>CM031576.1:4930175-5398808 GCA_018467065.1 Ephestia elutella | reverse complement strand
AATGCCCAACGATGAATGTACACAGAGACAAATAGTTCACCAAGGCTTTTGTACCTATGTGTCCAATCTGTACTATTTACTTTTCTTATTCTATAATTTTCATACAAAATGGAAAAAACAATTGAATATTTTGAATATTAGAAAATAATTTATAATATTTATATAATTATTATAAAAATTAATTTTAGTCATAGTTTTAGTTGATATTTTGGTTACTTATAGATGATAGGTGACTCCACTATCTTTTTTCTGCTTACTCGATTTATTTTTAGATTATTTTAATATGTAAGACGGCATTATGATTGACACAAAATCGGATGCAATCGCGATGTACGTTGGCGAGTGACTGAAGGAGTTTCTGACTCGAGACATTAACTGATGTCACATACATTTTGTTCACGTTTTCGCTTCTATACGTAGTAGTTGTATTTCGATGTGCGAAAGTGAGTTTGTTTATTTGTTTGTTACCTCTTCACGATTTATCTACTGAACCAATCTTCCTGAATGAAATTTCGCATAGGTACACATAGTTAGAGGTACCGAGAAGGACATAGGGTATTTTTCATCCTGGAAAGAGCACTGTTCCCGTGGGAAATTCACGCGGGCGAAGCCGCGGGAAAAAGCTAGTTTCTAATATTTATGTTCATATAACTTTGGCACACACACGCTAGCATCCGATTTAGCATCCGTTGCTCCGTAGCTGAATTCAGAAGTGACTGAATATCGGATCCTAAATTCAGGAAGGTCCAATACCCCTTTTAAGTGCTTTAACTGCAAAGCGATGATCAGTCAGTCAGTCAGTTCAGTTGGTTCAGTCATAGTTTGAAGTTCGTAGGTAGACTGAATTTGTATCTCTGTTCATTGTGAGGAACGATATTCCTGTTACTACTAAAACGATGAAGTTTCTATTTATTATAATATTCGCAATGGCTCTTGCGCTTGCGAGTGCTAATATTTCCCCCAATAACAAAAGATCTGAATACACCAAAATAGTAATTGATAACCTGGAAGAAAATGGTGAGTTGATTTTTATCATAATTTTTGTTTGATAGATTTGTACATTCGAAATTTACCAAACTTTATTGTTGTAATGCGGAAATCGAGCAAATATTCTGAAACAGAAGAGGTTTTTCTTCGTCTACGATTTATTTTTGTTTATTTAGAATTAAAAATAATTGTAAAAACCTAAAAAAGACAAGTTTTTTAAATTTATTTTTCTCTTCTGTATCTTTTCGCACTTACATTGATAAGTAAGTAGAAAGTAGGTGTTTCATACTTAGGTACATTTTCAATTCAATGTAAAAGAATATAAGTTATTTTATATCTGGTAATAAACATGGTTTTTTTACTTCATTCTGACGTTTTCGCAAAAAAATATATTTGCGAAAACGACATAGTGAAGTAAAAAGTGCTCCCTAATACTAATTTTACGGGAGGACATATATTTTTATACTTATTGAACACTAGTTGTGCCCAACGACTTGCTGTTTGATATTTTAGCTGAAATTTCGGTATTCACTAAAGCCTTCCTGATAATCAAAAATAATCATAATCATCAATATACATAAAATTATATACAGGTACTCAATTCTTCCCCTACTATTTGAGTAGTCACTCAGATAGTAGGGGAAGAAACAGACAACGCACAGCCAAACCTACAGGGCGTAGGAAGCTGAAATTTAGCATGTAGGTTCCTTAGAGAGTGTAGGAGGGGAGCACTAGAACAGGATTTCCCGAAATTCCCTCGGGAACATAGTCCCGGGACTATGCAGGTTTTTCATAGACAACTGGTAGTTCAGAGATTACCGCGTTCAAACTCTTTAGCTTTATTATATCTAAGTATTTTATAATAGGCTATACTAATGTATAGCCTATATGTACTAATTATATACTGCTTAGGTAAAGATAAGTTTATTGAGAAATGTGCCAAGTATCTTTGACGGAACTTGTTTAGAAAAACAACCACAACCTGTTTTTAAAATATCTGTACAACTCATTTATATTATGTCTGTTTCAGGCAAATCTTTGGAGAGCCATAACTTTGGAGTACTGAAGTTATCGAACTGTGTGAATGGTTTCTGCGATATAACCTACAAAATGCTCGGATAGAACCACGGACAGTGCATCTCTGGTGACACCTGTCGTTGCTAAATATGTACTAACTACGTCTAACTGCCGGAAGACGATTACTTATGATGATATACTTAAAATTTTGATATATTTTAATAAAACTTTGTAAAAGAGAAGCGATTTTGTTTCATTTATTGTTGGTTCTATTGAAACTGCAAGTTAAAACAAATCATATACTTATATCTAAAATTTAGGTTTGATTACTTGACTGTGTTGTAATGGGTTTGGTAAACTCCAACGGCTACTATGAATAGTCTGTTCAGTAGGAATTATGACGAGCTCTCTTGACCATAACACTAATTTTGTCTTGCCTTGCGTGTACTACAGGCCCTGTCAGTGGTACTGGAAAAAATAATATGATCCACTCGAGTTAATAAATAGCATCCCTAATTCCCTACACTACATATTGACTAAGTACATTTTACGATTTTGGTATGATGTTGCCTGTTCTAAAACATGAGTCATCAAACTAATCTATACATATTGACCAAACCACAAAACCAACAGGAAAAGAAATATTTGGACTAGAATACATTTATTGTCCATACTGGTCTAGAAATTTTAGAATATGCTGCGCATGAAGCTAGGGTTGTACAAATTAATGCTCGCAACACAAGCGGTGCTCAGGTGGCGTTATTTACCGCATCCTCAGCGCCCTAGTCATAAGAACCTCGTAAAAACGTGCACAGTTGACTAATGAGCAACGGGAGACGAACGTGTAGGTGGGATTATTTTTATTGCTTTCATACAAAGTTGGGGAGATAATAGAACAGACATTTTGAATTTCGCTTGAGACCATAATATGCATTCATAATGAATAAGAATAACCTCGTCTTTATAAAAACTAGGCGAGGAAAGTAGTTGTCCTAATTAAATTGACTACTTAGAAGAGTGTTTAGAATAACATCCATACGAGTTGGATATTATAACCCGAATTCTTAGCGTCCCCCACTTACCCACTTGAGACCATTACATCATCACCCTTCGAAAAAAACTCATTTATAATACTCCACTTATGTTAACTATACAAGGGTCTACCAATATATTAGCCCCTAATCTCGAGATCTGTCGACAAATTGATACACAATCGCTGTTCCAAGAAAAGCGATAACAGTTGAAATATGAAGATTGCCAACACAAGTATTACGTTCAGCTGTTTCGTCTCTGCTTTGATATACCAGTCAATCAGCGTCCAATTTTAAAAGTATTTAGTAATCAAAATTTGATAGACGGAACACATACCTATCTAACAACAGTTTAAGTAACACAATCACTACCTACCTATTGCTAGTATATTATCATACGATCAACTAGTTTCATCAAAATTAGGACCTTAGTTATATCTCTATAAATTTCAGTCATCAGTCTCCGTGTGATCGAACTATCGAACAGGCTAAGCATTGCATCTAATCGTGTTTACAGAAAAAATAGTAATAAAGTTAACATATTACTTACACACCTACATTGTTGGGTAGGTATCTACATGTGTTGACTTATTAAATTGGAAGTATCCTGTTTGCAATTAGGCTGTCGCAAACAGAAACATAATTAGTTCAATAACAGGAAACCGCAATACCAAAACCCTATCCAGGCTTAGATATATGCCTGTCGATACCTACTTCTCATCAAGTATCGGACGTTGACTGTTTCTTTGATGTATTTTAATCATTTACTTGTTGTTCTGAACGGTATGAGTACGATCAAGCTGAAATATGTGATTTACAAAAATCTATAGACAGCCATATTCAAATTGTTAACATAAATTCCACGGGCGTTTGCTCCCGGAGCGAAGAAAAAACATAGAATTTGCCAGCTGCTTCTCTTCCCGCGCAGATTGTAAAAGTCAATCGAGGGAGAGGGCTTTAAACCGGGGATTCCTCCACTCATAGGCGATGGGCTCGCCACCTGTCACTATATCTGAAGCTTCATCAGAGAGCCTTCTATTCAGCTAAGCGTGGCTTTCGAGTCTCACGACACTTGGCTCTGTCTACCCCGTAAGGGATAAAGACGTGATTCTATGTATGTATGTGTGGCGTTCCGTGGCATTCCCACGGGATTTAACGGCACCTTTACTTTGCGAAGGCATCGTAAAGCAATTAACAAAATGCACAATGCCTTCGCAACAAAGGACCGACAACTTATACAACTTATTTACAACCGGCAACTTACTTTATGATTATTGCCGAACGGAATTCCAAATAATTTGTACAACCATTTTTTATGATAATGTTCCGTTACAACTGTTAACGTTTAACTTAAAACATCTATTAAAAGACAGTCTGATTTTACTCACGAAACAGTGAACACGCGTTTCATTTACCAGCCCTTCTGGTACAAACCTACCAAGTACCCATCCGAAACAAGTAGGTACAGTACTTCGGTCAATCAGTTAATTTAATGGTGACCCTTATATAACTCACCTCATGTGAGTCAGATTAGCCACATATCCATAAATAATACAAATAGTAAAATCTAAAATATAAAGTGGTAAAGATACATAAAAATATAATATGGTAAAGTGGTGACCCCGACGTGATCTACATATCGACGTGATCTACATATCGACGTGATCTACAAATCGACGTGATACCGACGTGATATCGACGTGATCTACAAATCGTCGTGATCAAGAAATCTACGTGATCTACGACGTCGTGTTCTACAAACAGCGTCAGACTCAATAATACGAGCGTCCTGCCAGCAATTATCAAGACCACGATGTCACACAACGAAAGCGACTACGCAGCCCAGAGCCCATCACCTGCTGAAGCACAGGCGGCCACAGCTGCACTCGCCCTGATGACAAGAATACCGGAGTTCTGGCGACAGCAGCCGCGACTCTGGTTTCATCAGTTCAACGCCATCGTGGACATACATAAGGTTAGTGACCTCCACAAAAGTCAAATATTAATATCTAAGTTGGGTAAAGACGAATTGAGCGATATTAGCGACATTCTCGAAAATATGCCAACTGAAAATATATTCAACACTATAAAAGATAGATTATTATATGTATATCAGGAATCCGAGTCTCGTCAACTAAACAAATTATTAAACGAATTAGAGCTCGGAGACCAAAAACCTACTCAATTACTTAGACGCATGCGGGATCTTAACAACAATCGCATCGCAGATGACACACTTAAAATTTTATTCATAAGTCATCTGCCAAACTCAATCCAACCAATAGTAACCGCGTGCGACACAGACAAAATTAGTTTAAATAACCTCGCGATAATGGCAGATAAAATATTAGAAAATACCAATTGCCCAATTAAAACGGCTTCTATTAATGAAAAATATGTATCTACTGTAAATGCTTTTGATGTTTCCGCGAAATTAAGTAGCTTACAATCAGAAGTTAAATACATTTTAGATAAGATAACTGACAAGGGCCATAAATCGCGAGACCATATCCAACAAAGCCTCCCTATTCAAAATAACTTTAAATCGCGCACCAAAAATAAAAGTAATCATAGGGACTTTGCCGATCAAACTTCAAAACCCGGCGATCCAAACTACATGTGCTATTATCATTATACATACTTAACAAATGCGCGCAAATGTGGCGATACCAAATATTGTAGTAGTTATAATAATTATAAAAATAAGCCTGCAAACACGACTTCGACACCGGCGGACATAAATGTTGCTGAGGTTGAAAAGTCATATAGATTATGCGTTAATGATAAAATCACAGGTACTCAATTTTTAATAGACACAGGCGCTGATGTTTCCGTTCTAGCCGCGAAAAAGCGAACAGGAACGTCAGATTATACCCTGTATGCAGCTAACGGTACCCAAATTACTACATATGGTAAAAAAACCATTACCATTGATTTAGGTTTACGTCGCCCTTTTCAATGGACATTTATATTAGCCGACATCTCTAAATCTATTATCGGTGCAGATTTTCTGGCCGCTAACAAATTAATGGTCGATTTACATTCAAAAAAACTAGTCGACAAAGTAACTTCACTATCGCGTCAAATAAGTGTTCTTCAAACTAGTGAACCGACTGTTCGTTCTATAAACGAGAACGACGAATATCACGCTATTTTAAAAAAGTTTCCTAACATTACTAAAATGGAAAATTTCTTATTAGAACCTAAGCATGACGTGAAACATCACATTTATACTACCGGACCTCCGGTACACGAGAAGGCACGCCCACTTAATCCACAGAAATACAAAGCAGCCAAAGCTGAATTCGAAAGAATGATGCAATTAGGTATTTGTAGGCCCTCGAATAGCCCTTGGGCTAACCCTCTCGTTTGCGTAACTAAAAAAGGAGAACAAGAAATAAGACCCTGCGGTGATTATCGCAGGCTTAACGCACAAACAACTCCTGATCGCTACCCTTTACCTAGACTATTAGATTTCACCTATATGTTAAAGGGAAAAACTATATTTTCAAAAATAGATGTAAGAAAAGCCTATTTTAATATACCGATGGCCGAAGAAGATATTCCTAAAACTGCCGTCATAACACCGTTCGGTTTGTTCGAATTTACTCGGATGAACTTTGGTTTACGTAACGCAGCTCAGGATTTCCAAAGATTTGTAAATAACGCCCTCAAAGGCTTAGATATCGCATTACCATATTTAGATGATATTGTTATAGGTTCAGAATCAAAATCACAACACTTAGTGCACCTAGAACAAGTCCTAGAGAGACTTAATAATTATGGTCTCACAATTAACTTACAAAAATGCGAATTCGGTAAACCCGAACTAGATTTCTTAGGCTATCACATTACTCCTGAAGGTATTATACCCAGCAATAGAAAAGTTCAGGCTATAATTAATTATCCTCAACCAAATAATACCGAGGAATTACGACGTTTCTTAGGAATGATTAACTTTTATAGAAATAGCATTCCGAACGCCGCGCAAATACAGGCACCATTAAACGCGTACATACACAATTCTAAAAAACGCGATAAAACAAAAATTATATGGACTGAAGAAGCATTAAAAGCTTTCAGCCAGTGTAAAGAAAGTTTAAGTGTCGCTACAATGTTATCACACCCTGATCCCTCCGCACCACTAATTTTAATGACGGACGCTTCAGGTAGTTGCGTAGGCGCAGCTTTAAACCAACAAATAAATGGTAAATTACAACCACTAAGTTTTTACTCTAAAAAATTAACTGAAACACAGTCTAGATATAGCACGTATGATAGAGAACTCTTAGCAATATATATGTCAATTAAGCACTTTAGGTATATTATAGAAGGTAGAGAATTAATAGTTTTAACAGATCATAAACCCTTAACATACGCACCAACAAAAAAAGTTTCTCCATCAGATTCCCCTAGACGTCTAAGACAATTAGATTTTATTTCTCAGTTTTGCGATAAGATACAATACATGGAGGGCAATAAAAATAACGCAGCTGATACTTTGTCTAGGGTACAACAGATAACAATGCCAAGTTCTGATATTATCACCTGCGAGACATCGAACCTAGCTCAAACTCTTTCATCCATTTCACACACCGGACAGTTGAGCCACCGCAATAAAGGCGACAAAGTTTTTATTCATAGGGACCTAAACAATGCCACACATGTGTTCGTTAGAAATGAAACTCATAAATCGCTTGTTGCTCCCTATGAAGGCCCGTATAAAGTTCTAAAAAGAAACCCTAAATACTATACCATAGAAATAAACAAAAAGCCTGTCACAATATCGCTCGACCGTCTCAAAACAGCTTATTTATTAATGGATGACAACGTGTTGGTCACAAAACCTACACAAACGCCAACACCAGTACCACCGGCACCAGATATCATATCAGCAAAGAACGACACTCCACAGACGCAACCAACAGTAACCCGTTCCGGGCGCACCGTAAAAAAGGTGGTAAAATTCAACTTATAATAACACGTGCCCAAACTTCACCGATTAGAAGATGCAACAGCCTGCCTTCTAACGGCAATACGAAAGGACCACGTGCTGCATATACAGCAAGCGTCATCATTACTTCGTATCTATTGTGCAGTGACTAGTGATAACAAAGTGAATTAAAGTGCCGGTATACAAAGACAATATTTTAGCAATTTATCAAAATTAATTAAGTAGTACATAAGTCTATAATGTAAATTTCTAATAATTCATGTATTAACTACTAATCTAGATATAGACAACTACTTATTGTTACTAACAAGTTACTAACTATAAATGTTTAATTTTAAGCCACATGTAATATGCCCTCCAATATTTTTGTATAAATTTAAAATTAATTATTTTGTCCGAAATTGCTATATTATGTAAATAATTATATACAAAGGACGATTACCTATAATTTTAAATTTCTAGCTTTTTCTAAGGGTGGAGGATTGTGGCGTTCCGTGGCATTCCCACGGGATTTAACGGCACCTTTACTTTGCGAAGGCATCGTAAAGCAATTAACAAAATGCACAATGCCTTCGCAACAAAGGACCGACAACTTATACAACTTATTTACAACCGGCAACTTACTTTATGATTATTGCCGAACGGAATTCCAAATAATTTGTACAACCATTTTTTATGATAATGTTCCGTTACAACTGTTAACGTTTAACTTAAAACATCTATTAAAAGACAGTCTGATTTTACTCACGAAACAGTGAACACGCGTTTCATTTACCAGCCCTTCTGGTACAAACCTACCAAGTACCCATCCGAAACAAGTAGGTACAGTACTTCGGTCAATCAGTTAATTTAATGGTGACCCTTATATAACTCACCTCATGTGAGTCAGATTAGCCACATATCCATAAATAATACAAATAGTAAAATCTAAAATATAAAGTGGTAAAGATACATAAAAATATAATATGGTAAATATGTATGTTTTCTTTCTTATGGAAGTTGGCAACATCATTTAATTCATAAAGGTAGGCAGTAATTAAAGAGGATATTAACACGGAACTATTGAGAGATGCCGGCGCGTTGGCATTTCGATATTGCCTCTAGAGGGTGCTCTACTGATACGGAATATTCCAGATAGCTCGCCAGTCGTTGCTCTACGTGAGCCATTTCTTTTATACACTTTTATTTCTCGTCGGAAAAGAGGGGTGCTGCTAGTATTGTCTGTTTGTGTCATTCTAGCTCCCAAACAAATGAAGCGATTTTAGTGAATTTCAGGGAAATTCTAGTACTTATGTCAACTCGATATGGTTCTTACGGTTTTCTTCAGCTATAGATTTTATAAAATCTGTTTAGTCGGCTGTTGGGAGAAGAACAACTGTTATATATTTGTTAACCTATAGTTTTTGTATAGCCACTGACTGAGTCAGAGCCGAGCCGATCCCCGGCAGCGCCTGCTTGTGTGCATTCCTACTAATCCCCTCTTAATTTTAACGGACCATTATAAAAAAAGGCCGCGTACGTTATAAGATGATAAATTCGGTAACCGTCCCCTAAATATGGGACCCATGACAAACCTAATTGTGAACAATATGTTGTTACGTATGAAAAGTTTACAGTAACAGATGTTGGACCGTGGTCCGATTTTAGTCCCGACTTACGGGTCTGAAATCACTGGCACTGCATTGGGCGCCCCTTTGCCTTGGCTTGGCGCCCCTATTGTCTTGGTGCCTGTGTGCGCCGCACACTTCACACACAGGGGCGGCCCGGGCCTGCATGTAACATTTGATTAAGATTTTGGAGGTTTTAACGAACTCAAAAGTAAGCACTCTAGAATCCGGAATACCTAACGTGGATTAGTAAGATGATGGTAGTTTTCCATCAAATCGCAATTAAGGGAGGAAAATAATTAATTTTGAAGGCGGCGCGGGGCGGAACCCGAGCTAGACTTCGATTAGGTCTTAATGGGCGTCTAATTACTGAGCATCTACCCTCGTAGACTGTGTCGAGGTGGATATAAGTCTGTAATCGGATAACTATAAATCATCTGATTTGTTACTTAATTGTTGTAATATATTTTAAGCTGCAATCAAATTCTTCCTTTTCGTGAATTCAGTGGAGTTAGGTTCGTTTCATATTGTCTAAATTAAAGGCAATCACAGAATTTTTGTTTTATTATTAAAGTAAGATAAAGTTTAATACTGTACGAGTAAATAGATCTCTGACTCCAATATCTGTCATTGCTATCTAGTGGCGGCAGTTTATAATTATAAATAAACTAATATATAAAAAAAATATATATATATTTATTAATTAATTTATTTCAGGCAACAAATAAAAATAAAAGTTTACGTAAAGTCGTGAGTCGTGACTGAGATTCGAACCAGAAGCGCCTTTTCTAGTGCCTGAAACACAGGCCTGAAAACACTTTTATCACTTT
This sequence comes from Ephestia elutella, assembly GCA_018467065.1. Taxonomy (NCBI): domain Eukaryota; kingdom Metazoa; phylum Arthropoda; class Insecta; order Lepidoptera; family Pyralidae; genus Ephestia; species Ephestia elutella. The sequence continues at coordinate 5,388,382 of CM031576.1, read as the reverse complement.
CTAGCACTTTTATATGAGCTCTATCACGCTCCAGAAGGCACGTTCAGCGATTGTCTTTTAGTTAAGGTTACCGCAGCTGCCTTCGTGCAGCTTTGGAAATACTAATCTTTCTTAAAACGTTTGGGATTAACATAAAAAGCATTTATATAAAACCAGACTCATGACAGCAAGCAGCGCTTGAGCGGGAGTACACGGGTACCCTAATAAATAAAATGAGAAAAATCGCTGGCCAGCCGAACGTCTATCCCTGGGGAATGCAACGGAAAATACGTATTTACATCGGTAATGACGCTCTTTCCTTTCCGCTCCCACGGACACCCGGGGAGACTGCCCTTTCAAGGATTACAGATGGCCTTTTGTATTATAAATTTTCATGTAGGTGAGTTATTTAAATGAGCATCCATTGACGAAAGCACTTAAGTATGTAAAACGTTGTTTCTCTACGCTTGTTTATTAAAATATTCCAGAGTCTATTTATACCTACTGTTAATGTATTGTTTTTATCAAAATAATATAGTTTTTACAATCTCGTTTAAGCACTACATACAATTGTACACTGAACTTAAAATATTTGTCAGCTCGGATATGCCCCCGCGTATGTAGGTGATATGCATCCTAAAAATTGTTTAGGTATATCAACTGCTGTTGATGCTGAACTACTTTGATAAGCCAGATCTTGTACAAACGGATAGTGTTCGGTTACTTTGCAGACGTAGCTGTAGGTCTGAGAAGTGGTTTATGATGATGACTTATTTGTTTTAAGTTCCGAAAGTTGATATGTTGATGAAGTGACGGCGAGATATGAACGAACGCAGACCACACATACCCAGCCGTGTCCTGTGAAGTACTTTTTTTCATATAGTTTGTTGGGATTTTAACTTTAATGATATTTATATACGTTTATAAACGGATCACAGACTTTATGTTGATGGTATGTAACATTGCTGTCACTTCTTCTTCTTCTTGGCGTGTCGAAAGATGCCATTCCAATTTCCAACGATCCATTCAAATTGTACCCGAAAAGTGTTCCGCCACTTTTTTCCGCTGTCACTGATTTTAATTAACTCTACTTGTGTTCGTGATGGTATCCACTGGATTGTCCACGGAATATACATCGATGATGAAGATGATTCCTTCTGATGATGATCGTGAACCCTCCACTCGGACATATATTTTCGCTGGCACCCTTTAAAAATGAGTAAGCCCAAAAACTCATCTCAGTTATTGTCTTCCTTCATGATCTTTTGAATCGAGTCTGTAGGTCTGTAGTCTGTAATGGTCATGATAATTTTAAATAAAATAAGCAGTTCACTTTAAAAACCTTTGTAGGTCCATGAAAACGTTTGTACGAAAATCAATTTGTCCCAAATCAAGATTGATTCAGGGTTTCATTTGGGATTAGTTTCGACGCAATTGCACGTCTGTGCAATTCGTTGCTGTGCAATTTGCAGTACATTTCCTAAATTGCATTCAGTGCAGTTAAGTGTGGGACCGAGTCGACAGTCGAAAAGCAGAAATTAAGCCTGCTCTTACCTTACCTGCTGTCAAGTACTATAAAGCATTTAATTTACATTGTGCTTAATGATTGTTCCCTATTTGTCGTCGCCTACCACAGAAATAAATCAATATATTTCTGTGCCTCCTTCTATAGCGGCTAATGAATAAAAAATTTAAGCTCTATCCGTATAAATGCATACCTAAAAGATGGTTTTCTATGTCAAACTAAAATGTTATACGACATACAGATTGCTTCAATGGATATGTTCAAATGTGTTTCTATAATAGATAATGTACCTATGTATGATTTGTTTCATTACTTTATGAATTAGGTGGATTAATGACAAGTAATTATGAATTTAAGATAATATATGATGAAAAATGTAAAGTCCATTTATTCAGAATTTTATTGTCCTATTATGTAAACAATCTTACCATGTCTTTTTATGATTTTACAACAATATAAATTAAAATAGACTTTTTAGAAAATTACTTTCCTGGTTTATAATATATATATGGTATATATATAAGGTTTGAACAAATATTTGATGTAATTTCAACAAAATTCAACAAGTAAGAAAAAACGGATTTTTGTCAGATGGTTTTATATGTCAAACTAAAGAGTTATACGACCTACATATTGCTTCAATGGATATGTTCAAATATATATAATAGATAATGTATGTATAATTTGTTTCATTACTTTATGAATTAGGTGAACTAATGACAAGTAATTATGAATTTAAAAATTAAATTAAATTATTATTTTTTTATTTTTTTTTCTAAAATCCTCATAAATTTATCTATGACTGGAGATTAGGCAACCTTTTATGAATTAAGAGGGCCATCATTGTGGATTCAAACAAGTGTCAAACTGCCAAACTCGCATCTCGGCAGGTAGATTGGAAGATTGAAATAACTTGTCTAAATTAATTAAAATAGAATGAGCTCTCGGAGCTCAGACGGATGCCTTTGTGCTTGTTTATTTGTGAGGTTTGCGTAATTGAGTAAATAAATTATGATATTGAGTGAATAATGCAAATGAATCAGGATGCTTCGGTGTGTGTAAATGTTCGTTGATATTTATTGAAAAAATATATGCTATTGTATAGTTAATGAATGTGTAAGTTATAAGGCAGGGGCATTATTGTTCTAAAAAGGCTAAAGACCACCCTGTTTTAGCGCAGTATTCGAGCTGTATTCGCACCTATTTGCGATGAGACTTAAAATTTTAGCTCTAAATCATTCGAAGAACATACAGCGAAGAGATACAGTCTGGGCGTTTAGCCGAAGTTACCTACATTTAATTCGTAGCGATACGATATCTAAATTCGTAATCGTTTCTACAGATATCAAAAACAATTATCTTCCGTTCATAGCAAAAGCAAACGTCAAATGTATGGAAGTAACATAGACATAGAAAAAAAAATCATTAAATTTTTTTTGCTAGCTCTATGGGAAGTAAGCGATAAAACAATTCGTTACTCTATGGTTTCTCTTAGTTTTCTCTCTGAACTTGCGATGAAGGTGGCGATCGACCACGTGATTTAGCGTGGCCTTATGTCAATCCCATACATTTTATCGTTTTCGAACTTCGTTTTCGTTTTCAAATTCTGACTTTGTCTAAAGTTCCTGGCCAGTATCAAAAGAACTAAAAATCATCATCTCTAACAAACCCCGTGGCTCTATCTGCAATATTGCGAGTTTCCTAACTAGCAGTTGGTCAATTTGAGGCAATCTCAATTGGACACAAAGCCTGGAAGCGGTCCAACCACAGTGCCCGCTGCTTGCTCGATGTTTTTTCGAGGAATATTTATGTTATCTTGCTCTCTGGTAAACGTTTTGTTTCTGGAATGTTATTTACTGTTTGAATTCATCAGACTCTGTGCGCTATGACTAACTAAACTCGTAGACTTAAAAAAAGTAAGGATTTGCTCTAACTTGCCATGCAAGAGGATATGTCACAGGACAACCTTGCAAAATATACGTAGACGGCCTCTACTTACTACAAGTCAAAAATATTGCCATTGGAAGTCTCTGAGACAGACTGCAGTGCAATATAAAAATGGATACAAAAAATGTCTATCTCACCTCACTCGAGATCCAACAGATGACACTCATCAAGTGCTCTGCAAATCGGACAATAAAATGGCCGTTGGCTAACTTTTAAAGAATTTTGGGTGTCCAAAAATCAGCTCATCGCTTATTTATATACTTTAATTTTACATAGTTTTAATGTCGCATTTTAGTTTTAATTATTGTTGTAAGTATATAAAATTGTAAGTTAAAATGTTATAATCATGTCTTAATGGAGAAAGTCCTTTAGCATCATGGACTGAGATTTTAGAAGTAATCCTTTATATTGCAGATATACTGTTACCTTACGTTTTAAAATAATTTGACAAAAATGCGAACCCCTGATCGACAAAAACACATAAAATTGACAAAAACTGTGATAAATTTCACCTCAGGATGTTATTTTGAGTGTTTACAGTTGATGTTATGAATATTAACTCAGAGTGAATAATCATTCCCAGTTAAGTACTTTGACTATAAATTAAAGTGCATATACCGTAGTATCTGTTGCACCTGGCTGCTCCCACGACGGAGTCGGGAGAGCAACCCGTGATTCGAATGTAGGTCAAACGAGCGTCTTGAAATCCCACCATTATCGACTGAATAATGAATGACTATTGATTTGTACAGAAAAAATGTTTCGTTTGACGAAGGGCCCAAGAAACATGTCGTGAATTCTTAACAAAATTTTTGATCTATGGTTCGATGTTTTTCCAACTTTTTATAGGTTAAGAAAAACATTATGCGCAAAGTCTTAATAAATATAGCAAAAATGTGAAAAGTTAATTATATTATACTAGCTTTTGCCCGCGGCTTCGCCCGCGTGAATTTCCCACGGGAACAGTGCTTTTTCCCGGGATAAAAAGTAGCCTATGTGCTATTCCAGGTCATTATCTACCTCTGTACCAAATTTCATCGAAATCCGTCCAGTAGATTTTGCGTGATTGAGTAACAAACATCCTCACAAACTCACAAATTCACAAACTCACAAATTCACAAACTCACAAACTCACATCCAAACTTTCGCATTTATAATATTAGTATGGATGTATATAGATTAAAGTACGAGCAAAGTACGAGACTTCTTTCTTTTATTTTTTTCCATCTGTTAAATTAACTTATTCATATTCCTACTCAACTGTTCGTCTTTGCTCGTTCAAAGGTCAAAAAAATGTATAAAAATATTGTTTTTAATAAAAACATCAATTGTTGCTTTACTGAAGTTAAGTAGGTACTTTAAAAGAAAAACCATTTAACAGAAAAAAGAACTGGGACTTTGGAAAATTTCACACTGAAATTAACAACAGTTTTTTAATTAAGTTTCTTGTCAAAGCGGAGTTCGCTTCGAGGGGCCGACATACCGAACCTAATATAATTTAGCAGTCATTTTCTTCGTAGATAAGTGCGCACCTGACTGAAAATTATCGAAATTACAGACATGTAGCTATATATTTTTTCTGTCTATTTTATCATATTTTAACATGTCTGGTTTTTTAACAATATCTATCTCCAATACTAATCTCCTTTTAAAGTTTTAATTCTACAATAGTTTAGCGTTCTTATGTTTTCATGCAAAAACGAACGTCTTCTATACATTTCGTTTTGTTCTCTTTATGTAATTTTTTGATTACTTTTAGCATCTATATGTTTCTTTGTATGTTTAGTCTCAAATAGCAGAAATAATCTTACTAACACACTATTTATTCACAAAAATTGCACTAACAACATTGCAAATAAACTAAAGCGCTGATTTATTCATCATTATCACGTAGGAAGCGTCTCATCCCTATTTCCTTGAATTTGCTCCCGTTTGGTTCCCGTAGTGCGGGGTTGTTTCTCGTATTGTCTGTAAACACAGTCCTACGGCAAACTTAATTAACTTAGTTGCAAGCACTTGGGACCTTTAATTAAAACTTAAATTAATATACGTCACGCGCGGTTGTTTGCCTTAGGTTTTTAAGCGCCATGAAGAAACTCATTATTAGTTCACGAAATTTATGCGAGTGTGTTAGCATATTGGAAAATAAATACCTGAGTTAGGTATTTTTGGACTGGAATAAATGAAAGCAAGATGCATTGAAGGCTATAAGGTGTATAGATATCATTACTGGGGAAAGATAGGTTGATGAACGATTGACTTAGACATAATCAAAAGGACGTAAAATGCTTCGGTGCTTCGGTTAAATGTATTTTGAAAGATTCGAATTTATATAAAACCTAAACTTAAATATAAACTGAATAAGAATACAAAAAATGTTACTTGTTTTTCAAGAGCATCGCCTAGCGTTGTAAAGGCTGCTCGCATTATCAATATGAATGGCAATGCTTAGCTGGCCAAATATCAATTAAAATACACATGAAATACTGTAACTTTTAATAAAAAATTTAAGACTAGGAATTCTCAGATTTCTACAAATTTCGCTCCGGCATCACAATATAAATCGTTCGGATATTTACACAAATACAGAGATTACACGGGGGACGGCGTGGAAACGTTTTTCCGATAATAAGTACCCAGAAATGAAAGCTTTTATGGACCATAAATAGAGTGTTACGGTCTCCAATGGGCCCAGGTAATTTTCACCGGACATTTGGTCTTAGTATCATCGGGAGCATAGAAATCTGAATGAGATAAGACTATAGACGCGTTATATTGCTGTCAGAACATAAGGTCAGGCTCTGTAGCCCCATAGCGCAATAAATAATAAATATATATATTAGAACTAACATACAACGTACTCGCATACTTCGACGTTGGGTACTTTAGCACTATAATACGTAGTACTAAGATACTTTAGAACTAACGTACATAGATGTTTTGTACTTAGGGCGAAGTTCATCGACTTTTTAAACAACTGTTTATCACTTAAACAGCCGATTAAATCATTTCTGGTGTTCACCATACGCTAACCAATGGTTACCGCTTCAAAACGGCCGATTATCCTAACCGAGCTCGACATCACCGTTTAACCGTCGGTTATCCCTTATTTTGACATTTTGCTGTGGCATGCTCTTGTATTTGTGAGTATTGTGACATCAAAATTTCATAAAATTAATGTGTAGAATTTGTTGTCTGCAATAAATCTTGTATTCCATGTTAAAAAAAACATGTGAAACAATATTTCACATAGACTGGAACATTTTATGTGTATAATTTATTAACCAAAATACCATACTGAAAATTAACCTTTGACAATTTTAACTATTTATTCACATACTAGCCCCGCCCCGGGGCTTCGCTCCAGTGGGAATTTCGCGATAAAAAGTACCCTATGTGCTCTTCTTGGTACTTTTCTATTCGTGTACCAAATGTTATTGAAATCCGTCCAGTAGATTTTGCGTGATTGAGTAACAAACATCCTCACAAATTCACAAACTCACATCCAAACTTTCGCATTAATAATATTAGTAGCATATCACATAATAAACAAGAAGAAATTACACAAATATACATGTAACTATTGTACAAAAAAAAACAAAAGGTTTTGACCTGACGTTATTGTATTGCCTGCCCAAATTTAGAACTACATCCTGTCACAACGTTTCCAAAACGTCGCCGTACTTTTTAAATCGAAAGCATTCTCATCCATGCTATCTAATACAGATGTCACTGTATTTCGTGTTGACCAATATGACGCTGTGACTTCTTAAATGACTAGCATATAATGCATTCTCTCATTCACTCTGATCGGTTGGTTACCGTCCGATTTACTAACCGTGATTGAAATGTTCGTGGTGAACAGTGATCATTTGATCGGCTGTTTAAACGATGGTTTGGATTTAATCGGCCGATTACGAAACCATTGGTTATATAGCAGTCCGTGAACTTGGCCCTTAGACATTCCGTGGCGGAGTCATATAACTCAAAGGTGACTGACTGACATAGTGATCTATCAACGCACAGCCCAAATCACTGGACGGATCGGGCTGAAATTTGGCATGCAGGTAGATGTTATGACGTAGGCATCCGCTAAGAAAGGATTAACGCGAGCGAAGCCACTAGCCACTACCACGCCAGCCAGTATAAAATATATACGGACAAATTACATATTGAGTTAGCCGGAAAGTAAGTTCGAGTCTTGTGTTATAGGATGCTAACTCAACGATATTATATTTTATGACAAATACATATATAGATAAACATCCAAGACCCAAATCAATGAGAAAAATATCATTTTCCATCTTGATCCGACCAGGGTTCAAACCCGGGACCTCCAGTGTGACAGTCCGGTGATGATCGTTGGGCCACGGAGGTCATCAATCGAATCGAATTACCGATATTTAAATTTTGATTTTGTACATATTGCTGTACACGTGTTTATTTAATGAGCGTCAGAGCGACATTCTATGACATATGTCAGACAGCTGCCATTTCTAGTTGTTTATTATTATTCTGTTTTCTGTGATCGGGAGAGAAAGGGAATGTAGCAAGCGTTGACTTGTCGAATGCCAATGACAGGGATAAGTGTGTGCCCAAATTGAAAGCCGTGTATTGGTAATTTCATTTGAGTATTATTATCATGGATATCGGCTAACGGGCAATTATTTGGAGCAATCTTTATACATTTTGTTAAGGGCTAAGGTAGATCAGTGATACAGAAAATATTGATATAGCGCTCAGTAAACTTTGACGAGAATTGAAAGCATATGAAGGCAAAGAAAAATTATATACTTACTTAGATTTATCTATTTCTGTTCTGATGGATGTTTGCGACTCTTTTATGCAATAACTACTGGTCGGATTTCGAAGAAATGTGGTACTTGAGTAGAAAAAAACCTAGAATAGCACATGGGGTAATTTTGGTACAGTTTGTTGGATTTTTTCCCACGGGAACATAGCCTCGGGGCGCAGCTAGTACAAAACACGTATAGAAAAACATAGCCAAAATGAGAATAATTCTCTGCGCACACAATTCGAAGTGCCAGAGGCGTAGAGTGATTACGGGCGTCCTTTGTGTCTCACAATTAACTTTGAGGACGCGCACAGCACTTTTGTCAATTGTCATCGCGAAGTTTGGTGATCGCCAGATCAAAGATCACAAAAACAATGCTATAACATAGGTACCTACATTTGTGTGATAGATTTTAGCCCTATTCATCGAGTTTACGAGGGTTACTTCTTGAAATAAGAACTTTTGAGGGCTTTGGCGTACGATAATTATATAGGTACTAGGTTTCTAGAATATTTTAGCAGATTAATAATTAGTTTACTGACATGTCTAATAGACAAAAGTTAAACATCGTAAAAATAACATTTTGGAGCATATTTGATTGACTTGTTAAAATAAAATCTTTGGACCTGAATGAACGCAAGGTATCAAATCTTTGAATTTGAATCTCTTATAAAGATCCTACTCTGTTCACGAAAATTATTATTTATAATAAACAAAGCAAAATTTGGATAATGTACTTTATTACTTAGAAATTATTACAAACGCACAAACAAAAACTCTGATTTTCTATAGAGTATTCTTCTTAATCTATTGGCGAAGTTTCATTATCTGAAAGAAAAAGGGAAATTACATGTGATTACTTCGAACTTAGGACTAGTCCATAAAGTAAACAGGTACAGTCAACATAGCTCTTTAACCTAACAAATTCGAATTCAGCTTTATTACTATCGCATAAAGCAGAGTTGACTTGTCAGCTATCAACAGTCAACTGGACAGGACTGGACTGTACTATGGTTTTTGTGGGACCGATGGTAATTGTTCACGAACCTGTCCTTTTAAGGAGTATCTCGCATTTGCATCTGGTTCCCTCGCAGCCGCTGCCACTGAAGCCTGCTGACCGACAGAACTCCTTGCATTGCCGTGGGTAGCAGTTGTCGTCATCCAAAGGGACTGGTATTGACGAATCTGGGAATATTCAAAATTAAATTTAAAGAAAATCTAATTTGACGAAATAAGAGCTGAATAAATGGATACATATAGCGTCTGTGTAGCTACATACTCGTATAATTTTAAACAAATATAAATACTTAATTTGATCAAAGATAACGTGATAGATTTTTAAGTATTTTGAACATAAAAGGTATAATTTTGACATTTATGTATGTAACATATCATTTAAAACATTCGTTTATGGTGCTAATGATAGAGAAATGAGAAATGTAAAGCTGGATTTTGAATATAGCTCAAAATTCTATGACATGTGAATAATATGAAATCACACGGATAACATCAGACAAATCCCCCTGAAATACGTTACAATACATTCCACAACAATATTTACACCGACAAATATAATTTTCACTCAATAACGAGCGCCTATCTGCGGCAAATCCTGCTAATGTGAATGTGATAAAGTTCGGCACTCAATCACGTGTGAATAAATTTCGATGTTGTGAAATTTGTTTTTAATTAACATTTTTATGTCAAGAAACCCTGAGTCCCACTTATGCGGAAGTTTAAATGTGTGTGATGTAAGTATGTTTGTTACTCGATTACACGAAATCTTTTGGACGGATTTCAATGAAATTTTGTACATGAGTAGTAAAATACTGGGAATAGCATATATGGTACTGTTTATCCCCAAATTCCCACGGGAGCGAAGCCCTGGGATGCCGCTATTTTTTGTATATTATTTCGTCATCAGCCTAAATTCAATGTAACGTATAAGTCGTATTATTTTTGACTAAGTAGTTAGTAAATTGGTATAATATGACTAGGATTAACACAAAATTAATGGTTAATTAATTATTTCGTGGTCTTCGAGTCTTACGACTCTTGGCTCTATCTATCCCGTAATGGATAAAGACGTGATTCTATGTATGTATGTATTAACACAAAAGGAGTTAATTATGAGAATAATCCTCATAACACCATCACCTCTTAAACAACGACAAAACCTCTCCCATAGATTCCCATTCATTTGGACGCGTTAGTAAGAATAATATTTACCTTCTATAGGAAACAAAACATCGCACTTGCATCTGTCTCCAACACAGGAGCCGTTATCATAATGGAGTCGACGGCATGCGCTGTTGCATCGGCTTTGGACGCAGCCGCTGCGGACTGCTGAGTTGTGATCATTGCTGGACACAACCAGGTCTGCAAGATTGACAACAGTCATGCAACATAATCATGATCTTTTTCGAGTGCGTTATAGATGCTGGATCTTTAAAAGTCGCCTGATGTAATCTGATATGATTTAACCACTATTGCCATCTAATGTAAGCAATATCGCAGTGTCAACAACTCAACAGTGTACAGTGTTGAACAGTCAAACGGTATACAGGTTTCCTCACGTTATTTTACGTCACTGGAAGTTAGTGGTGGTCGAAAAATCACTGAATAACTCAGAATAATCAAGATTGAAGTAGAAGTTGAGAGAGAAGATTACCTGTAAATGAAGTGACAATGGCGGTTATGAAAAATTGAGGAGATGCGAATTTAATAAAAAACATTAAAATCTATATAATTAAAAAGAGAGAGTTATAAAAAGAGATGCATCGATTGCATAATGGATGGTATTATGAAGTGAGTAAGTATGTCTGGAACAGGAGTCAAAATAAATTCTTAAACGATTTAACTTCATTGTAATTTTCAGTTTTGTTTGTCTCCTTACTTCGTAACTGGCTCATGATGTCACATTTGCAATGGCCATTGACGCACACACCTCCACTGCGCTTTATGCGTCGGCAAAGTTGATCACAGTCCAATGGTTGGCAGCTTTCTAAACTAGGGTCATTTGAGGCTGCAAATAAAACGTATTTATGCAATTAAAATCTTACAATAATTAAGAGTGAAATGTATTGGCAAAGTGCTTGAGTTGAAGTCGGTGCCAAGTTAAAAACAAAGTTACCTAAGTTAATATCCTAATACAGACTGAAGACAAAATGCCTGACAAAAATATACTTAACTCCTTACTCTTAACCGACACCGATTTCAACTCGAACACGTGCCAATACTTATTTCTCTCTTGGATTAAATCTGCACCTTGTTATTTCACGATTTATATTGAAGTCGGTTCAATTGTTTTGAAAAAAAAAATCCTACTTACTTTGTACCTGCTTCATGTCACATTCGCAATGGCCATCGACGCACGTACCATCTTTGCAATGTTTAGCACACTCCACTGGATTGCAACTGCTAAGGATTTGTAGATCAATGGCTGAAAAAAAAATGTTTTCCATGAGCGGGTCGCAACATCTCATTATTAACACTGCCTTAGTTGTTTTGGAGATGATCTTTTTAAGTGACATGTGCTATTACCTGAATTACTCATACATAGATAATAATAGATATATGATATAACTCTGTATGAGTAATTTATATATACCCTGATTTTATCAATCTTTCATCATTTATTCAATTTCTTAAATTTAGGTCATAATACAAACAGTAGTCAAAATATTTCAAATATACAATTTGTCATAAAAATACAGTTAACATCCTAGAATTTAATTATAACCCGCCCCTTAGCGTTTTCGGTGCAAAGGTGCCCAGAACGCTTGCCGCGTTACCGCGCTGAATCGCTATGGCCATCCTTTGCACCCGAAATGAGCCAGAGCGGGAGTCCCCAGTATTCACCGCTATCCGTTGCCCTGTCTCCCTCATGAGGCGCTTAGCGTCCGATCCCCAGCTGCCCATGGTCTCCACGGCTATGGGCACAAAGATGTATTTTGGCTCCATACCCGCGTACTTCTCCCGTTTTTATTAGCCGCATCCTCAGCAGCCGCCGCAGCCATGCATGCAATACGCCCAATGTGGCTAATGGCCACCGTGCTGACGCAGGTCGTGTCCCAGATTAGGCATTTGCCGTACTTCCATGGCACCAGCGTCAGTCCGTCAGGTCTCTTGCCATCCGACCTGCTAAGGCCTGGCAGCTCCAGCACGCAAGGTATATTAGCTGTGATGAAAGCCCTGCGGACTATATCATTAAGCGCATGATGCCGTGGAAACCTGCCCGAGCAGCGACGACAACTCAAAGCGTGATAGCCGTCGTTCTCCACCATAGACCCGCAGACGCATTTATGTGGTTTACATACTATGCTGCCCAGGCGGAGTGCCACGGCTATCCGCATCGAGTCGTCATCAAGCAATGTGCCCAAGTGAGGTGACGGAAGAGCGTGCAGCCATGCCCCTGACTCTGGTTGCGAAACAGCCTTGAGCCTCGCCAAATCCGCCCCCGCAGCAGTGCCCAAAAGCTCCTTATGGACCTTCTCTGAACCTACGTCATCCCAGGCTCGCTGGACCGAAAGGGAAATTGGGCTTGGCGCACCCAAGTTGTCGGCCGCCCAGGCTAACTCCGCATCGGATACATAGGGTATGCTTATCTTGCTACCTTTAGAAGAAAGAATGATAGCAACAAGGCCAGCAACCCCATGCGCCGATGCCAAAAAAGCGGGCATGCCAACATCACGAGCACAACGCACGCCGATGCCCCCCAACCGTATCGGAAGAGCGGCCTGTTTCCACTGAGTCCCTAGAAGCTGGACATTCAAGATCGATTCCACAGTGGATTTTAAAGACTTATCAAAATCGGTAATCTCTTTGGAGCAAAGCCAAGTTGGGGCGGTTCGGAGCAAAAAACTGATTTTGGGCAACGCAAAACAAGTTCGTAATAGTATTAAAGCTATGTGGGCTGAGATATTCTGCAAACGCTCCTTAGCCATCAGCAACAGCTGCCTACGGGAATTGATGGCCTCAGGAACCGCCTTTACAAAAATGGGAGAACCTAGGAGGCTGAAATTGGTTTTTGATAGTTCCCTGAGGCCGGGAAGTAAAGTGAAAAAATGTACAGAGTGGGAACGTGCCTCAGAACTGCACGGGAAGTATTCGCATTTCGAGGTATTCACTTCCAGACCCAATTCCTTAAAGCGTGGGATCAGGGTGAGCAAGTCCCCATACACGGTCTCTGGTTCCCCGCCGAGAGTGCCATCGTCTAGGTACCATATATTTAACGAAGACTTTAGATCTGAAACTATTTTGTGAATAGCTAGGCTGAACCTTAACCGACACCGATTTCAACTCGAACACGTGCCAATACTTATTTCTCTCTTGGATTAAATCTGCACCTTGTTATTTCACGATTTATATTGCAGTCGGTTCAATTGTTTAAAAAAAAAAATACCTACTTACTTTGTACCTGCTTCATGTCACATTCGCAATGGCCATCGACGCACGTACCATCTTTGCAAAGTTTAGCACACTCCACCGGATTGCATCTGCTCAGGCTTTGTAGATCAAGGGCTGAAAAAAAAATGTTTTCCATGAGCGGGTCGCAACATCTCATTATTAACACTGCCTTAGTTGTTTTGGAGATGATCTTTTTAAGTGACATGTGCTATTACCTGAATTACTCATACAGAACTCACTTGTTCCATTGAACTATTTGCCAATGGAACTAGTGAGAATGATTCAAATATATGATATAACTCTGTATGAGTAATTAATATACCCTGATTTTATCAATTGAAAAAATTGCGTTATCGTCACGTCACGGGATGTGCACAAGTAAAAATATGAGAATCGTGGCATGACGTATTATGCTATTTCCATCACGGCATTCGAGTCTATTTTACTATGCAAAGCCGCGCTAATAGATGTTTGGCGCGGCTTTGCAGTTTAGTGTTATACATCAAAAAATAATTATGTCAGTTTACTCTACTTACTCCATTGAATTATAAATAAATAGGAGAGTGAGGTGTCTATTTTACGCCCCGCCCACAGAGGTTCCTATTTCGTGGAACCATTTTTTTGGCGTTGTTAGAGTTCTATGGTATATTAGTTCGTTGACTTACTCTGTAACTGCCTCATGTTAAAACATTTGCAATGGCCATTGACGCATGCTCCTGCCTTTCCCTTTGTGCTCCGACAACTTCGGTCACACTGCGATGGTTGGCAGCTACTCAGACTTTGTGAACTAGGGTCAATTACGGCTAAAAACAAATACCTATGAGTTTGTCGCGACTACAGAAATCAGATTTATATTAAAATATATATTTCAGAATGCTGTGGTCGCGACATTTCATTATTAGCTCTGCCGAAGTTAGTCAATGCATTTAGGCTACTTGAAATTCTGCTTCATGTGAATTACAAACTTAAAATATACTTTTTACTGGAAGTAGTGTAGCTAGTATTTTCAGTAAGTATAATTTTAAGTTTAGGCAAGGCAACCATCTAAATTATTTGATGAAATCACTCTTCTCTGAATCTTACCCTGAATTTCCAGTATAATATCGCATTTGCATTTGTCCCCGACGCAGGCGCCTCCTGGGAAACCTATACGCCGACATAGTTGGTCGCATTGAAGATAATTGCACGTCTCCACTGATTCTTCGATTTCTGGATAAATATAAACAATGTAACGTGAAGATAAACGTGTTTCGAGGTTGCCAGATAATTTTTATTTTTGACTGTACACAATCTAGTGTATGTATAATAGCGCCTCTGGCATGTTAGGTGACCAAGACTGTTTTCTTGAGTTTCTTTAGGCATTTCTTCTCAGTAGTGGTCGTTATATTATGATTAAATAATTAGTTTTCGACGTGAAAAAGAGCCTTCTTTAAAGGCCAAGTATCAATAAAGAATTTTTGACTTTGACTTTTGATTAAGCAATTAGTACATTGTAATAGTACATTACGAAACAAGTGTGCAAAGTTGGTCATTACGCACAAGAGGCGATATTGGCGCGCGAGCCGTAGGCGGCTAATAAAGCCGAGTGTTTGCCGAAACACGGTTTGCATTTTGCATGCATTATTTTTTTATTATCTGAATTAGTTCGATAAATGGCTTCATCGACAGAATCTTATCAGCTAACACTGATATAGTTAAATAAAAGCGTTATCAATCACTTCAAATTACTTATTATTACGAATTGTTCATACAAATTAAATTAATATTCTTATCATTATGAGATAAACGTTAGCACTCGCAAAGAACGTTAATCAAGAGTTCAACGAAAGATTGTCAATCACATTGTCACATAAAATAATTCTAATAGGAATATAGTTCTATGACTTATTATCCAAATACACAACGAAATATTTATAGTAATTAGGTAATTAGTACAAATCAATCTAGGATGTCCACACGAGTTGAATATTATAACCGAACTGAATGTTCCCTAAGCTGGCGTCTCTACCGTTACAATCCTCGACGTACAAAAACTCTTATTTACGACCATGTGAACTACTCAAAGGTCCATAAATTAGCTCCAAATCACAAGGTCTGTTGACGTAATTATTGACACACAACCCTTGTTCCAAAAAATAGGTGCTTGATAACAGTTGAAATATGAAGATTGCTAACACGGCCATGCTGCAACGTGCCTGCCCTCAGGCACTCAGTGCTATGCCAAGGTGCTGCTCTAAAAATCTCTGAAACATTCGAAGCACCACATTACCTATATTTATACTAAATATTTTTTTATTATTAAGACCGCTCGGTCTATCATGACTTTATTTTTCAACAATTTATTTATTTCATATTTCTTTATTTTCCGACTAAGTGTACATTTATTATATCAATTCATCTGCTCATATTGCTCTGATAAACGCTGAAGTAACATATTTTAAACGTTTTAATCGTATACACATATTATTATTTAATCACAGAGAACACGTACTTCATCATAGTTATTAAGTTCGCTCCTTTAGACTTAGGCAGCGAATCATACTCCATCTCAATTCGTACTGTTTTTCTTTCCATAATATTACCAATTCCAAAATCCAGCATTTTAAATTCCCTTTACTCATGTTACTAAAACTATACTCTGTTGTCCAGTTCCACAATTCTCTCAGGTACTTTATGCAACCAGAGCGCATCTGTTACACTTCCTCAGTCCCTTCAATCTTGGGTACATTTATGCAACCAGAACGGATCTGTTACACTTCCTCTGTACCCTCAACCTTCGGTACTTTATGCAACCAGAACGAATCTGTTACACTTCTTCAGCACCGTCAGTCCGAGGTGACTTTTATGCAGGGCTTGAAACCGGTTAATAAAAAACCTAAAAAATAAGTGTTTTGACCTGGTTACGCAGTAACGCTCGGGCCATTACGATCGGAGTGAAAACCCTTTTGAATCGGTCTCGCGAGCGGAAATTACCTGGTTAATCCCGCGCGGGCGAGTGACAAGGACGGGTATATCGCTCAGCGTTTTATCTCACTTACGCATTTGCAAGTCTCAACGTGTAGATTGGTTAGATTTATATCGAGCGAGAGTGAGAAATAATCATAGTTAGAGCGAGATAGAACACGATCGTCGAAAAGAGCGAAATGTTTTCGGTCTTTCCGGTATTTTGAACAGGAACTGAAATGATATCGCGCTTTGAACATAACCAGAAATAATATATGGTTTTGCTCAACCGTAACTGATTTAAAACGCTCTTTTTTTAAATGTATGGCGCATCTAGTGAGCTGGTTTAGAATTTTAACCAGGTTAGCAAGCCCTGCTTTTATGCAACCAGAGTGACCAGAGTGAGAACCAGGTGACTGTTACACTTCCTCAGTACCTCAAGTCGGCCACAACATAAACAACCAGCATAAACAAACAACATTTCAATCTAAGAGACTATATGTAATCAGAGTTATTCTATTACATTTCTTCAGTCCCCACAAAAACATTTCAAAAATTATCCATTTTATCAAAGCAATATAATGACCAATCTAAGAGACTATATGTAATCAGAGTTATTCTATTACATTTCTTCAGTCCCCACAAAAACATTTCAAAATTTATCCATTTTATCAAAGCAATATAATGACCAATCTAAGAGACTATATGTAATCAGAGTTTATTCTATTACATTTCTTCAGTCCCCACAAAAACATTTCAAAATTTATCCATTTTATCAAAGCAATATAATGACCAATCTAAGAGACTATATGTAATCAGAGTTTATTCTATTACATTTCTTCAGTCCCCACAAAAACATTTCAAAATTTATCCATTTTATCAAAGCAATATAATGACCAATCTAAGAGACTATATGTAATCAGAGTTTATTCTATTACATTTCTTCAGTCCCCACAAAAACATTTCAAAATTTATCCATTTTATCAAAGCAATATAATGACCAATCTAAGAGACTATATGTAATCAGAGTTTATTCTATTACATTTCTTCAGTCCCCACAAAAACATTTCAAAATTTATCCATTTTATCAAAGCAATATAATGACCAATCTAAGAGACTATATGTAATCAGAGTTTATTCTATTACATTTCTTCAGTCCCCACAAAAACATTTCAAAATTTATCCATTTTATCAAAGCAATATAATGACCAATCTAAGAGACTATATGTAATCAGAGTTTATTCTATTACATTTCTTCAGTCCCCACAAAAACATTTCAAAATTTATCCATTTTATCAAAGCAATATAATGACCAATCTAAGAAACTATATGTAATCAGAATTTATTCTATTACATTTCTTCAGTCCCCACAAAAACATTTTAAAATTTATCCATTGTTAAACTTTTCTTTATAATTACTAGAGCACGTTTATCATAGCAATATTTTGACCAAATTATTCAACATTCAAACTTGCTAACACGCTCATGTTGTACGGTTTCACCGCACAACAAATCGGCCAATAAGCATTATAATACTAATGGATATTTTTGTATCAATCAGTTCGTTCAAGATTCATCTTCGCGTCACTGCCGCGAATCACATTTGTGTCAATTTTTATATAAACTTGCTTCTACTGCAAGCATCTATTATAATATTATCTTATCGACATCGGCTACTAAGGTGGTAACGTACACTACACATGCATGAATTCTATAAATCCGTAAACTGAAATAATCATGACAAAGGGTCTTTTCATCAATATCTGCCAATAACCTCTTTTACCAAACCGTAATGTACACTACACAAGAATACAAAAAGCTCATTTATCTCTTTTAATTCCACGACGACGGTGTTGTCGCTGAATTATCAATAACAAATTGTCGTTAAATATCCTGCATATCAGTATATCACATCATCTCTCTCTATTGCAGAAGAATGTCTAATAAAATAAATCAGTTCCTTTATAGAACTCTACATTTCAATATTTCCTTTCACCCAACATAATAATAAACATTTACATGTCTTCATTGTTGGCGTTACCTGACACTAGATCTAAGTTTTCGCTATCTGTGCCAAACATTTTACAGTGATTTTTCTTTTATATTACCACTATAATTGAGACATGAAAATTAATCTTTCATTTATAAATGTTACTGTTTAAACATCTTAACAAATCCCCACATAATCTCAATTTTAAAAGTCATCGTCATAAAAAATATACCTACAAACATATTTGGTCGTTCCGTAATGAAGAATCATACCAAACTGTCCCAGATCATTTCTGCTATTTAACATCCGATACTTGAAAAAGTTTGACAATGACACAACATCCAACCATGAAATTCTAGTAATATATCAGTCAATGGATCTTATGTAGATATTCTTTTCGATGCACTTAACTAATAAAATATTGTTTGTACTCACAGTAACTCAAATTCGTTTACTGCCCGAGTTACCTTCCTTAGGACCTAGCCTGCAGATCTGCACACTCTGCGGCCAGGGTGCACTCGCTGTCGTCAGACTTGCTGCTGCATCATGACGTCATGTGAAATTGACGAACACACTTCTTCGGCTTTATTTTTTGTCCATTACGCGCGTGTAAAGAACTGTACCACTTCTGATATCAGCTAACACTGATAGAGTTAAATAAAAGAGTTATCAATCACTTCAAATTGTTCATACAAATTAAATTAATATTCTTATCATTATGAGATAAACGTTAGCACTCGCAAAGAACGTTAATCAAGAGTTCAACGAAAGATTGTCAAACACATTGTCACATAAAATAATTCTAATAGGAATATAGTTCTATGACTTATTATCCAAATACACAACGAAATATTTATAGTAATTAGGTAATTAGTACAAATCAATCTAGGATGTCCACACGAGTTGAATATTATAAGTGAACTGAATGTTCCTTAAGCTGGCGTCTCTACCGTTACAATCCATGTGAACTACTCAAAGGTCCATAAATTAGCTCCAAATCACTTGGTCTGTTGACGTAGTTATTGACACACAACCCTTGTTCCAAAAAAATAGGTACTTGATAACAGTTGAAATATGAAGATTGCTAACAATATTTTAAGCCGTAAGGCTCAACGGCACGTTATCTAGTATCTATTTAGGTCTTGATAAAATCGGGGAATTTGTAAAATGTATGGCTATAGATAAATATATGTATATATTTTGGTTGCTACGTGCCTCACAGACGTTATTTAGAATTTTGATTGATTTGTACATTTCGTTTAATAATTAGGTTTTAGTTAGGAATTTATTTTATTAATTTATGATATTTTTCTTACTGAGAAATACAAATGAAAAGTTAAAAGGCTATAATAAACAAAATGTCATGTTGTAACAAACCTTCCGTTTGAGTGCATTCACACGTGTTGCCAATGCAAGTGCCTCTCTTGAATCCCAATAACTGACAGATCTGGTTGCACTTCACCTGGTCACAACTGTTCAGGGTTAGGGACGCTTGAAGTACATCTGAAAACATATTCTTTTCGTTTTATTCCAGAACCAAAAATGGCCTAATGTTTTTTTTATTATTATCGATCTGCCT
The DNA here is from genome assembly GCA_018467065.1 of Ephestia elutella. Lineage (NCBI taxonomy): Eukaryota > Metazoa > Arthropoda > Insecta > Lepidoptera > Pyralidae > Ephestia > Ephestia elutella. The sequence continues at coordinate 5,368,215 of CM031576.1, read as the reverse complement.
CTGTTTTGCATCTCTCTTATGTAGGCGCAAAAAAAGTATTCGAAATAAATTATCTAAATGATAGTGAAAACTGCTTCAAAATAATTAAGTACCTAATAATGTATTACAAATAAAAAAAAAACCCGCAACATCACCTTGAAAAAAATACTGATTAAGTACTGATTTATTTATTTATTTAAAAAATATAATAACATTATTACAGTACACACCAAAGCAATGTTATTAGCATTCTATAAAAAACTATTATGTAATACAGAAAAATTCAATGGGTAGGTACAGGTACGTACATAAATCAATGCGTTTCTAGGTATTTCTGAACGACTACCATGACCTTCGGTAAACTAACATTAAAAATATCTACTTCATTAGCGATAACGTTAACAATCCTTATAGCTCGTGACATGGGGGCAAACTTTAGCAAATTTGTTCTAGCACACGGGAGATTAAATAAAGCCGGTTGGCGCCGCGCGAACACATACCTATTTGGTACTAGCAACTGCATACAACAACTGAACAACTGTATGCAACTGATGACTAAACCGATAGAATCATAGGTAAAAAACCTTAAGCCACCATTCAAACAAAAAAAAATGATCAAAATTGGTTTATTCTTTTATGAGACACGATGCCACAGATACACAGACACGTCAAACTTATAATAGCCGGCGTTCTTTACCAGTGGCACACGAGGTCGGATTGGGGGGTTAAAAAGTTAAATAGCTGTAAAAAAAAGTATTTTAATAAACTGGCTGTAATACAAAAAAGTCTTATAACAAACCTTCTTCCGTTTGAGTGCATTCACACGTGTTGCCAATGCAAGTGCCTCTCCTGAATCCCAATAACTGACAGATCTGGTTGCACTTCATCTGGTCACAACTGTTTAGGGACAGGGATGCTTTAAGTAAATCTGAAACCATATTCGTTTTATTTCAGAACCAAGAGTTTCCTAATGTTTATGAATATTAAAATGTAATATTAATGAAGGCTTCGTTAGGACTTTTTAAATTATTAATAAATTTATCAAATTCAAGTCAAATTTCTATTCTAACTTTGAATGTTTCTTACTTAATTGCGCAGAAAATATAAGCATGAATCAGGAACATGAACATAGGTGCCACACCCAGCCAGCTCTGAGGCAGGAACGGACAAGCCGAATACAAAATTCAATTCAATTCAATTTATGTAAAATAAATAGAATCGGATTGAATTTTTCACCAGGGGGCACAAATTTGTAATACCCCAGTTACACGTACCGAGTAAACCGGCGAGACAGTAAGTCGCCGAGTGAAATCCTAGTACTCGGTGCGTCTGAACACTACGCCGAGTGCGCCGCCGAGCGTTTCGCCGAGCAAATGGGCGAGACAGTAGCTCGGACCCTGTTCTACTTACTAGGCCGAGTGAACGGCGAGTGACCTCCTCCCGCTTCCCCGCACTGTCTCGCGCGCTCACTCGGCGCGTGTAAACGGACTGTCTCGCCACTCGCCACTCGGTCATGTTCGTCATAACGCCACTGCCGCGCATTTTTTCACGTCCGCACTGTAGCCTCGCTCGATAAAACTGCACTGTCTCTCCTAAATGCTAGATGCGTGTAAACAGCTACTCGCTTATCTCACGCCGGGTCACTGTCTCGGCCGAGTAGCGTTCACTCGGCGATTTACTGTCTCGCCAATTTACTCGGTACGTGTAACTGAGCCTTAAGGAGTGACACGCTCTGGGATGGGAAAGGAGGTCGACTAGCCACAACCGGCCGACCACAATCGACCGACTATGCAGCCTATAGCCAATATAGGAGTTCGGGTTATACGACGGAGGAGAGCGTTGGTGAGTTTCGCTGTTCTCGCTGGCATCTTCGTCGCCGTCGCGTGTGTTGATGGCGGTATCGTTTTCGACCTCTTCTTCACTGTCCGTTTCTTCCATTTTGTATATTTCTCTTGCTGCTAATATTAGTTCTTTTTTGTTTGACGCGAGTTCGACCCATTCAGAGGGGCTCTTGCTATAGTATTTCATATCGTGATTTAGCGAGTTTTCCAGGTAAAAATCGGTCGGCCGACTTTTAGTCTCACTGCTTCGTGGTTGTATGCGGCGTGTAGTATATGTGGTTCTGAACGTCGTAGTATGTGTCCGTAGTAGCACAGTCGTAGGCACTTAATTCTTTTTGTAACGGTTTTTCCTCCTAAAATATCGTGTATTTTTCTGTGTGTATGTAAGGGCCCGGCATTATTTAACATATCTCGTAAAATAAGCCGCTCGTATCTCCTAAGTTTTGATCTGTTTGCCTTTGTCAGTGCCGCGCCGTGCAGTCTATTATCATTTTATATAGGAGCACTATCGTTCTCCAATTCATCCGAGATATTTTAATAAATTTTTGTAGGATCTTGGCGTTTTTGAGTCCTTGTTTGCAGCGGGTATTCACAGTGCTGTTTCTGTCTAATGATCTTGAGATGTAAGTACCTAAGTACCGAATTTCCGTAACGGGCGCTAGTGGTGCTTCATCCAAGACAAAAAGTTTAATGGGTCCCGGTGGTCCCGGACAAGTAGTTTTGTCTTTGTGTTATTGACTGTGAGGCCTACTGTCTTGAATAGGGCTTTTGCCTTTGTGTATATCTCGTTTAGCTGATGGATATTGTTTGACGCAATTATTACGTCATCCGCGAAGGCGAGGATGATTTGCAGTTGTATTTTTTCGTCTTGGCTTAGAGTTACCAATGGTAGCTCTTCTGCTAACGTCGTAAATACGTCATCCATTACTATTGTAAAAAGTCGTGGTGATATGGGGCACCCTTGTTTGACCCTTTTACCTTTTTTTATCCATTTGGTCTGTTGGCCGAACCATTTTATGCAGTGGTTATTTTTTTCGTTCATAGTGGCCTTTATGATCCGGTTTGTTAGAGCCTTATTCGTTCTTGTTGTGAGTATATCTCTGAGAGCGTTGAGGTCCACCGTGTCGAAAGCTGCTTCTATATCTATAGCTAGGACGAAGGTTTTTTCTCCTGCTTTCCATTCTTCATCCAGGATTCTGCGTAAGCTAAACATGTGGTCATCCGTGGAACGATTGCTTAGGAAAGCGGCTTGATAGTTACCCAGGGTTTCAGTTGTTTCGTCTAGTCGCTTTAGCAATAGGTTTGCATAGATTCTGTATCCTGTGCTACATATTGATATTCGTCTGTAGTCATTAACCTGTTTCGGATTCGTTTTTTTTGGTAGTGGAACTTGCACTGATTGGGTCCATGAAGGTAGTAAGATATTTTTTGTCCAGGCTATTCGGATGTGATTCAATATTTCTAAGTTTAGTTCTTCAGGGTTGGCTTTATATAATTCAGCTACAATTTGATCAATTCCGGAGGCTGTTTTGTTGCGCATTTTTTTTATTATATCTTCCATTTCTTCTAATGTGGGTTCAGGTCCTAGCTGTGTCAGGTCTTCATTCTTTATTTCTTCAATAGTTGGGCCTTCCGACTTTGCGAGCTGTTCTTCCCATTTTGACATTGGAATAAAGGTCTGCTTTAAGCGGCGCCTTTCTGTTTGTTTGTGATTTCTGTAAAATTCGTAGGTGTATTTCAATCTTACAGAGGGGTGCTTTTTTGACATGTCACTGAAAAAAGCCCGGCATTTTTCTTGTTCCTCAGTTGCTATCGTTGCTCTAAGATGATTTCTGCATCTTTTAAGATTTTTCGCGGGCTGGGTCTGTGGGTCGCTGGTTTTTCCGAAATTTCGCCTGTTGTAGTTTTGCTACCGCTATTCTGCGTTCTCTTGAGTATTTGGGGTAAAACTTTAGGACTTTGGTGGCTGAAGTTTTCATGATTTCCGTGGTTTCTTCCCAAGATAGGTTATTTTTGTTTACGTTTTGGCGATTTTTATTAAGTAGTTCAATTATTTACTCAATTACGCAGAAAATATAAATTAATAAAACGCTGAACAAATATGTGTTAATTTTTTTATCAGATAAATTTAAAATTTCATTTTGTATTAAATCTGACACAGGATAAATATATAATCTGGGCATAACGATACTGTTTATAAATATTTACGATCCTGTGGGTCTCCCAGTAAATTACATTCAAGTAGGCGCAAGCTTTGGGGAGGCCTTAGTCCAGCAGTGGACGTCTTTCGGCTGAGAGAGAGAGAGAGAGAGAAGCACAAGCTAGGAAACCACGAGTATACTTACTATGTTTTGGATTTTCTTCTCTTGGTAGACTGCATATGCAACTGTTGTCCATGCATCTGCCTGTAATGAAGCCGATGGTCTTGCAAAACGCAATGCAGTTTGCGAGCGTGCAGTTTTTCATTACACTTGATGAGCTCGACAAGTCTTGAGCTAAAATATATTGTACAAAAATTAATTGCCTAGGCGCAAGTTTGGAGAATATAGTTGCTATAACGGTTTGCCATAATGGTTGATGAGCTCGATAGGCTTGACCAGTCTTAGGCCGAATATTTTTTACAAAAAAATGTTTCCGTAAAAATACTTATAGGTACAATTGCTCGTCCGTCATTTTGATCATCAAGGAATCTCTAGGTGCTCCCAGTATAATTGATAGAATTAGGTAACGCTGAATATCAAAATGACAAAACATACAGATTGAGTTAAGTCAGTTCTATATTTCATAACAGACTAGCCGCGAGCCGGGGCTTCGCTCCCGTGGGAATTGCGGGATAAATGAAACTCTATGTGCTATTTCTGGTATTTTTCCACCGGTGTACCAACTTTTACTAAAATCCGTCCAGTAGATTTTGCGTGATTGAGTTACAAACAAACTCACAAATTCCCATATTCGTATTTACAATATTATTAATATAAACAATATTATTAAGAAGTAGGATGCATACTTATAGAAAACTACAATGCCACAGACAGACAAAAATACACAGACACGTCAAACTTGTAACATTCAGTTATTTTTAACAAACCTTCTTCTGTTTGAGTGCATTCACACGTGTTGCCAATGCAAGTGCCTCTCTTGAATCCCAATAACTGACAGATCTGGTTGCACTTCATCTGGTCGCAACTGTTCAGGGTTAGGGACGCTTGAAGTATATCTGAAACCATTTACGTTTTATTTCAGAACCAAGATGTAATAATGTGTAATGTTTATGAATATTAAGAATATAGAATTAAATGTTGGGGAATATTAATTTATTTATCAAAAGTCAAAATTCTAATACATGTTTGTTTGTAATATCTTTATCGTACTATAAGGATAAATAAATAAAATTAACAAAAATAAAAGGTAAATATACATGTTAGATAACGTCTGAATGTTCTCACATAATTAAGCAAAATATAAATAAATATATAGATAAATGAATAAAGAAATATATCCGGACAAATTACACAGATTGAGCTAGCCCCAAAGTAAGTTCGAAACTTGTTTTATGGAATACTAACTCAACGAAACTATATTTTATAACAAATACATATATAGATAAACATCCAAGACCCAGGTCAATCTGAAAAAGATCATTTTCCAGCTTGACCTGACCGGGGATCGAACCCGGGACCCCCTGGTTCAGAGGCAAGGCTTTACCACTGCGCCACAGAGGTCGTGAAATTACTAAGCAGATTTGTAACGTTAATATTGTAAACATGTTTACAATATTTGGACTAATCGGCTAGTCGGCCAAAGTAAAAATCGGTACTCGTACATCTCTAAAACGTTACTGTGGGTCACGCGCGGGCGCAAGATAGGAGAATACAGGTACTTACCTCATACTTACTATATTATGATACTAAATACGGGTAATTCACTTGTAACTTCCGTAACGGGTAACTCCCGTCACGGGTAACTTCCGTATGAAGTTGAAACTAGTCGGCTGGTCCGGCACACAACAAAATTGAGTATCCCGTAGTTAGAATCATGTCTATTACTTACTATGTTTTGGATTTTCTTCTCTTGGTAGACTGCATATGCAACTGTTTTCCATGCATCTGCCTGTAATGAAGCCGATGGTCTCGCAAAACGCAATGCAGTTTGCGAGCGTGCAGTTTGCCATTACACTTGATGAGCTCGACAAGTCTTGAGCTAAAATATATTATAGTTTACAAAAATTAGTTGCGTTGGCGCATGCTGGGAGAATATACTAACTAGCAATGTTTTCCATTTTTTTTTCTTGAAAAAATGGAATAATAATCCATCCATTGGATGCTAAAAATATGCATGCATATGAAACACAAGAACAAATACGGTTACGAGATAGCACTCGAGGAAAGCATTCCCATTACCAATATTGCCACAGTTGTTGGTGGTAAAACACTGCTCACGTTACCAGGCAATTAGGTTATAGGTTATTTAATAATCTTCCAATGAAACTAAAAGTGTCACTTTACAGCAGGAATTTCAGTAAAAAAATTAAAAGTTTACTTATTGGGGAAATGTTATTATTCATTGGAGAATTATTTTACTTAATTATACCTATGACTTATTATTTTACTAGTTAACATTAATATTTTATTATTAATTTTGTCATTTTAACTTAATTTTAGTATATAGAATTATGTAATTATTAACATTTCCACACAATATCAATTGTAAGAAATATATGAATAGTTTAAAAGATCTACACAGGAAGCGACTACTATACTATAGATTGATGTATCATGTATCAAATGTTTACAAATAGTAAACAGAAAGAATATTAACTCTCATTTCGATAGTAAAATATTTATTTGTTCAAAACATTTCATAGATATAGAAGTAGTCATTAAACAGTGTGGGAGAATACTTGTTTGTTCAGAGACTCAGGCATTCCCATCGCTATTTAGGCTCAAATTGTTGTGAACTAAAATAAATAGGGTATTTAGTTTAGTTGCATGGATTTCCCATTTCAATTTTGTGCATTTACTCTAAGCACAGAATTAATATTAGTACTATAAGTCTATTTTGTCAAGCATTATAAATTTAGGTAGTAATTCATATAGTAATTCAATTAGATATTTAAAGTTATTCTTTGAAATCTTCTTTATCGGTACAGACATACTACTTTATTTCTGCCGCTTTTGAAAATTAAAGGGAAGTGTCATGCTATGATAAATGCCATGATAAAATTTGTTGAAGAAGAGAGGGAGGACTTTGCTCAGGAGTGGAACCCGTACCGTTGCATTTTTGCAATGGTGCAAAATCGCACATATAATGCAGTGCAAGGGCTACTGCAGTCAGTACCGCACCACGAAACAAAACTGTTATGTAGTATTGTAGTGTCTTCAATTTTATTATTGTACTGTTTGTGCCGAACGTAGTGAATAAACTGAATATTGCTTTTATTTGACATTTCATCATACTCTTGTACCTACACTTCCCCGCGATACATTACAAGGGCTACTCAACACAATATTTTTTTTGAATATCGTAAATGTAAAACTACTTTTATTTGTACCAACCTGATTTCGTCTTAAAGAGACACATAAGATCTATACCGATCATATTACGGACTTCCTTAAAAATGAAGAAATTGGGACCACCCGTAACCGGAGAGCATGTATGAAGAGAGTGATGAGTGTAGAGGAAGCAAGAGAGATCTGTAAGGATCGTAGTAAGTGGAAATCGCTAGTCTCTGCCCACCCTCATGGGAAAAAATCGTGATAATATGTATGTTTGTATGAGATCTCGTGATAATATGTATGAGTATGGTCAGTGCACAGTAGATATAAATAACTCACCATCACCATCATCAATAGCGTTAGTTTCAACGACAGCCGCGCTGGCCGCTGCCAGAAGTACAGCAAGAGTCGCCACAGTAGTCCACATGGTTCAGGTCACCCCGGCACTAATCAGGGGGGCACGTCTGGCCTTCTATATATACGGGACAGCGGGAAGAACCGCGCGCGGAAAGTGACTCACAAGATAGTGCAATGAGCAAGATATAAATATACTTTGACCAAATGTTGTTAAACATTAGGCTACAGTTATGATTATTCATTTTTTCTTTCTATATTTGAGTATTATCTCACAGATAATATAATACAACTAGTATATGATGTCACACGGTAAGGCTGTCGGATTTATAAAGCTGCCTCAAGATGATAGTTTGAGGACTGCCATCTGCTTTCGCTTTTGTCAAGTACAGTCGGGGGCAAATAAACCTGACCCCCTGAGATAGGATTCGGTAAGGTAACACTGCATGTTTTTCTACTAGGTGGATATAGGAGCCAATTTGCAATGAATGTTGAAACTAGTTGACAGTTATAAAAATGTTTATTCTTCTGAAACGATATTCTAGCAAACGTAACTAAGTACAATTAATTTTTGTTTTCTATTGAAACCTACCTTCAAAGGGATGTAGGTATTTGTTATTCCGAAAAAAGAGTAAAAACAAATGAAATATACAAGTAAGCGAATAAGCGATAAGATTGCATACTAGCAACAAGGCGCAGTCACACCCGTGACACTCCTTGTACGTGAGAGTTCGACCATAGAGGCAAAAAAATACTCCTTGAGCCGGATTTTCAACACTAGGGTTGAGGAGTAATAAACAAAAGCAAAATTTTAGCTTAACTATAAACTCTATAGTATTTGACAATAGCGCCCACTCGTCATGACATGATTGACATGAGTGATAGACCGCGTCATTTCTAGCAGCCCTGAGAAAAGACATCATAATATTATAAACATCTGGTGGAGGCTGGTTCTCCGTCCCGCGCGCCTCTCAACGCCCCCGCCATCATCCAGTCACTTACACAAAGCCAAAAGCTATTTTACGGCACACATGCTTAAGTGTCGCTTCTTTTCGCGTTAGTGTATTTTTTCTTTGGCGCAGTGCAATCATACAGGCAATATCACAAATATAAACATCAAACTAATACCAGGAACTGGGGGGTATACTAAGCACGTCAAGTACTTAGATTAAGTTCAGTACCTAGTAAACCATAATGCTAATAAAAATGCCGCTCGCTGAAATAATACCGCTTGCATAATATATTTTTCATGCTATGTCACTGTACATTGTCTCAAAATAATTGTAGTGATAAAGATCATATTTAGTTGCTGCAATGGAACAAAATAATTATTTCAGCCGCTGACAGTCTATTGCTGGATATAGGCCTCCACCAAGGATTTCCAAAACGACCTGTTGAAACGGGCCTGCATCCAGCGCTTACCTTACCTTTAGGTCGAGTCACTCTTTAGGTCGTCTGACCATCTAGTCGGTGTGTGTCCCACGCTGCGCGCGCAAGAATAAAATCCTAACTAATATTATAAATGCGAAAGTAAGTTTGTTTGTTTGTTTTTTTTTTTCAATTACTTTTATTTATATTAGCTTATAAATCGTCACTTTCTTGTTTTTTAGTTAGTTGACGTCATAAACCGTGTTTAAAAAAGTTTACCACCGCCTCCAAAGCGCAAGTAGAGAAGAGGCGGCGCAACAAACTCCACTGCTGCATTTTCTTCAAAGACGTCACTTTACAACATATGTCTTACAATTAAATAACTGTATATGTGGACGAATAAACATTGATTGTTTGTTTGTTTGTTACCTCTTCACGCTTTATCTACTGAACCAATCTTCCTGAAATTTCGCATACACATCGCTGGAAGTACAGAGAAGGACATATTCACCTTTCATCCCGGGAAAAAACACTGTTCCCGTGGGAAATTCACGCGGGCGAAGCCGCGGGCAAAAGCTAGTATAAAATATATATAAAAGATTTTCGTAGCCCATTAATTAAAATAAAACTTAGTACCTATAAGTATTTCATGCTCTATATACATTTCACAAATAATCAAGATGTTTTAACTCTTAAAAAACACGATCCAGAAAATCTCATTTGACGTCATCTTAATTTTCAAATTGTTAATTTTAGTAGCCAGGGGAACTGGTCTGCTCGATTCTGATTCGAATTTTCTTTTTATTTTTTGTTCTTAACCATTTCATTGTGGTTACTCGATCACAAACATAACTGTTTTATTATATTTTGTTTCTTATATTTTTTTTGACTGTACACAATATAGTGTATGTATAAAGTTAATAATAAATAAATACCCCTCTTGCATGTTAGGCGACCAAGGCTGTTTCATGAGTTTCTTTCGGCATTTCATCTCAGCAGTGGTCGTTCCGAAATGCTAGTAGTTTGTAGCTTTGAGACAATTACGTCTCAAAGCTACAAACTATATAATATATTATGATTAAATAATTAGTTTTTCGACGTGAAAAATAGCCTTCTTTGAAGGCCAAGCTTCAAAAAATAATTTTTGATTTGAAGTAAAATAGTTCACAAAACAACCGTCAGATGGCACATATCCACTGTTTGAATAGGATTGTAGGTTTAATTATAATGTCTGTGTGACTAATCGAACTGGAAAATACACGCGCACTGTAACTACTTAAACTGCGATAGCACTCTTATACACACAGTTAATAAAATTAACTTACTCAATTCGAACAATAAAATTAAGGTAAATCTTGTAAGAAAAAAGTTAAAAGTACACAAATATAGATATGAAGTTTGATAAATGTTTATATTTAGCAGTCATAGTGATAATAGTGATGGCCTTTGGAACAGGTTGGTTTCAAATTCTATTTTTATTTTAAAAGCTGGTTTTGTATTATTTTTCTTATTTTATTATAGCATTGCAAAATGTCAAAGGCTCTTGGCTTGTGCAGTGGTGTGCAGTGAAACGACTATATAACTTTTATTATTTACTGTCTGATATAGATATTAATTAACAAATAAGTGTAAAATATTTTTAGTTATTGAATATTTTATTAAAATTAATTTAATTGTAGATAGAGTAAATAATATAGAGTTAAAGCAGCATTCAGTTTAAAATATAATAACAAAAATATTGAGAGTCGGTCCTACTCTTAACACTTAGATATCGATGTGCCGCCAAAAAATTTCCTGTTCACGAAAATTTCTTCCCTTAAAAATTTCCGAAAATTCTCAGAAATTACTCGGGTTTTAAGGAAAATTTTCCGTTCTCGAGAATATTTCCGAGAAATTTCCAAGACACTTTTCGCTATAACTTTGAAAATTTCGGTGGTACATCACTAGTGGTAGAGCAAGCTTGTATGTTATGTGTCGCGCAATACACAAGATATTAGTTTTGAATTTTTAGGTTGAAAATTGGGCCTAAAATTAGCATGCCTGGGTGTTGTTAGAAATACTGATTTAATCACGTTGCGTGATAAAATTCAAAGTGAATTTAAAACCTTGAGTTAATTCAAGGAAAGTATAATCCAAGCCTTATCACACTTTCATTAAAAAAAGTGTTTATGTTTACAGTCAAATAAAATATGATAACTCAAGAAGTAACTATAGATAAATGTGTTGAGTTGAGACTATGTATTTAATCTAAATGTTTATATATAATATTTGATAAGTATATCATATCATCGATTGTCACAGTATCGAGAATTTCTTATCGATTGGTCGTAAAGTTTATTTAATTGGATTGGTCAAAATATCGACATGGTCTATCGAACCGGTTGATTCGCAATAAAATTAAAACGTTTCAAAGTGATACAATTTGCATATTGTTGTGTGCACGCACATTATTATAGGTACTCAATCTTGTGATGATATCTGGATGAATTTAGACTAATATAAAGGTGAAGAGTTAATTAATTGTAATGGCAAATCTTCATTATGAAAAAAAATCAGTAATCTGTTTGAAAACGCTAATCTCTGAAAGTACCAGTGTGGGTTTTTAAAAATTCATTTCGTGTATTTGCGAGTAATTCAGTGATTCGTCCCATGTACCTACGGCCCATTTGGGACGAAACGCAGAAAATCAAAATTATATAAAATTTCATTCTGCAATTCGTCCCATGTTTATAAATGGTACAATCAGTAAAAAAAGTGTTAGTGTAGAAATAATTTTGCAATCCATGAGGAAGGCTTAAGACTGTCTAGAACACCAACATTCGTTGGCTAGTTTGTTACCATTAGATAACTCCATTATCATAAACCATGATGATTAGATAACTTAACAACTTATCGAACAATCATGTATTATTCAGATTTATTATATTTAAACAGAGGAAGACCAAAAAAAATCTTATCGAAAATCTAATCTCATCTAAGTTTTTCTTATACAGTTTCAATGAATTCGTTTATAGTTATTTCTATAGACCTGATTTATTTTCAAAGTAACGCAAAAGATTACAAGGTATAATAAACACAATTATCTGTTATCATAACGCTGCAGTGTTTGTACACTCATAAGCGAACATTTAAAATATTGTGCGCCTAATGTGAATGACCGCTAATGCAATACCTACCTAGTTTACTTTCCTATCAAACGTTACGGCCATAAAAGTAGGAAGGACGCGCCCCCTTCTAGAACTACAATAACGAGCTTGCCGCTCTTACCATCTACACACTACAAAAATAGTGTGAAGAAAGAAGGAAGACGTCAATCTCATTTCTTGTATGCAAAATTGGCAAAAACGTCATTGCGCATTGACTTCTGCATCCCAGGCCCCCTCCTCCAGACCTACACCAACGCTAGTTGCACGGTCGGTTTGCATACAAACATTGCCATATTGCGCTACGGCCAACGAACTACTACGGCGAATCGTTGAACATTGCTTACTTTTGTCTTGTGTTAAAACATAGCTTACATTAAATTTAAGCAATGTTTAGATTCGTCAAGGTTGGCGAACATGTTAACGTAGCATAATGAGCCACGCAGGGAATTCTCTCTTACCAGCAGATGTCCGATTTGGTGTAGTAGTCCCGACCCGACACGTCATACAATGATAAATTATGCTGATTTAGCTGAGTGAATTCACACGAGTAGGGTTAGCTATGATTTGTTCCAGGTTGCCATATTCATGTTTATTAATTCTTTACCTGACAAAAAAAAAACTGTGAATAAATAATTAAAAAAATGCTAAATCCTAACTTATATTATAAAAGTGAAAGTGAGTTTGTTTGTTTGTTACCTCTTCACGCTTTATCTACTGAACCAATCTTTCTGAAATTTCGAATACACATAGTTAGAAGTACGGAGAAGGACATAGGGTAACTTTCATCCCGGTAAAAGGCACGGTTCCCGTAGGAAATTCACCGGGCGAAGCCGCGGGCGAAAGCTAGTATATATTAAAAATGGACCTTATTTATAGATGTTTAAGGTTCATATTTAGGAAATGTGAAATGGATCATACATATTCCAATCAAAGTGACCGTTTCAACCCCCCTTCTAATAAGCAGTTTAACACATCTCTGTTAATCAGTAAGATGTATATGAATTGAGCTAATTGCTGACCTACTGGTATCATTACTCTATATTTTTCTAGTAAAAATAAACGGGTCACTCAGTGTAGGTCTTCTTCGCAAACTTACAGTAATTGTTTGGTTTATTGATTCACCGGTTAAGGAAAATATAGTGAGGAATCTTGTTTACTAACTGACGGTCAGTTAGGTTAGGATACGGTTCAATAAAGGATACGGTTGCTGTTGTAGAAGGTGTCTTCTATCAATCTGCTTGTTCGTTTCCTTTTTATAATATCGTGAGGAATGACTGTTTACTAGTATGTATGTACACCGCTACTGCCACAAGATGGCAGAAATGGTAAAAGTTATGTCAGATGCCTTAAGGCGACTAGAATTAATTCTGATACCAGAGCACAACACTCGATTTGAAGAAGAACATGATAGTACATTTTAATAAATTTCCAGGCGTGGAAGCAGGTACCAAAAAAGCAATCAAGATGGAACAATGTAACGACGCCTGCATTAGAAGTTGTCAGATGAAAGGGAGACCATCAGGAAAGTGCTTGCGACGATATATTTGCAAATGCAAAAGTGCATCTGGCTGGTGGAGAAGTTAATGTAATTGTGTGCAATAAAGTTTTTTTTTTGTAGCTATAATATGTCCCACTGCTGGGCAACTCCTCCTCACTCCTCCCTCCCCACTCTTTTTCTCTGTGTCCATCTCTGGTCTTTTCTATCCATTTCCTGTCGAATGCCCTAAGTTCATCCGACCATCTTGTCTTAGGCCTTCCTCGTTTTCTGTGTTGTAAAGTTAAATAAAGTTTTAAGTAAAAATAATAAATAATGTACTTACTCGAAAATTTATAGAAGATATCTCAAAAAGATCGATTCGGAAGTAAAGTTGGCGTGACTGGTAAACTACTATTGGTACCTACATATCTGTTCTTTATGTATTTTCTTGGAAACTGTGCCAGGTTGTATGTTTGTAAGCGCATCATGCAAAAACTACTGGATAAAATTTGATACAGTTATAACAGTTGTATTGTCAAAGGTCTAACTTAAAATCTGGTGTAGCTTTAATTTATTTTGATTCAGTAGAATGCTTATATAATCGAAATAAAATATAATTTAATTGTATAATTGTAATTCAATTTTTGCATGCTGTAACATCAGTAGAATATGTTTGGTTGTTATATAAGTATTAATTTAAGAGCTTATCTGTACCAATATTCGGCAAATAAAATATTTCATTTCATTTCGAAATTAAATGCAAAATTTAAATACTTTTTGAATGTAAATCAAATCATATATAATAAACATACAAAGTATATTATGATTTCATTTTAATTTATTTTGATTTGGTTAAAATTCGTTATACAGTTAAAAATATTCTAGGAATAGCACATAGGGTAGGCACTCTTTATCCCGAAATTTCCACGGGGGCGAAGCTCTGGGGCGCGGCTCTCTCTCTCAGCCGAAAGACGTCCACTGCTGGACAAAGGCCTCCCCCAAGGATTTCCACAACGACCGGTCCTGCGCTGCCCGCATCCATGCGCAACCCGCGACCTTCACCAGGTCGTCGGTCCACCGAGTGGGAGGCCTGCCAACACTACGTTTTCCGGTTCGTGGTCGCCACTCGAGAACTTTTCTGCCCCAACGGCTATCTGTTCTGCGAGCTATGTGCCCCGCCCACTGCCACTTAAGTTTGGCGATTCTGCGGGCTATATCGGTTACTTTAGTTCTCCTACGGATCTCCTCATTTCTGATTCGATCACGCAGGGAAACTCCGAGCATAGCGCGCTCCATCGCCCTTTGGGTGACCTTGAGCCTTCTTATGAGGCCCATAGTAAGCGACCACGTCTCTGTTCCGTATGTCATTACTGGCAACACACACTGGTCAAAGACCTTAGTCTTGAGACACTGCGGTATTTTGGACGAGAAGATATCGCGAAGCTTCCCGAACGCTGCCCAGCCGAGTTGGATTCGACGGTTGACCTCTTTCTCGAAGTTGGACTTACCTAACTGAACTGTTTGTCCCAGGTATACGTAATTGTCAACAACTTCGAGTGTAGAGTCTCCAACCTTTAGAGGAGTGGGTGCGACACGGATATTAGACATGATTTTCGTCTTATCCATGTTCATTTTTAGACCCACTTGTTGAGAGGCTCTACAGAGGCCATCGAGCATTGTGCCTAGGTCTTCCAAGGTCTCAGCCATGACTACGATATCGTCAGCGAATCGAAGGTGAGTGAGTGTGCAGAGCAACTACGGTCTGCTGCCAGAAAATGTGGCAGCGAGAATCCGGACAAACGAAGCGGCGGGAAGAATTCTGTACCTAACAGAGTTTTTCACAAACACAAATTCAATAGTTATTTAACAAACAGGAAATTCACAATTATCACTCAAACTAAACAACAAGCAAAAGACGCGAGACCGCTCCGCGTATTAAAATCAAACCGATATCGCCCTGGACAAAGCAATGGCGGACTACACACGCGACGCCATCCACGCTAGCAGTGTGAAAAACCCCGAACGCCCTCTGGCGGCAGCAATGCGAAACGCCTGCGTTTAGTTTTACCCAATATATTACAAACATAAAATCGAACCGTCGACCAACACCTCAGCCACACGCGGAGTGCCATCTCCGCCAAGAATCAAACGTAATATGCGAGCTCGTCGCCAAAGCAATGAGGGCAATAAATCACCCTCCCTGGGAGGCTCAGTCCTGTCTGTCCACTTCACTCTTTGCTGCAGCAAATGCAAATATTCAAGCGACCAGCGACGCCAAAAGTCCTGGCTCATTTGCTGCAACATTTGAAAACGCGACAACCGATATACGCGTTCATCCTTCCACGGGTATTCGGGCAGGGCATTCAACGGCCTCCCACCAAAAAATGACCAGGGGTGAGAGCTTCCAAGTCATTTGGATCTGGAGATAGCGGACAGAGAGGACGAGAGTTGAGGACCGCCTCAACTTTACAAAACACTGTGGCCAGCTCTTCAAAAGTTAGAGCCGTTTCTCCGATAATGCGGCTTGGGCAGCAATTTGACTTAAACTAGTACAATTTTTATCAATAAACACGGAAACATCCTTAAGATAATTTACAGTTCCTTTATAGTTTGTGCCATTATCAGACCTAATAAGGGAAGGTAGACCTCGACGCGAAACAAAGCGATCCAACGCGGCGACGAAGGCCTCCGTAGTCAGAGCCGATACCACCTCCAAATGGACAGCCTTGGTGGCCAAACAAACAAATACACACAAATAGCCCTTCACAATACGGGCATTACGAAAGGGAGAAGCCTTGATCGAAAAGGGACCGGCAAAATCGGTTCCAACGCCGTCAAACGGTCTCGACTGGTAACACCCAGAAGCTTATCCAAACTGCTATACCGAGCAAGTAGCCAATCCGGCTCCGACGTCGTCTCAGCGACTACAGCATGTACACGGAGCCCAGTCAAACTCAAAGAAGTAACATCTGTCTGACAGACAGGCCAAGATGTTTCTGATCCCATCAGCCACTCTGGACCCCACCAGAGCGGGTGTGACACCAATTCTGGTGCCGTACAACCTCGGGAAGCACAGTCCGCTGGGTTAAGCTCTCCCGGCACATGTCTCCATGTTATATCAATTCCGATATTCTGGATTTGGGAAACCCGATTTCCCACAAAAACCTCCAAGGTATGTGGGGCCGCGCGCAACCATGCAAGCGCGACCTGGCTATCCGACCAGGCGAAGATGTCCCGTATTTCGACCGTGGCCGCCAGTTCACTGGCAACGTGATGCAACAATTTAGAGAGAAGGTGAGCTCCACTCAACTCAAGCTTGGGAATAGTCAGCCTAGTCCTGATGGGGGCGACCTTGCTCTTCCCTAACAAAAGCGAGACATTGACCCGGCCATCGGCGTCAACTGTCCGCATATAGACTGACGCGGCGTAGCCTCGCTCCGACGCGTCACAAAAGCCATGCAGGCTGGCTCGATATTTCCCGGTGGGCAATATTCGACGAGGCAAGGCAATCCGATTGACTTCCTTAATCGATGAAAACAACTCGAGCCAATCATCCAATGGAGGACCAAACAGCGGCTCGTCCCACGAGACGCCCAAAGTCCAAAGTCTCTGAAGAAGACACTTTGCAGAGAATATCACTGGACTGATCCAACCGCTTGGATCAAACATACGGGCTATTACGGACAACACCGTTCTCTTAGTCCAGACTTTTGGTATTTCCAAGTCCACTTGGAATGTGAAAATATCGGTTAGCGGCTGGTACTGCATGCCCAGCACCGCTATCCTGTTGGGATCATCCACATCCTCAAACAGGTGAGGGTTCTGTTGGTGATCCTCCGGGATCCCTTCTAGAACTTTAGGCTCATTAGACAACCACTTACGTAGCTCGTAGCCACCTGTCTTCAATATTTCAATCAATTCATCCCGCAGTAGGAGGGCCTCCTCAATACTTTGGGCTCCGGTGCACACGTCATCAACATACAAGTCACGTGACAGCACGGAAGCCCCACGGGGAAAGCGGATCCGTTCCCGCTCTGCCAATTCAAGCAATGATCTGATGGCGATATAGGGACTAGATTTCAAACCATAGGTGTTTGTATTGAGTTCATACACCGTCACAGGATCCTCAGGGCGCTCACGCCAGAGTATCAACTGGAATCGCCTGTCCTCAGGATGTATGACTGTCTGGCGGAACATCATCCGGATGTCCGCGCCAAAAACCACTTGATGTCTTCTAAAGTTCAAGATGATGTCAATTATGTCCCTATGCAATTTGGGACCTGAATGCAAACATAGATTCAACGAAACTCCGTTCGAAGTGGGTGCGGACCCATCAAAGACAGTCCGCAACTTGCCTGTTGAGGCCTTCACCACCGCGTGGTGGGGCAAAAATAATGCTCAGTTGAGCTCCAATCAACTCGAGCCGGAGACATGTGACCCAAATCCTCGTACTCGCGCATAAATTCAATATATTTATCGCGAAGTACGTGGTCACGCTGCATGCGTCGCTCCATGGACAGCAGTCGTTTCTCCGCAAGCGCCCTACTTTGCCCTAGGCTAGGACGTGTAGCAACAAATGGTAATCTAGTTACAAACCGACCGGAGGGCAACCTCTCCGTGGTCGATCGAAAAAGGGCTTCGCACTCAGCGTGTTCCGGATCCATCCTGGAACTCATAGGTGGCTCCTCCACCTCCCAAAACCTTTGCATGGTCTTGGCCAAGGACGCAGATGCGACAACCGGTGGCTCCTCCGCGGTGCCATTATCAAACACAGGGCCCATCAGGGCAAAACCAAAAATCGTAGACACTGCCATCGGTGAAGACGAACCCAGAGCCTTCTGTGTACCCAACAAAATCCAACCCAATACGTCCGAGCCCAGGAGCAAGTCCACTGGGCCGGGATGAAAGACAAAGGGGTCGGCCAAATCCAGACCCGAAACCAAAGACAACACACCCGGCGGTATGTCTGTCGAGGGGTGCCAACCCGCAATGGTATCCATTACCATAGCCGAAGTCGTGATCCTCATTGTGGAGGACTTCAGCGAAGAAAAAGGTGACAAGTGTCTGGCCCGTCAGACACTTCACTTGTATGCCACCAACTCCAAGAAGTGGCACAGGCGAGTCTTCCACGACTAAACCTAACTGGCGTGCCACTCGAGTGGTAACCAAACTGCTTTGAGCCCTGAGTCCAACAGAGCTCTCAAATTAATGGCTTCCCCCACGACCCCATACGCGGACCACCGCGGTAGGGAGCAGAACCGTCCGCGGCTCTGTCCCAGCAAGGGAGCAAGCTAGTTACGGGCTCCCCACTCTCTCCAAACCAGGGGCGCGCCACTGACCCGGATAATATGGCGGGCGAGTGCACATCCCCATCTGAGGGGGGCATAACCCGCGGCCCGGCCATACCTATGGTACGGCGGGTGGTACTCCAGCCGTGGGTACTCGTGCAGCGGCGGAGAAAACCGCTGCGGCTGCATGTGTTGGGTATTGGTCACCCGCGTGGAGGGGGGTGTCCCCACTCTCCCGTCCGATCTAGGGCCCCCGCCCATGGGGGCCCTATCCGGGGCCTGGCCAGCTACATACTGGCCATGACCTTGGGGCGCGTGGTCCCGGTCCGCCAAGACCCGCGCAGGTACGCGACCCCTCCCGAGGGGGGGTGCGACGAGCGAAGCCGCGTCCTCCGTCCGATGGTGGAGGGCTTCGCGCAGGAGCGCCCCCGCCCATAGGGGACCCCTGCCTCAACAACCGGGGGCCATCCCCGTTCCGGTTCATGCAGAGCATCACGTGGTGCCGCCCACGGCATGCACTGCATGGTATGGCACTGGGACAGTCACGTGCATAGTGACCGCCCAAACAATAAAAGCAAAGTTCATGCCGCTTTGCCATGCGGCGCCTATCTTGTACTGGCAGTCTCTGCCAGTCCCTGCATTGTAGCAGGCTGTGGCCCATCCGGCCACATTGCAGGCAGTCCGCGTCCCTCGCGACTGCTGCCGTGTGCGCAACCCGCACACCAGCTCCACGCGGTGGCGGTTGCCGTCCCTGTTGGGGCCTACGTTCAGGCGCTCTGGATGGCGCTGAGTCCGTCATGGTATTCTCAGCAGCCCGTGCCTCAAACTCCAAAAACTTCACCAAGTCAGTGAATGTTGGTAGGGTGGTGCTATCCCGTTCCGCATTCTCGCGCTCAAACCGCGAGCGGATGTCATTGGGCAATTTGCCCAATACAATGTGCACCAACAAAAAAGACCATTGGTCCACCGGCAGCCCCAGTGTGCGGAGCGCGTTACAGGCCACTGTAACGGGCGTGAGCAACTGCAGGCGCAACTGTGCCCTGTTGGCCACCTTGGGCAGGGCCATCAACTGTGCGGCGTGCGCATCCGCTAACAAACGTAAGTTTTGGTAGCGGGAGTTCAATAACTCCCAAGCCGTATCGTACTGGTCGTCCTCCACCCGGAGGTGCTGGATGAGCGACCGCGCTTCATCCTCAAGAGTGGAGAGGAGGTAGGCCATCTTCTGGGCCTTCGACAAATCCTGTCGTGCTACGACCAGGGACTCAAACATATTTTTATATGCTACCCACTCCTCCATCCTACCCCCAAAGTGGGACAGCTGAAGGGTGGGGAGCCGACCAGTAACCGCTGGTCCTTCCTGTCTAACAGGTGTGCGAGGGGCTGGTCCGCCAGCCTGTCTCGCCCTTATTGCGGTCACCGCCTCCGCGATATCATCGTGCAGACTCAGGATCTGGTCCATGTCCGCCATGTGACCTGCGTAGGCCTCCGGGGTAAGATCGGCTTCGGTAAGCGCCGCCACGCGCTAATCAATCGTGAGTGGAGGTGATCCGCTCTTAGCAGTATGGCGCCCTCCCTGTCCTTCCGGGACAGGAGTCCTCCGGCCGTCACAAACCATCTCAATTCGTTGGCGAGTGTCGCCCTAGCATTGGAGGCCTTCGCCATCGCGTCAAGTCACAAACAAAAAATAACAAAGGGTAAATAAAAAACAACAAAATCAAGCAACTACACGAAGAACCGCGGTAGGTATGAGAATGGCACAAACCCGGAACGCACGGTACAAACCGCAAACAAATACAAAAAAGGTTACAAATATTCTTATACAAACAAACTAAGAAAAATCTAATAATTTTTACAAACAATTAATTATTTTTTACAAACGAACAAATAGAGGGTAGATAAACTACGCTCTGCTACCAGAAAATGTGCAGAGCAACTACGCTCTGCTGCCAGAAAATGTGGCAGCGAGAATCCGGACAAACGAAGCGGCGGGAAGAATTCTGTACCGGAACTTCACCGGGAAAAAACCACCGGTAAAAATAAGTACCGGGAAAAAATCTCCACGCGGCACCACGTTTGCCCGACTAAAACCTAACTAACTTAACGCAGTCTGCTACCACCGTAGCTTATGAAGGGAGCTACAGGGCCCTATATGATAACCTAACCTATAAATTAACTAGAATTGAACACTTACCAAACTAAATCTTCTTTCTCTTCGGATCCAAACTTGAGTGTCTTCGGGAAGGTGGAATTCCTAATTACCCTACCTAACCCTTGAGATCTCAATTCCCCATAACAACTAAATAGATTTCTTCCCGTAGTTTCACTCGGGAACAGCCAGATGTGAACAGCCAGCCACGTTTCACCTCTCACAAGAAAAAGTCACAATAACAGAGTTTTTCACAAACACAAATTCAATAGTTATTTAACAAACAGGAAATTCACAATTATCACTCAAACTAAACAACAAGCAGTGAGGTACTCGCCGTTGATATTGATACCGAGTCCGCTCCAGTCCAGAAGCTTGAAGACATCTTCCAGGGCGGCGGTGAACAGTTTCGGAGAAATAACGTCTCCCTGTCTCACCCCTCGCTTCAACTGGATAGGTTTCGAGCCTTGATCCTGGAGACGGACCTACATGGTGGCGTTTTCGTACAAACACTTCAGCGCTTCGATATATCGATAGTCAATTTGGCACCATTGGAGAGACTGTAGCACAGCCCAGGTCTCGATCGAATCGAAGGCTTTCTCGTAGTCCACAAACGCCAAGCATAAGGGCTGATTATACTCCTCAGTCTTCTGTATAATCTGCCGCAGCGTATGTAAGTGGTCTACGGTACTAAAGCCTTTTCGGAAACCGGCTTGTTCGGGAGGCTGGAAGTCGTCGAACCTGCGAGCGAGACGATTCGTAATGACTCTCGAAAACAGTTTGTAGACATGGCTCAGAAGTGAGATAGGCCTATAATTCTTCAATAAGGTTTTGTCGCCTTTTTTGAAGAAAAGTACCACCACACTTCTGTGCCATGCCGTAGGCGTTTGTCCCTCGAGTATGACGGAATCGAATAGCTTCTGAAGAGCTTTTAATACCGGTGTTCCACCTGCTTTCAGAAGCTCAGCCGTGATTCCATCATCACCCGGTGCCTTATTGTTTTTTAACTGTTTGAGAGCCATTCTAATTTCGTATAGGCTGACGTCCAGGATATCTTCGGTGTAGTGTCGGGTCAATCTGGCTCTTGGATCTTTGGCCAGATTACTGACAGGTGCGCGTACGCTGGTGTATAATTGTCCGTAGAACTTCTCAACCTCTTCCAACAGCTCTGGCTTCGACGAAATGATTCTGCCATCCTCAGTCTTCAGCTTGGTCAGTTGGCTTTGACCAACAGACAGATCCCTTGCAAACACTTTTGAGCCCTTATTTCGCTTAATCGCCTCTTCAATACGGTCAGTATTGAATTGGCGTAAATCGCGCGTTAGGGACTTGGAGATCTGTCTGTTTAGACGTCGATACTGAGCAGCATCGTCAGAGGACTGCAGAACCAAGTTTCGTCTTTCTTCCAAGAGTTTGTTGGTGAGGTCCGAGATCTTTTTGGTTCCTTTTGAACAGCGGGTTTTGAAGGCCTTAGACCCAGCTGTTTGGACAATTTGCACAAACCTGTCATTATAATCGTCCAGATTTTCGCAGTCTCCCAGGCATTCGAAGCGATTCTGCAACTCGAGCTGAAAGCTCTCGGGGTTTTGGAGCTGGATAGGCGCTGGTCGGTGCGTAGACTTCATCAGTCGACACCTTTCGAGTTTTATTCTAAGATTCAATGTGCTCTCTTACCAATCGGTGATCGCTTCCTGTTTTTACGGCATTGATCACAGAGACATCATTGAATATGTGCCTCTTCGTCGACAAGATGAAGTCAATCTCATTTTTTGTAACGCCATTAGGATGCAACCATGTCCACTTTCGCTGTTTTGGCTTTTTGAAGAAGGAGTTCATCATAAAGAGGCCCTCCTTCTCCATAAAGCCGGCCAGCAGATGACCACGTGCATTCCTCGTTCCATATCCAAAATTCCCCACTCTCAGCTCATCATCGCTTCGTTTGCCCAGTTTCGCGTTAAAGTCCCCCCATCACAACGGTATAGTGGGCCTGGGAGCTATGTATGGCTCTAGAAATATCCTCATACATAGTCTCTACCTCGTCGTCGGAGCGATATGAGGGCGGTGCGTATACTTGTATTACCTTCAACGAATACCGTTTGGTGATTCTGAGTACAAGGTACGCTACCCTCGCCGAAACACTCTCGAACTGGACCACGTTGTTGACGAGGGACCTGTGGACGATAAACCCGACACCACCCTGGGACAGTTGTTCGCCCTCCCGGAAATAGAGCAGGTTTCCGGATTTGAGGATCATGGTGTCCTCCCCCTCTCTACCTTCTTGGATAAAGTACAACACCTGGTAGTTATTATTCAAATAATAACTGAAATATTCCTGTATCTAAGGTTACCTTCAGTCTGTAAATAAACAATGATAGCGTACACACTGTACTCTGCGTTTTATTATTATTTAATATATTAATTAGGCTTCTGGTCAATGAAAGAGCTACTGAAAGGCAGCTTGCCAACATGCCTCAAAAAGAAGCTCCTCAACGTGTGCATCTTGCGGTGCCCAAACTTGGTCGTTAACGAAAGAGCAATAATGAAGGTTTGCCAAAGAGCTATGGAGCGCAGTATTAAAGGTATCAAACTCATTTACCGAGTTAGGAATACAACGCTGCGACTTTAACCTGAATGCTTTCTTACCAACGATGTTGGTAAGAAAGCATTCAGGTTAAAGTGGGATTGGGCGGGCCACGTCTGCCGTATGCACACAGAAAGATGGACTCAAAATCTAACACACTGGATTCCAGCCAATGGGTATAGGAAGAGAGGGAGAGAGCGAGATGGTCTGATGATTTAAAGGGATTCGATAAGAACTGGAAGGAAAAGATGAAGGACAGAGATGAGTGGAGAGAATAAGGGGAGGCTTTTGTCCAGCAGTGGGACATAAATAGCTAGAAAAAATATATAATTAAAAGGTTAAATAATTGCTTTTTGTTTGCAACACTCAATCCTTCAACGACAAGAGAGGTACATAGTGCGCCTATTGTACATAGAGCAACACGGACTCCTTCGGGGCCGCGCGCGGAAGTCCTTGTTGCTTTTGTTGCTTGTTGTCACGGTGTAAGTCTTACAATAGCTTCGGCTATTGTAAGACTTACACCGTGATTAAAGAACTAAATCCCTACTTGTTATTTATCTACTGAAAGAGACTGAAAGTATATAAATTAAGGTGAGGTATATAAATATGTTCCACGTAGCGGGCAACCCGAAAGTTCTCAACTAATTGTGTGGAATAAGTGCTAACAACTTTCTTCGCTTTGGGCGAAATTGATCCTGCATTAGATACTTAGGTTAGCTGTTTACCTTAACCGCAATTACCTGTTAGTTTGTATTCAGGGGTGGAAGGAAACTCGCAGAATGTTTTTAGCGCCATAATCAAAACGTGTTTGGGAACTTCTAATCCCGCCCCGTTTGAACCTTACTTTTTGTGTATACTTTTTGGGTAAGTACTCACACCCGTATTATCATTTAATGAAATTTCACTATATCACATTACATCTCACTTCACACTAAAGTATAAATGCCGATATAAGTTTGAATTTTTTTTACTTGGTCACGCAAAATCTGTTGCAAGGGGCAACTATATAATAGTAATATATAATGTGTGTGTTTAGGAGAATTTGGTCCACGGGTACAAAAACTGTTCTAGATTATCTTCTACTAGCTTTTGCCCGCGGCTTCGCCCGCGTGAATTTCCTACGGAAACAGTACTTTTTCCGGGATGAAAGGTACCCTATGTCCTTCTCAGTACTTCTATGTGTATGAGAAGTTTCCTGAAGATTGGTTCAGTAGATAAAGCGTAAAGAAGTAACAAACAAACAAACAAATAAACTCACTTTAGCATTTGTAATATTAGTTAGGATATAATCTGAAATTATACAACTGTTGTCATCCCGTTTATGGTCATCAAATTCATTTAGGTCTTTATACCCTAAAACGTACTAAAAAGTTACAGGACAAAGTTGCTAGCTCTTATGGTTGTTTTCATCATAGTATAGCATGGCAGGAATAGATAAAGATTTTACGATAGTCGTGAAAATTCATCTTTAAGATTGGAAAAGTCCAATTTTCTTTCGTGTTTTGCGTTTCTGGTACTTTGTGTCGGTATGGTGGTGAAAGTCTTCCATGTTGATCTGGGAGCGAAGAAAAAACATAGAATGTGCCAGCTGCTCCTCCTCCCGCGCAGATTGTAAAAGTCAATCGAGGGAACGGGCTTCCTCCACTCATAGGCGATGGGCTAGCAACCTGTCACTATACCGGAATCTCCATTCCATCAGAGAGCCCACTATTCAGTTAAGCGTGACCTTCGAGTTCGACAAAGACGTGATTCTATATTCTATATTGTGTGTATGTATATATGGTGGTGATTGGTGAATATAGTGTGATCTTTTTTAGCATCTGATTTTAAAAGGTACAATTTTATCATTGTTGTATAGTGAAAATAAAATAACAGCTACCCAAAGAAGTCCAGAGTTTTTAAAAATAACATAAGTGTTAAATACACACACAGATATTTTCCAATATAACAAGAAACATGAAAAAATACTCACAAACAATATAATTTTAACGTTTATTACCACAATACCCAAAATTAGCAACAAAGTACAATCGGCCAAGAAAATGTTATGGGCTGAAATGAAATACATTTTCAATTAAGTAGTCTCTACACTCTACTAAAAACAAAGCAGGCCGAGTGGTAGAGCGCCCGCCTGTGGATACAAAATCCCAGGTTCGAATCCTGCCCGGCCCGAGTTTGTATACCAATCTGACTCATGTTAGCTTTCATCGACCACCACTTGCTTCCGGTGAAGAAAAACATCGTGAGGAAACCTGCACTCTGGTTGATGATTATCAGCTAGTGTGTGAAATGGAGAAGGCAATAGCAAACCACTCCATTAAAATTGCCATGAGAGTCGTTGTGTGTGTTTCATTCCATATAATGACCACGACCCTCAGTCATGAGGAAATACGACTAAAGAGAGAGACACTCTACTTCTTGTCGTGACGATTCAAGTGACGATAGATGA
Organism: Ephestia elutella; assembly: GCA_018467065.1. NCBI lineage: Eukaryota > Metazoa > Arthropoda > Insecta > Lepidoptera > Pyralidae > Ephestia > Ephestia elutella. The sequence goes on along the minus strand of CM031576.1, from coordinate 5,342,091 downwards.
TTAAATAAATCATCAGTGTGGATCTTTTAGAGAACTTTCATTGTGAGATCCCATTTTTTTAAATATTTAAGATTCTTCTGCCCTGCGTTGCTGTCCCTAAACTGTATTAAGAGTCCTAGACTTTAGAGTGTGTTTTTGCACCTATAAGTACATTGTTAGTACAGTAACAGTTGGACACCCAATAATACATAGTTGCAGATATTATGTATTTCATGCTAAATCCTATCCTGATGTTAGCACTACAGCGCAACGACGCAATTTGGCTATCGCGTTCAAATATTCTACCAGAAGTCAGCACCTGCGAGTGAGATGTAGACATTTGTCAGATGGTACAATGACAACCCTCATTTAATTTACATTTATCACAGAATTACATTTTATCAACCAGAGTATACAGTATACTCGAGCACTGGCAGCCAACGAGAGTGCAGCCAACGATTTACATTGATCCAGTAAACTGAACCAGCGTTGGATCGGCATAGACGACTATTTTTCGTTCCAATGACCGCCCCTCGCAAGTCACATAACCCGTGCCATTGGCACTGACACGTGACTAGATCTGTGTAAACGGTCCGCATCCAGTCACTGGATCCAGTGTTACCTGGTAGATCGGTATACTGGACCAATGTACATTGGCCTGAGTAGGTACCTTCTTTCTTTACCCCTGGAGCGGCAACCAGAGGTGTTAAATACACTTGCTACTACGGAGACGTGTTGATCATCACTCTTTTGATTTCACAGAGTAACACTTTTTCGGCCAGAGTGTACATGATTAATAAGACTTGTGAATTAGTAATTAGGCAAGCACTGGCAGCCGATGAGGGTGCAGTACCCCCCCTTCCAGTACCCCTTGGAGCGGCAGCCAGAAGTACACTGCCAGAACACACAGCTAGGGAACGGAGGCGCGATGATGTTGGTCGCTCTCGGCTTTATCATGTGTGGAGACCCTGAAATAGAAAATTCACTTTAAAAGCTTTCAAAAATATGGTTCAGTTTTTTTAAATCTAAGTAAGTAGGTAATTGGTCTCGCCGCCATAACATTTTCGCTTTGTTAGGCAAATTCGACATAATAAGTAAAAGTTTTTGAACTAGTTCTGCATATATTTAGAATTGCCTAATCATAGTTCTATTACTAATCTATGTAGCTAAAGTTCACCAATATTTATTTTTAAGCACTGGTATTAGGTAGAAGTGCATTGTATATCAAGTTTCCTTTGTATGGGCTTCTGCGGCGGTAACATGGGTGAATTTGTAATGTTGATATTCTATAGATTGTATTGTTATTGGGACAAAAATATTATAATTTAATAATTGTAAAGTATACTGACCATCAAAATTCTCCCCAGCGCTGGCTACGAAAGCCAAGACGGCGAACAAAACCAAGATTGCGAGGTAAGCTCTCATGATTGCGAACTGCGAAGATGTGTCTAATGACAAATGCTAGGTACAGACATCTCCAGAAGTGGAGTCAGAATTTCTCATACTAATTGATTATAGAAGTGTTTGCACTTAAGACCTTATGATTGTGTGTTATTTGTAAAACGCCTATGTGTCTGTGCAATGTCAACCGACCGAATACGATGTTTCCATAGAAGTAGGTAGGCTGGCGCGGCGAGTCGGCGAGCGCTTCATACTTTTATGGATTTCATAGACATACTATGAATGATACGGAACGTTCATAGTATGTCTATAAAATCCTTGCTCTAACTTTATGGTATCGTTACTTCGTATGGGTGGTCAGTATGGACCAGCTATGAAAATGAATATTTGACGGTGAATGAAAAAAAAGACAGACGCAAATTTATCACTTCAACCGAGTTCTCGTTTTAGTTGAACGCATTTGTTAGTGATAGTTATCTAAGTATTTGTGGAATATTACTTTACCAACACTTGCCAATATAGGCCATTATAAGTAGGTATTATGGAGACTATTCGGATTTACTTTGTATGATAGTGGTTGCAAAATAGTCTCAATTTCTAATGAAAGGAACTGGATTAAGTGTGAGTATTTTTAAACAAATAAATAGTTGTGATTTGAAATATGTGTGTGTAAATGTGTAATATTTTGTGATTAATTCAAACATAAAATGATAACATAATATTAATGTATTGTATTGATATATTTTTCTTCGTGATTTTGCTTTGCATAAGTGATAGTTTTGAAATTAAATATAAACTAAATACCTAATTATAAATTATTATATTTTTTTAGTGGACAACACGTTGGGTGTAGCGACTTGCTGCAGGGTAGCCTTGCCGCAAAGTAGAAGACCGGCTATTATCTCTGAGCAGCAGCAACAATAATGTTGGAAGAATATGAAGGCGATGATTTTACCTACCAGGCGTTATGCTGATTTATTTGATGTTTCGATGCCTATCTACTGTTCGTCGTGCATATCAAGCTGGTGGCGTGCATAAAAAAACTGGATAATTTATTTCGCTTCCAGAAATAAATGTCATCCTTGGCCAGCGCGGTCTTCTAACCTCAACTCCATAGAAAATCTATGGGGCCTGATGGTGCATAGAAGATGAGCAAGGAAGAATTAGTTTCTCATTGTATGGATGTTTAGGACAGTTTTTTTGTGATTGAAATATGTGTATAAAAGACAACAACGGCAACTTTACAAAATAGTGAGTTAGTTATTTGTGTTTAAATTTAATCAGTGAGTTCATTCATTAAGTTTAAATTATTTTTATACTTATTACTTGTTTTTGTATTTTGCATTACAAATACAAGGTTATGTTTCGTAATAGGAGATAAATTGTTAAATTGTTAGATGTTGAGGTTTAGTTTCAATCTTCTTTTCATGATGAAAACGAATACTTAAGCTATAACCTCAATATTTACTAACAAAAAGCGAAAGTATAATTTAGTAATAACATATAAAATAAATGAACAGATTCTTATGAGTAACTTACTACAGAATGCTTATTTTTAAGTTCTTATTTATTCTGTAATTAGATAGGGAAGTGATTAAACATAAATTTTGAATTTGTTAGTGTAGTTTATAATAATAAATTTTACATAAGTAATGTAGTAATTTTACATGAATAAATAGTTGTCATGATTTTTGAGAATTTTTATTTCATAACAAATATATAAAAGCATATCAATTACATTATATAAAAATACTCTTGGCTTATGAATTGAGTTTAATATGAAAAATAAAATATCTGGATGTGACTCGAACTTTGACCTGTATCAACTGCAGTCCATCCGACTACCAATTAGACCAGCAGATGCATTAGCTTGTGACGAAATTATCAATTGGTTGCGTGTCACCGTACTCACCACTATTGGTTTGCTTTATAATAAACTATAGGTAGTGTATTAGTATATTATTATTTCTGAGTCAGAATTCACTACTTAGTACCCCGTAAATTTGATAGATGGCAGCACGTAGGCAGTATGAGCACGAAGCACTAGCATGCAGCAGAGTTGTGTCTTGGTGTGGGTGGGTAATATGATAATTAGCTTAGTGTGAGTAGTGTTCTTATTGTAATTATACGACCGTAATATGGACGTAACGCACACAATGAAGGACTGCGCGCCTGCAAGGCAATATGATATTTAAGGTATGACTCCACTTTTGACTCTTGACTGTACCTATTTATATAAAGCCTACATCCCCGTATGTAATGCAGCCATGCTCCTACCACATCATCATTTCTTCCTAACAAGTGCAATAATAATCAAGTATTCTACATACATCGACGCTTATCTAAGCATCGGACTTAATAAGTACGATATAAGCCAGAAATAGTTGCAATATTCATAAGTCAATATTAACGGTTGCAGTATTATGCACCTTGGATGAATAAATATTGGATAGAGGGAATACCCGGAGCGAATTTCTCTGGCGAAGAATTGCAAGTGATAAATATAAATCGAAATTCATGGTAATTGAGGCTCTATTGTCAATCTGTAGAGACCAAAGTCGTTTGTACTATGTCTTAAGAGGTTTATTTGTATATACTTGATAAGGTATCATTTCATTCAGATAGTTTACACAATGTTACAGTTTCGAGAAACTAAGTCATGTTCCTATTAGTAATCATATAAACATTGATCCATCTGATTTTAATCTATTACGGTTATATTTATCATACTTTTACGGTTCTTTCCTTATCGTCTCATATGTGTTCAATTATGCTTGACTAATCGACTCATTTGGGAAAATATTTGATATTTCGTGAGCATGGCCATGAAATAAGGCTACACGAAACTAAATGCGTGACTTCCGTAGGAGAAATGATTTCTTTTATCTATCCGTGTCCGTGTGTAGGATAATAATGCTTTCAGTTAATACCTTCATTTGGATAATCATAGTCGGGAATTAGCTAATATTTTTGTCAAAAATAGCGCTGGGAGTTACGAGTATATAAAAATCTATATTATGGTTCTATATGATATGTACTAAGCTTTTCCTGTACTTTGTATGATAATTTTGTAGTAGAAAATAAAGATTTTTATTATACCATATTATTATACCATACATGCGTAACGATAAATGCACGAAAATAAAAGGAATCTGTATTAGCAATTACCGATACGAATAGATTAAAAATTTAAATTAATGTCATGTTAGTACTTAACAATGAAGACATATCATTCAGTAATAAAAGTTATCTTAATATCTAAATCTATTTTTATGTCAAACTTGGCATCTTAATTTCTGAAAGTTAAGGTATCCATGGGGCCTATCCTCAGGAAGTTCCTTACAGGAATTTTGGGACAACTGTATGTCAATAGAATTTCAGTAGACACCATTCGAATATGTTGTGGAACTAATGCGGTAATAAGTATAGACAGGATCGTAGTTTATGACGTGATCCTGGGGTTATCGATTTGAATATAAATTGCTTTATTAAAAGACCATTTATTTCTGTCGTCTGCCGATGGCCGCTCGTTAGGGTTGCGTATCAAAACACTAAAAAGTGTCTTTATGACGCTAGATAGCTAAAATCTGCTAAAAGAATACGTAATATAAAGTCTAATCATTTGAGCTGTTATGGGTATAATATGGAATTTGTATCGGACCTCCAATCAAATTATGAAAATGAAAACAAAAAACACAAATATACCTTTAATCCATACTAATATTATAAATGCGAATGTTTGGATGTGAGTTTGTGAATTTGTGAGTTTGTGAGGATGTTTGTTACTCAATCACGCAAAATCTACTGGACGGATTTCGATGAAATTTGGTACAGAGGTAGATAATGACCTGGAATAGCACATAGGCTACTTTTTATCCCGGGAAAAAGCACTGTTCCCGTGGGAAATTCACGCGGGCGAAGCCGCGGGTAAAAGCTAGTACTGAATATACTAATTAAATTATTTATTATTGCTGTATTGATTTACTGAAAAATCCACCGAAATTCACTTCTACCTATAAAGAAAAGATATACATATTGGGAAAAATATCAGCGTTTTATCATCATCATTTTTATTCATAAAAATAATTTACAATTGTGTTTGAATACATACAAAAATTACAAATATAATTTTGTCCGATATTTTGCTCAAAATACATCCATTGTTCCAGTTTCCTTTAGGTATGTAAATAAAAAAGTACAGGTAAGTATTTATTAGTCGCGCCCCCAGGTCCCCGCTAAGGTGGAAATTTTGAGATAAAAGTACCATATATATTTTTTTATTTGTTATTAGGTACACCAATAGGTTACATGACAAAATCTTACAATAAACATTACATATTAAGTGCTAGCATGCAACCCAATTAAAGGTGAACACAACATTCTTAAATTTTAAGCAGTAGGTAAGTTGTACAATTATGATTAATTTTGAATGAAATTGTATAGTTTAAAATAATTAGCTTGATTAGTTGCTTTGATGGGATGACAGTATTTTAGATTTTAATTTAGATAATGAATCGTGGTAGATGTCCAGGTCATGCTTTGCATTCAGTTTATTGTAAGTGGACAGCATTCTCGGTAGCGGCGCGTGCCTGCCAAGGTTTGTTTTTGATCGGGGAACAATAAACGTATTTGCTAGTTTTCTACGGGAGTTTGGTCAGGTACTACAAGACTTATATTTTCAAGAAACCAGGACAATCCATTGCGCCGATATGTGCTATATCATGGTGATATTCCACCCATATACCAAATTTCAGGCTATCTACCAAATTTTTCATTCCGTTAAAACACTGAAGCGTGATTGGCTGATGCGAATTAATTTTTAATCTATAGTTCTTGTCGCATGAGCCTGGTTCGTACTTGGCCGGATTTAATTTAATTTAATTTATATTTATTTCGCTATTCATTAATCACTACATTATGCCGGATATTCGACCATGTACCACATATCATCCGTGAACTCGGCCCTTGTGTGAGTTACCTAGGTCAAGTTAGTCATAGTTTGAGGTATTATATAGATTCAAATTAATTGCTTCATTAATTAGCAACTACGTTGTGAAATACTTTTTATTAAAATTCATCAAATCAAGCTTGAAATTTAAATATTTGCTATAGATAAATCGGTCACTTATTCATAAAAGTTTGTGAAAATGAACTGCACTTTGTTACTCTTATTAGAAAAATATCTATTAAATGAACCTAACATTTTACTGGGTACATTTACGGGTTTAATTTTAAATAATGTAATTTCATTGTAAAAACCAGAGACGTAACCCTGAGTCGTCTAATTTCCTTCCAGAGTGCAGATCAACTGTAGGTACAAAGATGTAAGATGAAACGTCAGATTACTCAACACAAAAATGGCGGGGTGTCACACTCACTTAACCCGAGTGGACCCGATAAATTGCCGTCAATATTGACCCAAAAATATGCTGATTTTCGCCTCACGAAAATGTGTGGGATTCCGCGGCGAATATTTAATGTCAACCTCATTTCAATATACGTACAGTCAATTGCAGATCAAGTCACTCAGCAAGCAACTCTAAGCATAGGTAATAGCAGCGAATTTGAAATGAATTTGCGTAGGTTTCCGTTCTGTTGACTTGACCGTAGGTACGCCTTATTTTTATTGAGCGCCCGCCCGTGCCAATAAAGAATTGCCATTTTCAGACAAGTTAAGAAAAGTTATGATTTAAAATAAGTATTTTTTTTGTTTGGACCCGTGGGAAATCAGGCGTATGCGAAAATATAGGTTTCCTTCAAATTTTTGCAGCAGATGAGAACAATAACTTCAGCGAAGTGCAACCTCTACAAACCTTACAGTGAAGCCAATCAACTACATTGGCTTCACTTTTAAAATTAAAACAATTTTTGTAAATATTGTTACAGACGAACAAAATGTTTAAATAAAAATTATTAAAACTGAGATGCTATCATTTAATCAAATTACGTAATTTATAATAGCCCCACGTTGGGCGCCAATAGAGCGTGAGAGCTCTAAATATTAATAAATCTCGGGGTCGTTGAATAGTATTTATTGATAAAGAAATAGACCTAAAACATTAATATATAAAGATTAGAAAAGATAACACATACTATGAATTTAAAACCACTTCCGAAACAAAACTTACCCTTATTCCAAGGGTCTTTGTTATTACATATATTATTTTAAAACAGATACATTATCCATACTAATATTATAAATGCGAAAGTTTGGATGTGAGTTTGTGAGTTTGTGAATTTGTGAGTTTGTGAGTTTGTGAGGATGTTTGTTACTCAATCACGCAAAATCTACTGGACGGATTTCGATGAAATTTGGTACAGAGGTAGATAATGACCTGGAATAGCACATAGGCTACTTTTTATCCCGGGAAAAAGCACTGTTCCCGTGGGAAATTCACGCGGACGAAGCCGCGGGCAAAAGCTAGTTATATATAAGTAGTTTAGATATATTATTTATCTTTACAACGTTAGAGGATAAGTGATTTATATAAACTGAGTCAAGAATGACATCAAAATGCAGAATCGAATATAATATGAATACAGTTTAAAATTTATGACAGGTGAAATAAGTATGTATGTGCCAGCGCACGTATAATAAGATCCAAAGAGGATTAACGCGTGGCCGCGTTACAGTATAGACATTATTTTTCAACAAAGTAAAATAACTTAAAAAGTAAGACATAGCCTATGGTAATAGGTTCACAGACTTACTCTGGTGTGAACATAAAATTACATTGTTATCTAAATTGAAATGATACGAAACCTTTTTACTCAAGCCTCAGAAACAAAGCAGTACATGATCAAAGCCGACATAGCAATATCTCTTTACTATCTGAAGATACTTTGTGGCTTCTTTATAGCTAGATGCAATGAAAGCATCAAGTACAGAAAACAATATAAAATGTTCATTTCATTTTCTGTAATTTTTCTAAGTGGCTGTGCAAGAAAAACAATATCAGTCTGCGAATGCCATATAAAGGCGAGGCCAGGCGCCAGTCTAGAAATTGGAAAAATAACATAATTTAGGTCATTTCGAACTTTTTGTTTCGTAACCTTCATCAAACAAACTGAAGGGGCGTTGCCGAATGGTTCAAAAGGCAAAACATATTGGTATAAGTTAAGTGTACTGTATATTATACCAAAGATGGTAACGTTCTGTGAAATGATAGCTCCATCAGCTCTACATTTATTTATTTTTCTTGGAAAGAAGATTGAGATATTCAATGAATTCATATTCAACCCCAATTAACTATGAAACAATATTGTCGCATGTTTAACTAATATTATAAATGCGAAAGTGAGTTTGTTTGTTCTCTTTTAACGCTTTATCTACTGAATCAATCTTTCTGAAATTTTGCATACACATAGTTAGAAGTATGGAGAAGGACATAGGGTACCTTGCATCCCGGGAAAAAGCACTGCTCCCGTGGGAAATTCACGCGGGCGAAGCCACGGGCAAAAGCTAGTATTTAATAATCAGTCCAATTTAAGTCCAATTCCGAGGATGACTAGTTTTTGTAGACAATGTCAAGCCTGTCTCCTGGGCTGCATCGTGACATTTTATCAACGGCCTGGAACGGCTCAGTTGCTGGCCATATTATCTTGGCGTACTTACTGCAACCAATGCAAAAAGACCGGGTATTTTGAAAGCGGCCTGTTGCAGTCCTATTTAAATCCGTTAGACGTCTTGCAAAATACAATATAGCCCAGGCGTTTGCCCGACTTTAGCTGCAACTAATGCCTTTACAATAAAGATTAAACTCCAGCCAGCCGAACCTGGATTTGGTGGCGTGACGATTTGCTTATTGCCTCGGACGAATTGTAATGTTTCTTTAATTAGAGGGAGAAAAAATGCCGCAATCATTATTTAAGAGATTGTGGTGGAAGTCATTTTAAGATGGACTAATGTTTACGAGGAATGAGAGAGCAAATTACATCACAAAACGAGCCTTGAACTGAATGTGGAATTAAAGGGATTTACATATAGTGGAACTATGGAAGACTTTTTGTCATATTTAATGATTTAATGAGATAATTTGTAGATGTTTAGGAACATTTTCTATTTGTAATTAAAGTTTTTCTCGTTATTCAGTTTTTGCTTATGTCCTAAATGTTTTTGGAACTCTCTAAGTAAGCTCGCACTTTAAAAATAATGTCAATTATTTTTTATAATATTTATATTCACGAATAACATAGGTACATTTTTGTTGAATCATGGAGAAATTGTTCTTTTCCGAGTCTGTTGAGAATACTTAAATAAATTCCATTTGCATTCTACTAACCTGGTTTACCTGGTGATCTCTCGTGTACATAAAAACAACGGAAAAAATCTGAATTTGAGGCAGAAATATTCAAATTTCATTCACCGTTTCGAGAATATAAGAGTTCCTCAGTTAAGCGTCTGCCTGTTTAAGTAGGCAAATGAAAATGTTTTTATAATTACCCCAAATTGTACAAGACTGCAGTCTTAGACGTTACATAGCCTATGTTTCTATTATTTAGCTATTTATGTAAGAAAATCACATTCATGCATACTTTTTTTTTCTACTTTTTTTTTTGGTTTTTTTTTTTTATCTTTTTACATACTTCGATGGCTCGACGACCTAAAGAGGATCTTGGCCTCGGAAGCCAGAAGCTTCCACTCCTTCCTGTTGTTCTGTTCTGAAGTGGCGCAGAATATTCATACATAAATAGCTATAATACGAACCTGAAAACATTATACTCCTTTTTTGGGGTCTGGGTGTATGAAGTAGTTATATCACACTTAATTAACCTTTTTGTAAATATCTGACTAATGCCACATCAGAGTCAATTTTTTTTTAACACAGTCAAGACTTTCCTTACAACAAAGGTAGGTACCAAGTCACGTTATCACGTTATACAATAAAATTATGTCTAACCGCCCCCCTTAAAAACGTGGGTTCCTGTAGAGTTGTTGGCTTATTGCTTTTGAAATTGTACGTCGATAAGGATGTGGGAGGCGTAGGAAGATTTTTTATAAATGATGTGTCTGGAAACTCGCAAAGCTCGTGAACCTTGTTTAGATACGTGATAGGTAAAGTGGTAAGCTCTGTTTTTAATTGATGATTGATATATGTACACATAGGAATAATCTAAATAACGTAATTATTCTTGACTGATAAATGTTTTCCTGTGATGAAACCTGTGAATTAAACGGACAATTTTTGAGTATTTCAATTTTTTTTTCGCTTCTCATCACGATCGCAAACAGCCCGTCGGAACACAATTTAAGTTTGTCAACAGTTGGGGGCGTTGTTTATCCTGCCTCGGCGACTCCGGTACCGAATTTGATGAAATTCCTTTGCATGGATGCATTTCACGGAAAAATGTACAGACTCAAAAAAAAACGTCCACGACATACTTTTTAAGCTTGTGATGCGAACTGCAAAGAAAACGAGCATACAGTTTCGGTGAACATTGATTTTTTGATATTTTATGGTTGGAAGAAGGTTTCAGTTTGAACATGTGAAATTAAAACAAAGATAATTTAATTTTCGAAAATTGCTCGATCTTTACAAGTTGAGATAACAACCTCAAACGCTTTTATATCGAAGTTTATGAAAAATACTCACTTTCCAAGTTGACTTGATGCCTGAATACAATAATGCTGCTGCACTTAAATTTGAATAATAAGATGCAGATCTTGTTGAAATGTCAATTTTGTGTTCGCATTATTTTGAGGCAAAAGTTTAAGCTGAAGAAATCGGGATACGTAATTAAATTGAACGTTGCCGATTTAACAAACGACGCTCATTACTCGGCAGGGAGTTGTGAACAAGTTGCGACGAGCTCATCAGTTTCTGCCTGCGAATGACTGAAGAGGCCTGTGCGTAATGTTCTTTAGCTTTCTTCACAAACTAGGAAGTTACGCTTTTTTGCCTGAGGGAAATTGGGTTCGGACGTGCCTAATTTTTTTTTGGTTGCCTTCGCTCTGAAGGAGGTATTAGTGTTGATTAGGCTTGCGGAACTTCGTATCTCTGAAGTCGTTAAGTACTAGTGATCTACAATTTAACCTTTCGGGTACATATCCATTTAAGCGAGATGTTATGTTATCAGTAGATTGATTGATAGGCGTTGATCATACAATAAAACCCATCAGAAACCGTAAGGTAATTTGGAAATTTGACAGTTCATGTTAAATTTCTTATAGCTTGATCTCTGTGACGGATGTCAAAAAACGAATAAAACATGAACGAAATAACTTTAAATAATAAACTATGACATGTTATAGGTCTGTTGACCTCTCGAGTAATTTGATGAGATCCCTTTTATAACAATAGACTGTAAAACCTGAGTGTAAAACAAAAACCAACAAAGGACGATCACGTCCCGAGAAGCCAATGAAACGCTACATTCGATAAAAATTCAAATTTTTTGACACGTCAACTGTCACCTCTAGCCGCGCCGCAATTTGTCACGAGTAATTCCGGTGTCGAAAGGCAGAGGGCGCGGTGACAACCAAAGAAATGTTTCCCGTAATATCGGGCCGCGGCTGTGCGACAAAAAGGCAATCGATCACCTCGCTTCCACCTGGGTAGAGACGGCAATCCGAATGCGTGATACGCGTTAACTACCGCCGAATCGATCATCAAAACAAATTACAGTCGACCTTAAATGCCATTTATTAAGACACATTTTATATATTTATGTTTGCCGCAACCAAAGGCCACATTTTTACGCGAATCGTTTTGTCTGCGCTCCTGTTTTCCGTCCCGAGTAATGGTTCCTGTGATATTGGCGTAATATTTCTTTGAGATAGCGTTTGTTATCAACGCGTAAAATGATATCGTTTTTATCCAGTTCTTGTATTGCTGAAATATGGAAATACGGAGGCCCTCAGACGTGTTGAAAGAAGTAGAGATTCATTGTGAGTTTTAGTTTAACAATGAATACACCTCTTGAAAATTGTAAATTAGGTAATTTTAGGCAAACGTTTTTATTGATTCCGAGTCAACGGTTGTCCTTTAGTTTAAAAGCAGAAATATATCTTCTCAGAATTAAATAACTTTGTTGAAGTTATAAATCGTCTATAATTGATTTCGGCGGAGATTTCTTTGGCAAGGAACATCAATCAAACGCGGAACAGCTATGAATGCCTCAGTATTCAATGGAAACTCACTCACAGTAAGTCTCGCACGAAATAGAATAATTACAATTTGCAATGATATATTTGAGGCGGGTTAAGTTCATATTGGATGATTGAATTCTGTTAGGAGTATCGAATCGTGTACGACTAGTTGCGCTACGTGCACAAATCCATATTGGCATTAAACTGACTCTTTTCTATTTTTTGTTATGAGAAGACCAAAACTGCATCCCGCAGAAACCTATGCCCGTTTTCACCAGTCACTTTTCATCACTTGTTGCCGAACTCGTTTAATATGATCATGATGAACATGGCTTACTTCTTACTTCCAGCGATTTTTCCGTAATTAGGCCTCCAGTATTGCCTTTTTTTGAACATGGCACTCGGCAATGTATTGCTGTCGATAGAAAGGTTGTCTCAATGGTTATTTATGCCGAGACATTCCCTCCATGGTCTGGTCTTACTGCGTCAGTTTTCAATCACTATTTTATTTCATCTTCGCTGCTTCGTTATCTTTGCGATTGTCGTCACTCCAAAACATAAGAGGTAATTTCGCCTTACTGCATTCTAAATCAATCAAGTGCATAAAATTTCAATTAGCGCACAGTTTAGATCTTAATGCAATATTGTTCAAGAGAGTCAATTATAAATTCGAAATGCTTAGTTTATTTGTTTGCATGGCGTATTTTATCATTAATTAGTATTTATTCTTCGTTATTATCAATATGAGAAGTGAAGTTGTTATTTTACTCTGTACTTTGGCCTTTTTAGTTCTTTTTGATAGCTTTTTGGCAGCCTGGCTACAGAATTTGTCTACTAGAGGTATAAATATTTCATATCTATAGGCTCACCTGTATTCGTGTAAGACTTTACAATTAATTCCTTTTCTATGATAAACTACATATAAACTTTTTAAAATATAAGAATTATTTCTTAACTGATTTGGAAAATGTATATAAAATCAGTTTGAAGATTATCAAACAAAAATAATCACAAAAATCTATTGTGGTTAAAACATTCTAAATTTTATTTTCTTTTAAGATAAAATAAGATAATACTTTACCAAAAGGGGTGATAAATTAAAGTCAAGACACAGCTGCGTGTTACTTATTGTGCCATGATAGCGCCCAATTTCTTTTTGAAACCACATTTGCTAACTCATGTATATGCAAATAAAATCTTTATCTTTACAAACACAGCCACAGACAAAATTGGTTCGTTTATAGTTGTTATTTGATTTCAGATACTATTAGAGAATGTAACGATATCAAGCTAATACCCACCCGAAGGATAGTGGGACGCGACGCGCGGTGTCGTCCGAAGGAATGCAACAGATACTGTAGGGCTAACGGGTTCAAAAAGGGCAAATGCAGCGAATTTATGTGTAATTGTTCAATGTGCAAGAAAAACGAAACTGGTACTTGTAACAATCAAATTGGACTTTATTTTCAAATGGAAAGTGTATAAATACTTTAGTGGTTTTCTGTCATTAGCGAGAAATAAAGTGCTTAATTATTGTCTTTTATTAGTTGCGTGCTTACTTGAACGATTTTAATAAAATATTGAACAATCTATATACCGTTTGACACGCAGTCAAAGAGATGAAGAGTAATTATCTCGTTACAAAATAATTCGTCTTCTTAACATTTATATGATATATTTTTCTATATCAATAACCTATAAAGCAATCCGTGTTGCTTAAAGACAAGAACCAATTTAATTCCACAATATTATTTTCCTATTCATAACAAATTTTTATTGACGAGAGAATCTATTAATAACTATCGTACGGTCACTTGCGAATTCCCCAAGATACAGATATATATACAAAAATATTTCCTTTGCACATCTGTGTTTGGGTCACAGGACATCCTACCAAATTTCATCTGATTTGGCCCAGTAGATTCGGAGAAAATTGGCTGTGACAAACGGGCGGACGGACAGACGGATGTACGAGTGATCCTATAAGTGATCCTTTTTCATTTTTGTACGGAACCCTGAAAAGTTAAATTTTTGATGGAGAAGTTTATTCTGCAATATAGTTTGAACTTGCCCTTGGAGAGAATGTGCATGTAAAACAATTTATCCAAGACACAAAACTAAAAGCAATTTAACTCCAACAGAAGGCAATGGGAAAACTGTTGACAATTTTAGTTCAGAACTACATTTTTATTGAGTTATTTGAACATGTCAAGTGAAGCAATAAGTGTTGTTTGATCTGTATGTGCAACTTTATTGCCCTTTGAGACTTGGATTGCGGTAGAAAGGGGATTTATTACTTGACTGTCTTTATGGAGAGTTATGATTATTTAACGTTGTTCTTATATATGTATATGTTACTGTAAAAGCTCGAACTACGGTAAATCCTAAGATTTTTGAGTAAAACCTAAGATTTACCAACTCTTAATGGTAAAAGCCCGAATAATTTTGCGATTCGCACTTTTACCACCATTCGCTTGGTAAGTCTCAGGATTTACATTAAAGGCATGGTAAATGACTGATAGATAAGGTTTAGGTTATTTTTTATGACCGCCCGGAAAGACTTTGATGGCGGAAAAGAAGGTAGGTTCAGGTTATTTTTTTTTATGACCACCCGGAAAGACTTGAGGGAAGAATTACTCTTTGTTTTATTCCCAAACCCAACATTTACCACCCGTCAGTGGTAAAACCTAGCATGTACTAAATTCTAATTGTAAAAGCCCAAAAAAATCATCCCATTTTCATAAATCCTTACATTTACCAACTCATGTCGGTAAATCCTAAGACTTACTCTTAAATCTTAGAATTTACCGTAGTTCGAGCTTTTACAGTAACATATATAATTTTATTTTATTTTATATTTAATTAATATTTTTTTTATAGTTAGTACAAACAAAAAGCCAACGCTCACATCGCATCTTACTAATAGGCTAGTATTTCAGTACCTACCTAGGTCGATTAGCAGTAGCTGTGCGGCCATTGACCTGATTAACACAGGCTAATCCCGCCCCTGCGATCAATGAACACGGTTCCTATTAATATACATATACTATGTTATCTATGGAATATATATTATGCTCATATGCAAACTCTTTTGTGTTCAGTTTCCTTCAGTTCAAGTGAAATTTCGTTTTGACTTGAACTTGACCTTATAATTCTGTAGTAAAGGTAGCACTTGTTGTTAGGCCAAGATGGCAGGAATAAAAATAATCTACAAATACGATATTATATGTGGCGTTCCAAGCAAAAAGGTACCACTGGTACTGTGCCCAGTAGTATGGGCTTTTCCTTGGAACGCCACATATATTTTTTTGTTATCTAAGAAGGATCTTGAGACAAGTCAATCTATAGTAAGGAAACTTTCTTATATAATTTTTCTACGAAACCTAAGTTGTAAACCTAAAATCCCTGTTATTATGAAAGAAAATCTTTAAAGATATTAGATACAGCAGCTCAGAATTCTCAACCCATTGACCTTTTATCGCAAATATTAATAGACCTAATAAATTTGTAACTAATATAATAACAGAATAAGTAATTAATATATTATGTAACATGAATAGTTCGGTATATTTTTACGACAATCGAAACAAGTTATGCTGTAGACCACATGACGTTAAATTTCACATTTTTTAACATCCCCTATTCTGACAATTCATTAGCAATGAGTCTGCTAAATATAACACTCTATCCCATCTCATCCTCTAACTCTATTATATTCTAGGCGATTTTTTAAGCGTACACTACATTTGAAGTCTATATAATATAGGTACCCTTAGTCAATGGCATAACCTATAAAAGAGGCTTGTTACCGGCCTAAGGGCTCCCTAAGGAATCGCGACCTAGGATAACGGGGGGGAAGGTATCAGGATAACCGCTTGGGGATATGTTTGTGTCTTTTAACGACAGGAGAGTCTCAAAAAGATACTTATGTAACGGGTGAATGTTACAGATAATATATTTGTGCCCTACAGACCTATCCTGAGTAACACGGACAACAAAAATATCCGATTTCTGTGGACAACACGGATCGGAGAGAGCGTGGTTGGAAATCGGGTGTAAGTTTAATATGAGTTTACTGATCAAACTGCCAGAAATCTAGTCATATACCCTATTATAGACATACCTAATAGGATAGGAGGTAATGATCGCTGAATATGTAGATGTAGGTAAAGAAGACAAGACCATATGACACAAAGATCAATCACGTTGTTTTTGAGATTATCTCTTAACAGATAAGAGAGAAAGTGTACACACTCGTTAAAATCTGATGAGATTATATATGAAAACATCAAATTTAACTACGAACTACTAGAGTCCGTTCGGAAATTCCAGGTCCCATTTGAAAGCATGAGCGAGTTCGGTTCCGAACGCATGCAAAATTAAGCGGAGTGCAGTTTCGTGTCGCACTGAGTGGCGCTTCGGAAGATGCCGATTACTTTTTAAGAGTTTTAATGTGGAGTAGCAAAGTCGGTTTGTTTCTGATATATTGATTTTATGAGCCGCAAAAAAAAAAAAACTGGTGAATAGTAGATTAAATTATGCTCTCTCTTTCTAATCTGAGCGCTTTCCCAGTTTGTTCTTCAGCTACGCAGGTTCCACTAGTAGATTTAATTATACTGACATCATCTTAAAACACCGGATTTGTCCAACTTCACACTTAAATCGGATCTTGGCCTCAGATACAAGAAGCTTCCACTCTTTCCTAAAATCGTAATATTCCTATATCTGAAAACTGTGCCCTATTCACCAGGTTTTTACGTCTTACTTTATCATGATATTGCCTACTACGAGCCTGCTCACTGGTTAAAAAGTCCTGCCACACACAAACAATAATTCTTTGACGACCCGAACAAAAAAGAAACATTTTTAGTGTCTCGAGTCCCAGTTCCAATACTGATTTTATCTAGTGGTACATTTTATTTTCTTAATATACGAAAAAACAGTTTCAATATCTTGGAAAACAGACTGGAACTGAAACATAAGTAAAAACAAAATTAGTATTCATGTGCTAGTTCAACGAAGCT
This sequence comes from Ephestia elutella, assembly GCA_018467065.1. Classification (NCBI taxonomy): domain Eukaryota; kingdom Metazoa; phylum Arthropoda; class Insecta; order Lepidoptera; family Pyralidae; genus Ephestia; species Ephestia elutella. Next base: position 5,324,598 of record CM031576.1, on the reverse strand, counting down.
TGGGCTTGTAAAATGAGATGACCGGAACAGTACCTTTTTATTCTTAAAGAAGACCTAACTAAAGAAACAGGCGCGAAACAGATGGTTCTATAAAAAACATAAATGATTTTACATTTGAAATGATGTGAAATTATTTGAGAAATGCGATTCGAAAAATGTCAAAGTTGCTAGCTAGTATTAGGATATGCAGGAAAGTATCGACTTTTATCAAAAGTAGTGTTAACATTAGTTGTAGCGAGGTTCCCGGGCGTCCAATTTACACGTTCCGGCTTTTAGCTGCTACAGGAAAAGCGAGACTTGGGCACTGCACGAAAGTCTAGTAATAGCATCGGTGGGTATATTTACCTGGTGCTTCTGGAGCGAAAATGTTTGAAAACTGTACGTATATTGTTATATTTATTTTTATGTTTTCAAAAAAGTTTCGTAAAGTCATGTTGGGTGCCTTTAGGCGACTTGGAAAAAATCTGATGCCAGTGTTAGTCATAATGCTGCTTAAAACATCTCAGAGTACAAAAAGACACACATATGTTTCATGACTCCCCATTGCAATTTCATTGTGATGGTTCCTCGCTCAGATAACGCACATTCCCTTTTCGCCCGGCGTTAATTCAATACGTATCTTTACTTACATAGACGCGCGTTAATTGACGCACGCGTTACGGCTTTTGTGTGGGTATAAGGGGAGTTCACACTTGACTACATTTTTTTACTGATATTTTTACAAATGTCGAATTTGGTTTTTGACCGTTTTGGAGCTCAACTAAACTAGAGTATAAGTTATTAGAGCGAAATCGTTAAGTACATGATCTGACTCTCTCTCTCTCTTTAGTCGTATTTCCTCATGACTGAGGGTCGTGGTCATTATATGGAATGAAACACACACAACGACTCTCATGGCAATTTTAATGGAGTAGTTTGCCATTGCCTTCTCCATTTCACACACTAGCTGATAATCATCAACCAGAGTGCTGGTTTCCACACGATGTTTTCCTTCACCGGAAGCAAGTGGTGGTCGATGAAAACTAACATGAGTCATATTGGTATACAAACTGCAACGGGCAGGATTCGAACCTGGGATTTTGTATCCACAGGCGGGCGCCCTACCACCGCTTCAAACTCTATTCTGACTCTACAAATCCTTAAATCTATCTAAGCCCAACAGTGACTCGCGAAGATTGATGTCTTTGCTTAAATCAACTTTTAAATATTGGGTCTTTCGACATTTGGTTAAACATTTCATTATCCTTACATAAATTGAAACTTAAAAACTGTTGGAGATTAGAATTTATGGGAAAAATCATGGATTTGGGTTGGGTTAGTAGGAGTTACATCGAGCGGTCGCCTACGTGATCAATTGGCACTGACACCTCGACTTTTATCAAGGAAACAATAAGAATAGAATATAATCATTTATTTAAATAGATTACATTAAATTTACACAGATCTTAAGTTAAAAAAGTAAGTTAGATCCGCTGATGATTACTTACATAAAAACATTGCAAGTTATATATAAGCATGTAAAAAAGGGAAAATAAACCATTGTTCTGATAACTCTGTGTGTCAGGCACGTTACATCGAGCGGACGGACGCGGGGAGGCCTACGTGATCAATTGGCACTGACACCTCGCCTTTTGTCAAGGAAACAATAAGCGGGAATGTCTTCAAATAGATCCGCTGATAATTCACCCGTGTGCTGATGAAAGAAACGGCGCTTGATTCGCTTTCTTTTATTTCGTTTTGCTTGCTTGCCATACACTTGCTGGAATGATTGATGAGACCATATTGATCCATGCTTTATTTTTCAATAAGGATACCATATTCAACGCTTCACGTCTCTTGAAAAACCACGTTTAATCAATCATAATCAATAAAACAAAAATGATTTTCAATTTAGCATCACAAGGTGGCACAAAAAAGCCATTGCCTAAAATAAACTAAAGCTACTTATAATGTTTTCTAAAATCCAAACAAAAACACAACGGACTGAGAACCTCTAACTTTTTTGAAGTCGGTTGAAAAATAGAAAATAAATACCTACTCCGAAAGACATGTGTAACTTACCTAGTAATGTCCTTCTTTTAGGACATTTTGCATGAAAAGTCGCTTCTAATTTTCTATCACCTATCAATTGATACGGCAGGTATAAAAATCATATTAGATAAAAGAATAAACAGACAATTTAATAGGTCTACCAAGGGACTATATATTTGAACGTTAAGTCCTTGTGGTCTATCGGGAAATCGTGGACTGTTCATCAACCGGAATAAAGATATTTAATATTCCCTCAGTTGCTTTGCTAAATCTATATTTATAGGCATAGAAAATGAAGCGGACATTTCTTATTCAATGCGATAGATATTTATTGCGTAGCTGTTATATAGGTTCAATGATAAAATTAAGTTCTCTGCCGTGTCTGTCTGTCTGTTCGCGATAAACTATTGATGTATTATTAGTATTTACTCGGGCGAAGACGCGGGCTAAGGCTAGTAAGTTAATAGTATAATAAAGTTGCAATACAATCATCCTTACAATCTCAATTTTTTGCATTGATATAATCTCGATTTATTAAAACTCCAGCCACGTGTGTGACCTACATTTATCCAAAATGTCCATTTAAAATTCAGTTTATATAACAGTACCTAATTAAATTACTGAATGATTTGGGTTTTTTTAGAAAATGCGCAGATGAACAGATTTAGAGATAGAAGATGCACAGATTTTATCAGACAGGATCGCCCAGGCTTAATCCAATGAGGCCACTAAGGCGAACCACAGCCTAAGACTAGTACTCTGAATGGCTGCACTGCAGTTATACTACGGCTGCACATTGCTACAGTATACTGTGGTATTCCACTGAGTAATAAATAGTAAACTAAGTAACTAAGTAGGTATTTATCAAAGTACTCTCATATAGAAATAAGATATGGTGAAAAAATTCCATGCGAGGAGGAGCATGGAAGCATGGAATTTTTTCACCATATCTTATTTCTATATGAGAGTACTTTAGTACTAATATTGCATCTGAGATGCTCAAAAATCCAAAAATAGGTATTTATCGTTTGTAGCTAATATTTTTTAATATCTTTAGCAGACAATTAGCTGCGACTTGAGAGAGATATCTATTGCGAATCTATTTCGGAATCAGCAATTCAGTCGTGGCCAAATCTACAGGGTTAGACACCATCAGCTTCCTAAACTTGAATTAAAATTTTATGATTTTTATGCTCATCGATTGTCGATTATCTGATTTTTATGCCCCTCGATTCTGTATGACAAAATGAAGAGAGAAGAGGCTGCGAAGAGGGATTTTTTTTTAGGTTTCAATCATCTACGTATATCCTGATCAGATTCTTTATTCAAATAAACAAAATTTTTCAAAGAAAAAATAACGACTGCTTCTAAAAGTATGCACTCAGACAAACCGAGCGACTTCGAGAGATAAAGAAGTTTCACGCACGATTTTCAAAGGCAAATAAGTCAAATAACATATTTTTTATGAAAATTCCTCCGTGAAGTCGTAATTGACAGGCTGATTCTTAAAAGTTGGAGGGCCCTCGAAGCCAAGGCGGCGCGTGATCAATCGGTTTGACGTGCCGCCGCCAGCGCCGCGCGGCCCCCATTGGCAACTTCGTCGATTGCTCTCGACGCGACTAATTGAGATGGACTCAATTGTTTTCTATTCTTGAAACAATGTGCGTTATTTGTAAGCCGAGTCTCTCAGAATTTCGGGATCCTGGATAGTTTTCAGCCTTCCTCTAATAATTTTCGAGATACATCCATAGATTTTTGTTTTGAGGCTTGTGAATAATAATAATTGTCTTTTCTATTTTCTTTTTTCTTTTTTGGTATGTGGTAATTTTTTTTACGGATCTATGTCTGTAGTTCATAATTTCTAAGTTCCCGTGATAGATTACAAACGAATGGTATTTAAAATATAACGTTTTCTTCAGATTTTTATGGCAAAAAATATGTATTCACCGACAGCTACAAATTTGGCACATATGTTACAGTATTGAACTTAAACTTTAGACTTTAGACTCACTCACTCTTTATGGTAAAAGTTCAAATTGCTTCTAATAAATTGTTGACTTCAAACTTTTATTGTTTATTTCATTAGGTAATAATTTTACTGTTTACGATGATATTTTGCAGGTAGGTAGATATCGCCAAACTCTATTTATTTCACGATCCGTTTGTATATGAAATTATATATTTACACGATACTAAAATATACATTAATTTTTCTTAGGTACCAATATTTTTAAAGAAAACTTAATACATAATACTTTACAAAAATCACACGTTATTTATGATTTGAAGTTAAGAGATATCTAGTAACAATACATAAATAAATCAGATCCAGGTAATATTCCATCTAGCAATCAAAATGGCTTATTAACACCCGTGGGCTCCATATAAATAAATTGTCAGCAGAATTCGTGGTATTATCGACTAGATGCGAACCTTCGATTTGGCGCTAATAAGAATTTCAAATTGATCGAATTCGCCCGTGTGAGTGCGGCTAAGTTTGGATTTCACCAATGACCCTTGTGAAAAACTAGATACGCTACCTTGGCATCGAATTAATCATTTTGTTTTAAAATACATAGTCGATGTTAAATTCGATTTTACATTAAGACCAAAGTCTGAAATTTAGTCGTAAAGTGATGTAATCCATATAAGTACCTAATTGTTTTTCTTTACATTGCGATACTATAATGATAATTTCAAGGAAATACAACTGTTACACCATTATTACAAGCCAATTATTAAAAAAGAAATAACACGACTGACAACTCATATAGCCTATGTCACTCTGAGGAATGCAAGGAATCTGAAAATACATCTCACTTCGAAATCTGTTTAGCCGTTCAGGACTTATGGTGGAATAAAGAAACTTACAAACATACATGAACCCTGAAAACATAACACTTCTTTTTTGGTCAGTCGTGTAAAAAATGACGACAATAGCGTAGGTGAATTAGGTACAGCCTTTTGAAGTGGCTGTCTGTAGGCGGGTCGGGGCACATAGCGCAGAAAACTCATGACTTTTGACCCAGAAAATTTCTGGAGATGCGACCATGCGGTAAAATAGTTACTCAGAAATAAATAAGGCAATATGTCACTAATAATATACTTCCTCATATCTGACTCGTCGTGAAATCTACTATGATAATGTAGCTATATGCCATTTATTAGATGTGGGAAAAAAATATTCTGAATTCCCCGATTTTAAAGCAATTTTGACCGAATTTTGATAAAATTCGTGGCCATAGCAAACAATTATACTTAATTTATGTATGTATTAAAAATAAATAATACGTACCTACTACGTCTAGATACGTAAATTACGTAATATGTACGTCTAGTAAATAAAAACTGTTTTTATTCATAATCTTCACATAAAAGGTTATAGAAAACATCGAAATCGACTGGTCTTCACTGACTTGATCTATGTAATGTCCGATAATGGATTTCACTTCCAAAGTTTGTCAAGAGTCACACCAATGCCGAATTATACCTGACACTAGCGAAAAAGTCCTTGGTTTTAGCACTATTTAGTGCACAATTCCATTGCTGCGTACGGATTGGGCTCACTAAGATTCTTCGCTGAAAATAATACCTAAATAAACAGGTAATGATATTTTAATAGATGACGTATTCGGTTTTCATGTAAGTATTAAATATAACGAATAATTTGTGTAATTTTCTAGAGCTAAAATCTAAAAATATATTTGAAACAGTTAGGAAGAAAGAAAAATTTGCAAAATTTAATTGCATTTGAGATGCTCTAAAATCCAAAAAAATAGAAAGAAATATTGTTTATTAATTTGTTTATAGTTATTTTTTTTTTATTGTTTATTGTGTAGCAATACACATAACTTAAAAAAGTGTATTGGAGAGACTAATCATTTGAGAAACACTTTATTAATGTCAGAATTCTCGATAGAGAAACACATTTACATTTAATTAATATTAAAAGAGTCAGACATGATGCCTAGCATAATAAACGGAGCAGGAACCAGAAAGATTTTTTTTTGGCGTCTTTAACCGTGAGGAAGGGCAAGGAACCAGAGAGAAAGATCAAACAATAAACACATATACCAAAGACAAAACTAGACTATTAACCACAGAGTTCGTGCTATTAACTATGGGCATATAAGGCGTGCAACACACTTATACAATCTTAACATATCAAATTCAAAATTAAAAAAAATATATAAAAGATTTTATGACATTAGTTACAAACTATCAGAATAACTTAAAACAACGCAACTTTGGAAACGAGGCTTAATTCTAGTCAAGGAAAAGGATTTATTTTTACTGTCTTAACCGTGACCTTTTCCCGAATGTTATTTCATTGTTTAACGTTCCATATACTCAGAAAATACTGCGAAAATCGGTATCTATGATATAAATTGTGTAATTTCACCTCACATTTCATTTTCAATATGTTTACGATCCAACTATTCGAGATGGTTTACGAGTGTTGGTATTTGTTTTATCAAGTAATAGAAATGTAAACATTTTTGTCGTTTCTTTTGGGAGCTGTAAGAATAAAATAAGAGTAGATGTTATTTAGTTGGTACTATTACAGTTACTATGTGAGTAATTTTAAGTGCTCTTCAGGAATAAAATGAAATGAGATAAGAAATATTTATCCTTTTGTCTTTTATTTATTAAAGAAGATGTTTTTGCGAATATTATTTTCACATTACATCTCATTTGTAGAAGAATTCAGGCAAATAAAGACTTTTTACTTTAGCTTCTACTTATAAAAATCTGTGATAGACTTAGAAGTTATAATATAAGTAAGGTACGTCTAATATAGTATAGGTACATACCAAACCAAATATTGAATCAACTTCAGAGCATTGTTAATATTATTCTGAGGTCTTTTTTATCTTCAGTTACGTCATCACGGCAAAGTAGTCAATTATCCTGTAGCGAAATTGCGTCCCACAATGGTACCTACGCCCAGATTATTGAATCGCTATCTTAGTATGTATAGATCAAGCCTATAATTCGCAAATTGTGACACTTCGGTGCATCGCGTGGTGCATCTTTTGACAGTTAAATTCGATAGTGATAAGACATGTAAACTTTTCAATTATTAATCATGCTGTTTTTTTTTAAGTATTTAATTTCGATTATAATAAAATAGAAGATAAATAAAATATTTGAGGCCTGTTTGCATTTTTATTTTGTGTTATGAACTTTATACATTACTTTTAACTATTTACATGTAACAAATGAACTCCATATTTAAATGAATCTATTGATTACTAGCCACGCCCCAGGGCTTCGCTCCCTTGGGAATTTCGGGGTAAAAGTACCCTATGTGCTATTCCCGGTATTTTTCTACCCGTATACCAAATTTAATCGAAATCCGTCCAGTATATTTTGCGTGATTGAGTAACAAACATCCTCACAAACTCACAGACTCACAAACTCACATCCAAACTTTCGCATTTATAATATTAGTATGGATGATATATTTATGTGCGAGTGTCGGCTGTGCCAATCACTAATACATCTATCTTGTCATTTGTTTCTATCTTGTTTATGAAATTGTCTGCTCACGCAGAAAACAATAGGATTCGGCCGATAATAGTCCTCTAGTAGTAAGGGAAAATCTTTGAACTACCTACGCCACAATGACAGTCATGAAATGTCAATGTCAAGACGTCAAATCAGAGTCGGATAGTTACTAAACATCTGACGTGCCGGTTAACTATTTAACTAAGCTTCCAAAGGGTTCATGTTAGACTCGACTATTCGGAACACATTCGGCCCTTTCTCTAAAGTTCCGCACGTTTCACGCTTGACCTTTACGTTGGAAACAATTTTGTAACAGCCTCCGTCATACTTTGAAAGCCTGGCTACATTTATTTAATTGTAATTGGGGTAACCTTCAGCGATGGGAACTATTGTGTTACAGTTACGTGAGAAGGGTTCATTTGATATTTAGTAAGCAATAAAATTTTAACGTTAATATTTAATTTTATTTTTTGGTATTAAAATAAATATTGAAAACTAGCTTTTGCCCGCATCTTCGTCGGTGTGAATTTTCCACGCGAACAGTGCTTTTTCCCGGGATGAACAGTACCCTATGTCCTTCTCAGTACTTCTATGTGTATGCGAAATTTCAGGAAGATTGGTTCAGAAGATAAAGCATGAAGAGGAAACAAACAAATAAATAAACAAACTTACTTTCGCATTTATAATATTAGTTGGGATTATGTTCAAAAAGAGGATGTAGTGTCCAAAATTGAAAAAGGAATGTTAAGATAGTTTGGGCATGCTGAGAGGATGGATGAAAAGAGATTGACGAAAGGTATTTATAAAGCAGAGGTGAATGGAAGAGTTGGTCAGGGTCGACCTCGTAGAACGCACTCCGACCAGATTGCGGACCTCCTTAAAAAGGAGATATTAGGAGCACCCATAACCGGAGAGCATGTATGAAGAGAGTGATGAGTGTAGAGGAAGCAAGAGAGATCTGTAAAGATCGTAGCAAGTGGAAATCGCTAGTCTCTGCCTACCCCCACGGGAAAAAGGCGTGATAATATGTATGTATGTATGTTCAAATCGACTCAAAATCAATGTTATATAAATGAAATCCTTCGGCATTCGTGTCGGATACCAGACAACCTAATAAATCTACAAAGGCTTGAAAGAAATCTACGTAACTTCGGCAAAACAAATCTCAGATACGCAAAAGATAATTCTATTGAAGGAAAATAGAGATATTTACTATTTACTAGGTAAAAATGGTTTATCGATTGAATAGCTACAGTGTCACAAAACATTGAAGTACAAAGACTTATAAAAGTATTAGAAGAAAATGATTATCTATTGGAGGAAAAACTCCTATGCACTGTTTATCTTAGTAGTAATTTTTCACTGATGAGCGCTTTTCACTGATGAGCGCGATTGTTTATAACACCCATAGACAATTAGCTAAAAATATGCAAAACTTCAAGACAAAATTATTTTAGATCTGATGATGATCGGGATAAGACATTTGATCTAACAAAGCATGAAAATTAAGCAATAAGAACTTTACAGCAGTGCCTGGTACGCGGTGTTATAGATAAGACGAAACTTGAATTTTTCATATAAAGTACCAGTACAAATAGTGTATCAAGAGCGTCAATACATCACGCCCATCACGGAGTGGAGGTCAGTTTCATAAAATAAGGAGAACTCAGAGGTTTCAACTCTTTCTACAGAAATTTCTACAAACAACTGAGACCTTAATCCAGTAACACTTAGCGTAAGCTACAACCAATATATCAACCTATTCCCTGTATGGCAGATGACTTATACATTATAATACAAAAAATATGGAAAATGTCATAATTAGTTCTGTTTTAGTTATTCCTTTGTAACTATGGGTTATTTACCTGCAATAAAATTTATTATTATTATTATTTAAAAAAACTGTGAAGAATGAACATCGTGGCACACGACACGTCATGTCATTTTCCGTCACGGTATCCGAGTCGATTTTACTGCCAAGCCGCGCCATTGGATGTTTTACATCAAAAGTAATGTCTTTTTTTTGTGACAGTATTTTTTTAAATAAATATATATATACCGATAAATCACACAGATTGAGTTATTATTGAGCCCCAAAGTAAGTTCGAGACTTGTGTTATGGGATACTAATAGTGCTTCCAGACGCTCCGATATGGTTGGATCCAACCAAATCGGAACCGAGATAGCAACCATTCCAACATTGCTACAGACTGTCCGACGGTCGGCCTTCCGACCGTCAGTTGAGTTTGCTCTGAAGTAGTGAACGGACGTCTTGGATCATGCCACCGGTATTATAAAAAAATGCTAAAATGGCGTTGGTTGCGGCCACAGACATACTAAATGAAATAAAAAAAATATTTAAATTAATTTATCGAAATAATTAAATTTATTTATTTATTTAAATACATTATTTTTATTTTTAAACTTCCAGCATTATTAAATATGCTTGATTTCTTACATCTCTGTCTCATTCTTTGTGGGTTAAGTCCCATAAACAGGAAAAGTCTTTATAAAGTTCTAATAACTTTACTAGCTACGCCCCGGGGCTTCGCTTCCGTGGGAATTTCGGGATAAAAAGTACCCTATGTGCTATTCCCGGTATTTTTCTACCCGTATCATATACCAAATTTCATCGAAATCCGTCCAGTAGATTTTGCGTGATTGAGTAACAAACATCCTCACAAACTCACATCCAATACATCTATATCTATACATATAATAAAACAGTAAAAATATTTTGTCTGTACATTTAATATTTTTGACTGAAATGGATAGAGGGAGACCTAAGAAGAACAATAGAAAGCAAAAAAAAAATTTTGAAATTTCTTGTCTGTCTGTCTGTCTGTCTGTCTGTCTGTCTGTCTGTCTGTATGTATGTACGCGTTTCACGCAAAAACTACTGGACGGATTTGAATGAAACTTTTTTGTTGTATAGCTATTAAGCCTGGGCAACATATAGGCTATAACTCATTTTGAAAACTGGAACACCTGATGAAGAACCATAACGGAACAGCTAAACTATAAGTAATTTGGAAATGGTGCCTTAACAAAAATCGTTCAACCTGATTAGCATTTTCTGCCGACATATAAAAATTGAAGATCTGGAACATCTGATGAAAAGCTCCAAAAGAGATTTTTCATCTAAGCGAAACTCACGCGGGCGAAGCCGCGGGCGACAGCTAGTATATAATATTAGTAGGATAGTAGGATCATTATATCGCCTTCTGTGATCGTCACTCCCTTGTCGTTCATGTAGACGTCCTACATATCGGCGGCGTTGCGAATGCGACTGAAGCCGATTTGGTTGGAACAAAGCGTCCAGACGTTCCGATTCGGTCGGACGGTCGGCTTGTCGGATGCGTCGGCAATCCGACCACGTCCGACCGATATTAATAATAATAATGTCGGGCCGACCGCTCTACACACTTTCCGATTCGGTCGTGGTCGGACGGTTGGATCCAACCAAATCGGAGCGTCTGGAGGCACTTTAACTCGACGATACTATATTTTATAACAAATACATATAGATAAACATCCAAGACCCAGGCCAATCTGAAAAAGATCATTTTCCATCTTGACCCGACCGGGGATCGAACCCGGGACTTCCGATGTGACAGTCCGGTGTGATGACCGTTGGGCCACGGAGGTCGTCACGTAGTACCTATTCAACTTCTATAGGCTTTATAGTTTGTAATGGTGTAGTGGTCAGTTCTCAGCTAAGGTTACGCAGTTCATCCCCAATTTATTTTATACCACCCTCTAAGTGGAGGCACGCGTGACAGGACTGCGCAAGCATCAAGATCATCTCAAAACGATAAAAAAATGTTTGAAAGTGTATTAGTTACTATATCTTTTAACTCAGCTACTTGGTTAGTTACTTTTTTCAAGACCTTTAAGAAATTGTGTGCGTAATGAGGATTAATATTATAACTAACGTATTTTAGCAATCATAATATTAACTATAATATAAATATTCCAACATAATTTCAATATTTGGGTAAAACTTAAATATGTTTTAGGCTGTTCCGATCGGAGGGCTGCGCGGTAACAAGAGATCAAAACGCGTTCTTTTGTTTTAGGGGTCCATATTATGGAGAAGCTGGACCCTTAGACGAAGTCAGATTTTAATATCGAAATCGAAGTTCGCAAACGCTAAAATGTATGGGATGACATAAGACCACGCTAAATCACGGGGTCGATCGCCATCGTCATCGCAAGTTCATAGAGAAAACGATTCGAAACCATAGAGTAACGAACTGTTTTATCGCTTACTTCCATACATTTGACGTTCGCTTTTGCTTTGATGACGGAAGAAAATGTTTTTGTCATCTGTCGAAACGCTTACGAACTTAGATATCGTATCGCTACGAATCAATTGAAACATTGACTAAAGCTGCTGGGTAGCACAGTATTGAAGTTCACTCGCTCGGCCTGCGGTAGTGGTGGTTAAGCAACTTAGCAACTTTCGTAGTGATCGGTAACGGGATGGGTGACCAAAAACGTATAATCTCAAGCTTCTTCGTGCTTCGAAAGACACCTAAAGCCGTTGGTTCCAGATTGGGATTCCCACCAATCGTCATTGGGCCCATGTGGTTCCGCTTTATGTGGGCCCCAATATTGGGGACACTGAAATGGCTGACGATAATTTAATATACATCATATTATATCATCTTTAAGCATCGAAATACATTAAATACATAATATCTCGATGTCTTTAAGTACCTTATTCGTCTAGAGTATTTCCTGGAATATTGAGTAGAACAAAAATAGGCCTATTTGATTTTTCGTCTTTTGTATCTATATCATTCAAGTTATCATTATGTTATTATATTCGGCAGAGAGCCTTGAAATTAAGTTATACTGTCTAGACTAAAGTAATAGTAAGATAAAAGGAAGTCGAGATAAAAGGAATTTATGTCAGTATACATTTTTTTATCGAAATGATGAAGATTAAGATCTAGTAACTTAATAAGAATATTTGATTAGAATATTGTAGTTCAATCTTAGTTGTAAAAATTTGTTGTGTCGATAGGTTATATGTAGAAACTATATACAATTACACTCTTTGTCACAGAACTGTCTGTATGTGTACCCGAATAAATAAATAAAAATTGTAGATTGTGTTCATATAATAAACGTAAATTAAATTCGTTTAAAAAGACTTAGAAATAAAAGTTTAGAATGACATTTTGCTATCTCATATGGTAATGTAAAATGAAAGAGAACTGTATTCTAGACGAAACCTAGCAAAACCATAAAATTCCTTAATCAAATCAAGATTTGATAATACGGAGCTCAGGGCTGCAATAAAAGGACGAGTCTCAGACAGCGTACAAAAGTCGCCGGATTAAGTCGTCTTCACTTTAATCCAAATAGCTCACAATCCGACGAAAAATGTTAATCATGAACCGAAGCGGGCGAAAATGTTATTTAAATTGTAGCTGTCGAAGAAAATGCTGAATTAAAGCAGCTGCTTTTAAGTTTGAGACGGATATAATATGTTATATATTAGCTGTGTACCGGGGCTTCGCTTCCGTGAGAATTTCGGGATTGAAAGTATCTTATGTGCTATTACCGGTATTTTTATGCCCATGTATCAAATTTCAACGAAATCCGTCTAGTAGATTTTGCGTGATTGCGTAACAAATATCCTCATACAGAACCAAAGTTTCGCATTTATATTATTAGTCGTTTTAGTTGTATTGCCGGTATAAAATAAAAAAGTAGGCTCTAGGGATTAATTCGTGACTTTACACCCAGCCTTATCAAAGCATTTCAATAGATCAAATCAAGCATTGGAAATGAAAGTAGTACCAGGCGCTGCTGTCAAGAGGAAAACAGTAAACGTACCTCAGGTAATACAGTGGAATTTCGAATATGAATATTTCGTATAAAAGAAAATGAAGCGCTTTGTCAGAAATAAATACAGGGCAAAATACAGATGACCTAATCTTATTTGGGTGCCTACGATTTTTCTTCATGCCTAACTAAATCTAGGCACGTCGACAGGTCACATAAGTTTTAAAGCATCATTACCTATCTTTAGTCATCGTTAAATATCGTTACACAAAGCCCCTACCCCACTCAACTCTCACATTACAAATTCAGAGGCTGTTTAGTCATTATCAAGTTACACCTGTTGTCGACCGCTTACGTTAAAGGAACTCCCACTTTGCAGGGCCGCGTCAACTTGACGGCCGCTTTTTAAATTAGCCTAATTCAATTTTTAATTCCGAAAGACGTCAACTCAAATATAAAATAAAAATATAATATTACTAGCTGTTGCCCGTGGCTTCGCCCGCGTGAGTTTTGCTTGGTTGAAAAATCTTTTTGTGTTCCAACCTGTAGTAACCTAAACTCCAGTACTCAAAATTTCAGCTATTGGGTTATCCCGTGTCCCGCGGGAATATATGAGGTACTCGTAGTACAGTCGCGGTGTTAAAATTAATCAAAAGTGATATTTCATTCAATAAACGACCTTCGTCTGCTCGTTATCTATAATTTCCCGTGTACCACCACTCCCACCCCGAGTCCCTCTTTGTCCTATCCCGTGTCCTGTCTATATACGTCAGTAGAAAATGCTCATCAGGTTGAACGACTTTTGCTAAGGCCCCATTTCCATTTATTTTATAGAGTCGCTGGTCTCTTGGAGTTCTTCATCAGATGTTCCATAATCTTCAATTTTTATACGTCAGCAGAAAATGCTCATCAGATTGAACAACTTTTGCTAAGGCGCCATTTCCATTTGGTGTTCTTTCATTTGGGTTCTTCATTAGGTGTTCCAGTTTTCAAAATAAATTATAGCCTATATGTTGCCCAAGCTTTATAGCTATTCAACAAAAAAAGTTTCATTCAAATCCGTCAAGTAGTTTTTGCGTGAAACGCGTACATACATACAGACAGACAGACAGACAAGAAATTAAAAAAATATATTTTTGTTTTCTATTATTCTTTTTAAGTGTCCCTCTATCCATTTCAGTCAAAAATACTAAATGTACAGGCAAAATATTTTTACTGTTTTATTATATGTATAGATGTATGAATTTTTCTGAGCTGCTTCGTAATCAACCACCTATTAGTTACACAAAAAAAAGTGGTAGTTCAAATTGTTTATTCAGTCTACGGAAAATTAATAAGTTAACAATATAAAAATTCTCAAAAATAGTAGGTACCAAACTTGTATAAAAAAGAATCATATCATATCATTGGATCTTTATAAGGGAGTTTAGTAGTTGCAGGAAAACGTAAGATGGTAATAGTATTTTTAATTTTTGGAGCAGAAGATAATCTAATGAAAGCTCGATTTCTGACCCGAAGGAACGTGGGCCCGAATCTTTCAGGAAGCAATCTTTCCATACATTTTAAATGGTGGTTAAATATTTACAGCCGCATGAAGTCAACTGCTCATATAATAGGCTTCTCCCATAGACTTAATTGATAAACAAAGAACGATTGAAAGTAGCCGCTTCCACTGTCTTCCTGCGACTTTGACAATATCATCAGACCATCATGAAGTGACGCCTGACCTGCTATAAAAATATTCAAAATTCACTTCACACTCGCGTATAATTCGGCAAATCATGATACATATAGAAGAAAATTTTAAATATAAACGAATAAGAAGAAATTCCATGTCGAATAGTCGTATTTACGTTAGAGGAACTTACACCTGTGCCTACTAGGCAAGAAGTGCAAGAACACACATTCTCAGGAACTCAGTTGCAACTAACTCAAGTTGCGAGCAAATTATGCATAATTAGCACCCAGATGGCGGACTTGACCGGATTGTGCAGATGCTTCCGGAGGCCAAACTGTATTAAACTTGAGCGATGAATTTCAGTGGCACTGGCTAGTTTTAGATGTCATCTAACTTGAAATAGGACTGTTTCCCGGGTCAAATATACCAGTCTTTTTACTGATTTGTTTTTCATAGTTCTTTTTTAGGTAGGTACATATAAACTTCTGATACTTTATGAATTAGAAAGTCAGTATTCAGTGCTGGAAAGTTTAAGTCAAAATCGTTCTGTAATTATAAAATATCTTTCCATAACTTATTGGACATAGACTTAATTTACGGTGAGATACCCATAGATTGATCCACTTGATTGATTGGATGGTTAGACAATGGAAGTAATAACTACTTGCATAAGTACTTATTACTTCCATGAGTTAGACCTTCTCAATCAATGGAGAGGCCTTATTCAAAGAGAATGTAAGCACTACGTTATACCTTAGCAGCTTTTTTCCTACTAATATAATAATAAACTTTTGAGATGGTGTGTGTATGCAAAAATGTTTGTTACTTCATCTTGCAAAACTACTCGATGGATTTTGATAAACCAACGTTGTAGCCCAAATTTTATGCATGTAAATGCACTGAGGGCAGTGTAAAACCTCAAATAGAATCTATATTACATCCCAAAATTCAATCGAAATCAAATCAGCACTATATCCAAAAAATGAAGTTCTTCGACGCGAATGTCTGCCAGTCTGTCTGTTCGCGATGAACTTAACACTAGAATAGATTTTTAAGCGGTTTTTATTAATGGACAGGGTAGCTTAAGAGGAAGGTTTTGGTATAAAATTGTTATATTTTACGCGGGCGAAGCTGCAGGCAAGAGTAATAAATCGAGGAAAAGCAAGATTAACTAGGTACTGGATATGCGGTCGGCTGTGGGAATGCGAGCACTTACGCTGTTTGCCGACATGACAGCTACACGACTGACACTGACGGAGGCGATGTTATCTCCCGCAAACAATACACCCCCAGCCCCAGTAAATAAGGTTCTATGCTTATTTACATCTATATCTTACGTTGTTGGAGTGCGTCATTAGATTTCATCGTGAAACACTTGGACTGGACACAAATCTTCCTTTTTCTGGACGAAAATTTTGATTTTGATCAAAATCCACGGCTCGGTGGCTCGAGTAAGTGATTACTCTTACTCATTAATGAGTTATCACTTATGTATGTTAAATTGCAAAAAAAACTATGACTAGTTTACGTCGTGGAGCTGCCAAGCTTAAAATTCATTTACCGTAGCACTTTAGTCAAATTGAAACTAAATCTGTCCGGTAGTTTTATTGTGATAGAAACAAACATTTATTTTATTTCTTTTAAATACATTCCTCACAAAATCTAACTCTTAAACAACCACGCGTTTATCGTTATGTAATAAGATATTCACAAACACGCTAAATTGTTGAAATAAACGTGAAAAGGAAATATTGTTAAGCTTTATTACAACCCCCTATGTAGGCTACACTGTCGACACCCACCTTGTTTGTACAATGTTATTTTTAGAGATCCTTCCGTAATTGCCGAGAACGAAACCTTAGGAGATTAATCTTCGTAATTACGAAGACTATTTTCATATCCTATATACACAACGAAGTTTGATTACTACTCACACCATTGGATTATAGAAAATCTGGACTGATTTGAAGAAAAACATTTGGAAATTTTATACAAAGCTTACAAGTAGAAACCAGAAAACCGCATCTATTGATTCTGGCGCCGGGTCTGGTGATACAACTATCAAATAGATACTTCCTCCCCAAATAATAGAAAGAGAGTAGTAGAGTTTATTTAGGTACAGCTCATGGTTATAAGTAAATAGAACTGAGTTTAAGGTAACATTGATTCTTACTAGTTGTGTTATAATAGGGTCGGTTGTTATTATAATTAGCTGTTAAGTATATAATTAATCAATTCACATAAACTGGCCTACAGAGCTTTGCTCGTTGCAAAGCTGTTTGCGTTACGAGGTAAGAAACCTTATATACCAAAGGAAGACTCACACTAACTGAATTTATTTTTACTGAACTGAGCGCAAGTGGCAATTCCAAATGGGAATAGCTGATTTTTTCATATAAAATACTTGTATAACTCGCATAATACGACACTCTACGGCACAAAGCCACGGTAATGGCAGAATTAACTTATACCTATCGCGATGTTCATATCTCCAGTCTATTTTTATTGCATTTTAAACTTTATCCTCTGCAACATAAAAAATAATTTTATTAGCACTATAAAAAAATATTGTGCGCGCGCTGCGCTGCGGTCTAGAACTTAGAGGGCCTATTTTTTGCTGTCGTTGAATAAAAATTGAAGTAATTTTGTTTTTATGAAATCTACATCGAATGCCATAAAAGTTTCTCATTGATTTTTCAAAAATTATCTCGATTACATTGTAGAAGAAGTCAAGCACTTTTTACGTGTTTCATAACACCGTAAATGTAAATGGGCTAATGGTAATAGTGTAGGTATTTAGTCAGATTGGCGGTATAATTCTACCAATCTAATCAACATCTTTTAGTCTGAGCGCGTTTCGGGCGTCTTTCTTATATAAATCTAATGTAGACATATTGGTCAAAACTGCATTAGTGTGTATTATATATTTCACAGGTTATTTTCAATTTAGATAAGTGATCACTATAAATGAAGATTTTTCTCTTTATACAGCTGACGACTTCATTAAGAAACGTTTAATTTTAACTTTAGGATTCATGTAGTTTGTTCTAACATTTACTCACTGGGTACACACTGGCTGGGGAGCGGTGTACTCTCATTACCGGGGTTATCTTGTTAGAGGGTATATAAATAAGGGTCAGCTAACAAGCAGCCGTTTTTCACAACTTGAGATTAGGAACGCTTTCCACTGCTCTGTTACGGGCTCTGCTGAAATTAAGTTTAATGGGCTGCTAGGTTAACTTATTTGAAGGCTACTTTTGAATGTTTTAATTTTTATCTTCGTGGCAGACTTTTCACAAGTAGAATTAATTAAAAATACTATTTGATTGACTAAACATTCTGGTATAAAAGGCTGACTTAATGCTAATGGTCATTATCTACCTATTTATCTTCAGATTTAATAGAAAATTCAATATCAATAAAAATCAACACAGTATTAGTATTTGAATCATTTCAATGAGTTGTTTCGTGGTCTATGGTTTATTTGTATAGTTCTAGAGATTCAAGATTCAAATAGACAAATAAAGGACAAGCAATGTCTAGAAATACAAGTCTCTTAAGGAAAAGAACATGCATTTCGTCGGTACCGTAATTTCGTTTAAAACTACTTTTTACTGACGAGAGTTTTATTTGTAAATGGCTAACTTCTTGTTTTTCCGTTAATTAATGACATTTAAAAATGGGTGAAATGTCAGGTACTGTAATTAATGTTACGATACGTCCGTTCTCAAAATCTAGTCGATGGAATTTTTTTTATTTTTTATTATCATTATATACATATAATAAAACAGTAAAAATATTTTGTCTGTACATTTAGTATTTTTGACTAAAATGCATAGAGAGACACTTAAAAAGAACAATAGAAAGCAAAAAACTTTTTTTTGAATTTCTTGTCTGTCTGTCTGTCTGTATGTATGTACGCGTTTCACGCAAAAACTACTGGACGGATTTGAATGAAACTTTTTTTGTTGTATAGCTATTAAGCCTGGTCAACATATAGGCTATAATTGATTTTGAAAACTGGAACACCTGATGAAGAATCATAACAGAACAGCTAAACTATAAGAAATGTGGAAATGGTACCTTTGCAAATGATTATCAAACTGACGAGCGTTTTCCGTTGACGTATAAAAATCGAAGATAAGGATCATCTGATGAAGAACTCCAAGAGACCAGCTGCACTATTTCATATATGGAAATGGCGCCTTAGCAAAAGTCGTTCAACCTGATGAGCATTTTCTACTGACGTGTAAATATTGAAGATCTGGAACATCTGTTCCCGTTCATCAAAGTCAAAGTCAAAGTCAAAGTCAAAATTTTCAAAGTCAAAATTTTTTATTGAAACTTGCAACATCAACATATATTCCCGCGGAACACGGGATAACCAAATGACTGAAATGTTGAGTACTGGAGTTTAGGTTACTACAGTTTGGAACACAAAAAGCTTTTTCATCTAAGCGAAACTCACGCGGGCAAAGCCGCGGGCAACAGCTAGTATTTATTAAAAGTAATATATTTTGTTATAAAACTAGCTGCGCCCCAGGGCTTCGCTCCCGTAGGAATTTCGGGATAAAAAGTACCCTATGTGCTCTTACCGTCATTTTTCTACCCGTATACCAAATTTCATCGAAATCCGTTCAGTAGATTTTGCGTCATTTAGTAACAAACATCCTCACAAACTCACAGATTCTCAAACTCACATTCAATCAAACTTTCGCATTTATAATATTAGTAGGATGAATGCAAAACCAAATTCGATGCGATGTTGATGAACCAAATAGTAACCACATTGTACCAAATAGTACACAGGTAGAAAAATACTAAGAATAGCAGATAGGCTATTTTTTCCTGAAATTCCCACGGGAGCGAAGCCCTGGCGTGCTTACTTCTTACATGCTACTCATTCAGTTCTACCTTCCTTGTTTAGTCTATCTACCTGATATATACGGGCGTTGGTTTGTTCCTCGGGGTGTAATCTACCGGATTACCGATAATATCGCCGATAACTCCCTGATATTATACAAGTCCGTCGAGGTGAGATCTGTTAACATTCGGAAATTACGCTGGGGAATCATTTGTTCCTTATTGGTTGATGATTGATACGATTACCAAAGGACCATTATGCACTGATACATATATAAGGCAACTATAGTTATTATATGTTCAGCATTCAGAGGTTATGCTCCTATTCGAATTTGTTGAAAAGTACACTAAGTAACAATGAAAATTGTATATTTTTATAAAATTAAACTACTTTTATTTTGTCTTCTTTTTCTTCTTTTGCAACTTAACTAAAATTTATCCACTGCAGACATAAGCCTATAAATTATTCTCCTTATTTTGGCGATGTTGTCACACAATCGGGCAGCTGGTTTGCCTTGTTTTCTGCTTCCCATCCCTGGTCTCCATTTTAGTAACTTTCAGCCCCATCGTACATCCTCCCTACGGCATATGTGATCAGCCCATTTACACTTCAGGTTCGTGTAGTGTAAGTATTTTTTCTTTGCTTCAGGGTAAGAACCGTTTTGCCAATATCTACATACGTAGTTGTCAAAATTGTTTTACTCAAAAATTTTGCGTGCCTCCACGGCTGCAGTTCGTTTAATATAGTCTTACGTAGTACAATTGTCAGTATAAATTTACAGTAGTGATAGTAAACAACCTTGTCTTCACAAAAAGGAAGCAAAACACGGAAGCAATCAACCACCCTGGCATGAAACTTTAATGCTCCCACAGGAATTGTCTTCTTTACCCGCTGCATGGCCATGGGTCGTACCGGGCGTGGAAACACATTGAATTATCTATCTGTCTGTACTATACTTATTATTTATTTTCTGTTATGTTACTTTATATTATGTCGTGTATAAAAAATAAAAAAAATAAAAAGTGTATATGTTGGGGTGTGCGCAGGGGTCTTCAGCTATTTGAAGTGAAGACGGGCAATATCCCTGCGCAGTGCGATTATACACGAACAATTACTTTAGAGAGAGCCGGATGTAGTGCTCAGGATAGAGCCTCGTACTTTTGAAGTACAAGGACCTCTTGTCTAGTAAGCCTTAGGTCCTGGGAGTCATGGGCAGGGTGATATCATTAATACAATATGGTTGGGATAGAATATAGCATTTTATTCCATAAACACACTAGCCGCTGAGGGCGGGCACATGTTATACTAATACCAAAATCTGATAAGTCTTTGCCGCAATTAAAAGTTAAAATTAACATAAACCAAATATAAGGTACCTGGCCAGGTCCGTACACAAACGTCCGTGCGCACTTAGAACGTCGTTCCGTTCACCGTTATGATCCGTTGGGTTCGAGCACTGGCGCTGGTCACGACATCAAAGCGGCGCGGTGCTCCTGCGACGCTCCGTTGTATGCGAGATAGTAGATGCTGGCTGGACCTTCCGAGGTTTGCGCTGAGTCACTACAAGGACATCGGATCGGGGGCGGCGATGTGGCCTTTGGAAATAAGGTTAGGATCCGTGTGTTGCACTTCAGGGTCGCCGACGACGGGGCCTGCGCCGTGGCATGCGGTCCACGGTCTGGGAGAACCGCACCCTCTGGTGATGGGAGGACACTCCAGGAAGCGCCAATTCATACGGCCGGGCGGGCACGTGGATATCAACAGCTCATCCTCCTGACCACTTCGTGGCGGCAAATATCCCCTGTGTCCTTGCGCGTATCGCGGATTTTAAAGCTAAAGGTTAAACTATAGTCCCATGGCGGGGTGCCGAGGGCGGCGAAAGTGAAAAAACCCAAAAAATTTAATGATTCTGCTCAAGCCATGTTACGTGTCGTGGCGGTCTCACCAGGAAGAGAAAGATCCCTCCACTTGATTTGACATTCCGCCTCGTCGCGTTCCATTTCGCCCAATTCGGACGCACGTCAAACCAACTTTTAATATTCTTTAAAAGAACTAATGTTTAAATAAGGTATTTATTCGTTGAATATTATAATAATCTAAGTCGACGATATTAAAGGAGAATAATTAAGATTCTACAACAATCCAGCCATGATTTCTTATTTGTTTATGATAAGAAAGGTTGGTTAGGAACTGATACGGAACGTGTGTCACCAGCTGTCAATGTCAGACGTCCAACTCTGTAGATCTCAGTTGACAGTCTAATCTAATCATGGGAATGTTTTGTTATGAATGTTTAATTTTCGATATAATTCCGTAAGTACACAAAATCGCGTCGAGTTATTGCTACCAATGGTTTCGGCGTGACTCAGAGAACGTTTTGATGTGCGGGTCTCCCTGTCTTCCTATCAAGTATTGTAAAAACAACATATGAAATTTGTGTACCGGTGTTTCACTTTCCAATTCAATTTGTCTGGAAACTAATGGATTTGAATGCCTGCTATTGTGATGCGTCGAGAGCCTATCATGCAGGTAATACGCCACAGGAATAATATCCCAATATATCAACTATTTCACCTAAAATATGACATGCAAAGTTGACCAGTTAGAAATTCAAAATAATTCTGTAGTTATCACTACAATACCCCCCTTTTCGGCAAAGAGGTTAAGTCGTACTTAGCCGAAACAGCCAGGGTAACCGGACAAAACATTCACCTATCCTACGGCAATATATTTTTAAATATAAAACTATCAGCTATATATGAAACTAACTCATGCTATTTCATATATTAAACTAAAGTGTATGTTCTAGAGTTCTAAAACTAACTCAATTTATGTTGAGTGTCAGGAATACAGCGTCTGGCCAGACCGCTGCAACTCCCCTGCATTAAAAAAATCATACTTGGATTTCTAATGAGATAATCGCAAGTAGCATACTAATAATAAAGAATTATCTAAAGTAATATAGTTCTTACTTATGTATAATAAGAAAAACTATTTGAGATTTAATTAAAATATGTAATCTATCATTCCTACATAATTTACTAGTTAGTAATTAAATTGTAAACCTAATAAAGTCTTTAAACTAATGGAGAGATCTCACATACATAGACATTTAAAATGTATAGCCGTTGGGCTGACATTGTATAAGGGAAAAAACTTATTTTCCTTTTTTTTCTCAAAAAATTAAGGAGTATTAATCCATATCCTTACGTTTACTCTGGCGCCTAGAGTGTGTAGTTACAAAAGAAATTGGTTTTCATGAAAACGCTCGACAAAAAAATTTCACATGTGAGTCATGTCATATGTGAAAAATGAGGCCTCTAATTGGTTATACCAATCCAAAATATCAAAGTTCAAAATAAGAAAGTTGCTAGCTAGGGGACACACCTTGTGAGTCTTTTTATTATGTCCTTGACATGATATTTTCCAACTTTACCGGTTTCTATCTCCTGAAGGTCGTAAACAACATCCGAATGCTTCCTGACAACTTTACATCACAAAGCGCGGTGCTAGTTTAGCGGAGAAGAAATGAGCTGAACGACTGGTCATTTGAAGGTATTAACGAATTTGGAATGCCGCCTCTTTTTCGGCAACATGCCATCCGTCATTATCTCCCGACCATTAGCTAACAAAAATGGTGTGTGCCCGGTGGCTACATTAATAATGCTATTCAAAGATAGCTACCACTAAATAAATCAAAAAAACATTTCAGTACTTTATGTTCTGAAGTATTCCGACTACGCCTAAAATCATCAATTCTAAGAAAAAAATCTGTGACGTCTGAGTCACCAGAAAATTTTAAATTCCACGACCTCAAATGGTCCTCCTTTAATATGTGAATAACGCGCTCATCATCTTCCCTAGTCTCCGTAACATAGGTAGTCCTACTCATTGAGTTGGCTTGACGTACTAAACCGGGGGCTCCTAGTTGAGACAATGTGGGTTGTAACGCTTTAAGTGTGGAAGGGCCGGGTGGGTGGGTGTCAATTGCACCTCCCCGTGGTCGTGTATTAACAAATGAGGAAGTAGTAGTGGTAGGTGGTTTGTTTTTCCTCCCCACTTACTTCATGATATTGCTCTTCCCTTTCGCCGTCCGACATGTTGGCAAGAATGTGAGGTTATATGTGTCAGGGTATGTAATAGATTATAATAATTGATAAATTTCTAAATATATACAGGTTACTCCCTGTCAATAAATATAAATTAGCTCTCAAATTGAGATTAAATAGGAATTATGGCTGAGCACTATGCTTTTTATTCATAGCGAAGCCCAAATAAAATATTAATTATTATATTATTAATTATAATATTATTTAGTAATATTATAATAATTACTATGAATTGTATTAAATGTATGCTTACAACCCTGTCGCATATAAACCTAACAAACACTAAAGTATAATAACTTTACAGTTAATGATATCACCAAAATTTCAAAATAACAAGTGAGCGAGTTTAAAAAATTTAAAAACTATTTTTTAGAAAAAACTGCCACTCTCACAGGACTCAAAGGCTCAAAAATATATTAGTTCGGGCGCCATTGTCGTGTATAAAAAATAAAAAAAATAAAAAGTGTATATGTTGGGGTGTGCGCAGGGGTCTTCAGCTATTTGAAGTGAAGACGGGCAATATCCCTGCGCAGTGCGATTATACACGAACAATTACTTTAGAGAGAGCCGGATGTAGTGCTCAGGATAGAGCCTCGTACTTTTGAAGTACAAGGACCTCTTGTCTAGTAAGCCTTAGGTCCTGGGAGTCATGGGCAGGGTGATATCATTAATACAATATGGTTGGGATAGAATATAGCATTTTATTCCATAAACACACTAGCCGCTGAGGGCGGGCACATGTTATACTAATACCAAAATCTGATAAGTCTTTGCCGCAATTAAAAGTTAAAATTAACATAAACCAAATATAAGGTACCTGGCCAGGTCCGTACACAAACGTCCGTGCGCACTTAGAACGTCGTTCCGTTCACCGTTATGATCCGTTGGGTTCGAGCACTGGCGCTGGTCACGACATCAAAGCGGCGCGGTGCTCCTGCGACGCTCCGTTGTATGCGAGATAGTAGATGCTGGCTGGACCTTCCGAGGTTTGCGCTGAGTCACTACAAGGACATCGGATCGGGGCGGCGATGTGGCCTTTGGAAATAAGGTTAGGATCCGTGTGTTGCACTTCAGGGTCGCCGACGACGGGGCCTGCGCCGTGGCATGCGGTCCACGGTCTGGGAGAACCGCACCCTCTGGTGATGGGAGGACACTCCAGGAAGCGCCAATTCATACGGCCGGGCGGGCACGTGGATATCAACAGCTCATCCTCCTGACCACTTCGTGGCGGCAAATATCCCCTGTGTCCTTGCGCGTATCGCGGATTTTAAAGCTAAAGGTTAAACTATAGTCCCATGGCGGGGTGCCGAGGGCGGCGAAAGTGAAAAAACCCAAAAAATTTAATGATTCTGCTCAAGCCATGTTACGTGTCGTGGCGGTCTCACCAGGAAGAGAAAGATCCCTCCACTTGATTTGACATTCCGCCTCGTCGCGTTCCATTTCGCCCAATTCGGACGCACGTCAAACCAACTTTTTAATATTCTTTAAAAGAACTAATGTTTAAATAAGGTATTTATTCGTTGAATATTATAATAATCTAAGTCGACGATATTAAAGGAGAATAATTAAGATTCTACAACAATCCAGCCATGATTTCTTATTTGTTTATGATAAGAAAGGTTGGTTAGGAACTGATACGGAACGTGTGTCACCAGCTGTCAATGTCAGACGTCCAACTCTGTAGATCTCAGTTGACAGTCTAATCTAATCATGGGAATGTTTTGTTATGAATGTTTAATTTTCGATATAATTCCGTAAGTACACAAAATCGCGTCGAGTTATTGCTACCAATGGTTTCGGCGTGACTCAGAGAACGTTTTGATGTGCGGGTCTCCCTGTCTTCCTATCAAGTATTGTAAAAACAACATATGAAATTTGTGTACCGGTGTTTCACTTTCCAATTCAATTTGTCTGGAAACTAATGGATTTGAATGCCTGCTATTGTGATGCGTCGAGAGCCTATCATGCAGGTAATACGCCACAGGAATAATATCCCAATATATCAACTATTTCACCTAAAATATGACATGCAAAGTTGACCAGTTAGAAATTCAAAATAATTCTGTAGTTATCACTACAATTACCCTGAACTGGGCCCGTTCTGAATTCTCCCAGAGTGGAAACTTTGCTAGATTAATTAAGTCATTCCCGTAAACGCTCATGTTGCTTTTTCGAAAATGTTAGAGCCGTTTTTGAGAATCTGATTACTGGTTTGGTACAGGGAAGGGGTGGGGACGTACTGGTGGGACTACGAGACTTCATAGTAAAATCTAGAAAAGCACAAAGATTCATTATAACTTCAAAAAGCGAAATTCCAATGGCAGCCGATATTTTTCCGATATTTAAACACTAAATATTTGTGACGTTCTAAAACGCAGCTTCAAAATATTCCACAAAGAGAAATAGAAGACAAGTTGCGATAAAATGACATAATAATTTCACAATTCCCGTATGACATGCAATGCGTCGCAGAATCAAACGATAAGCAGTGATGCACGCCAGCTTTGACGTCGAAAATAGCTGGAGGGTTGTTCGCTCTTCGACTAAGCCAATTAGTGCGCCGCTTCTATTCCCACTGTCTCCTAGACTTTGTTTCCTTACAAGGTGATATATCGAATAAAGTAACACTGTCCACCAAATAGTTTTTGAAGGTCTACGCCCGCTTCAACTGCGCGACGAGAATGATGGGTCATCATGATCTAAATTTTCCCTCTATAGAGTGGGTCAAAATGACTAAAATTGTCATATTGCACACAATTTTCGACACGTAATAAACTTTTTTTTACTTAGCTATCGATGTCCTATTGCTAATAAACTAAACTTAATGAAATCCCAAACTACATCTACAATTTACGACATTATTACAGAGGGCTTAACACCAACATTTTGATTTAAAAAAACATTCAGAATCATCGTAAGTATTGTTTTACTAGTGAATAAGGAGATAATTCAGCGTTGGTTTCTGGTGGATGATGGGAAGATTTTGCTAGCGTTGAGTATAGAGGAAGCCAGAGAGATCTGTAAGTGGAAATTGCTAGACTCTGCCTACCATACGCGGAAAAGGCGTGATAAGATAATATGTATGTATATTGTAACTCATTACTAGCAGATATTGCGAGGATATGGGTGCCAATGGTCTCACAACTAAGGATGCTGAAGACCGTGCGAAGTGGAAACGAAAAAGTAGGAAAGCGGACCCTGGGCTCCGATGCGTTTGCGCTTTCCCAGTTGCATAGAAAGTGCTCAGATGAGAGAGAGAGAAAAAGCTACTTTTACTAGTGCCATCCAGTGGGTCAGGTCAGTGGTGGGTAGGGTCAGAGCTTGGGGTACAATGGGAACAGACAGTGCCGTGTCTGCGACCTGCGCTCTGTAAAGCATTGTGTTTCAGTATTACAGCTCGTGTTTAAGTTGGAAACACATACTAGCTAATTAATACACAAATTGAGGCATACATTTCCTAGGTAATGTAGGGATGATAATGTTGGATAGTGTTGTCATTTATGTTGGGAAAGTATCGGTATTTATATTACAGTTTGTTATAATTATATTTTTATTAGGTACTCTTTACACTTTATAGAGTTTTTTCTCAGTATTCATCGATATTCAAGTACTCAAAATATTAATATAGGAAAAAAGAGCGATTGCTTCTTTATTTAAATAATATTTGTGTAAGTAATATCTAGGTATAAAAATACAGTTAGTTCTTTAGCTAAATTTTGAGCTTAGTAAAAAAATAGACAACATATAAATAAAAATAAAATGCGATGAATTACAAAATTTAATAATGTTACTTTCATTTGAATTGTTGGAAGCTACTTAGCACATTCAGTACCACTGAAATAACTTACAAAATCTAGTACATTTATTTAGTTCTTGACATTGCCTAGTTTCATTTTATTTGATAAAAGCAAATTCCTTAGACTTTTCGTGGACAGTCATTTTGTCCTTCGCCTATCTCAAGAAAAACTTAATTTGTACACAGTTCGACAGTAGTCCTTATTGGCAACATGTAAAGGGTACAGTAAAATACATAATAACAGTAATTTGGAAGAAGTACGGGATGTGATGAAAGCCATCTCAAAAAATAAGAGGCGAACAGAAGTTTCTACTTCACAGAAAATTAAAATTCAAAACATTGACAAATATGGAGATACTAGTTGCACCCCGGGACTCGACTTTCATGACATTTTGAGAATATAAAGAGCTCCATGTAAGTGTTACACTAGGTTTTATCCTAACCCTAGGAGTAACATACATCCAAACACCCTTTCTAATAAACTTTCACGTTTATAATATTTGCAGAAAGTAGTATCCTAATCCTAACTAATATTATCCGAAAGTGAGTTTGTTTGTTTGTTTGTTACCTCTTCACGCTTTATGTACTGAACCAATCTTTCGGAAATTTCGCATACACATAGCTGGAGGTACGAATTCACGCGGGCGAAGCCGCGGGCGACAGCTAGTATTTAATAAAAAGACTATATATTTTTTCGTTTACAGGAGAGCCCTATTATTTTGTGTATTTGTCGATAGATATGACAAAACAAGACAAGACAAGAATGTTAGAACACAAGATTACATTTTTAGATACATAGATATGTGAGTTAACGAAAGTAATACCTAACTTAAATGATTACTTTTGAAATGATTACTTTAAACAAATGAAAACGTGCTTAGAATTTAATGTGTTATTGACTGTACATAACAAAATCAAGCTTAGTGTATACACTCTCCATATTTTATGATCATATTTAGTCCAAGATGCTTTTATAGGAGCAGACTCGAGGAATTTTATTTCAGGCCAAGACGCATTGCGTGACGATTTCAGTAAGTAACATACTTATTTTTGGATTTTTGAGCATCTCAGATGCAATTAGTACTAAAGTACTCTCATAAAGAAATAAATGCATGCCTAATGCGTTTCAATAGAAATTGAATATGGTGAAGATTTTCGATGTGCAGGATTGAAATGCGATAGCTCAGTTGGAAGAGAAAGGTCGTATAAAGAACTGGTCGCGGATTCAAGTCTCACACAATATTTTTTTCACCATATGTAATTTCTATATGAGAGTACTTAAGTAACACACTTGTTTGTAAAAATGGTTTTAACGTTTAATAACATATTGAATAGAATATATTACTAAAGGTAAGTAGTATTTATCTTGTTTTCAGAATTACTGAAGTATTTTCGCTGGAACTAATATCTTAGTTCCAGCGAAAATACTTCAGTAATTCTGAAATTCGCGAGTTCAATTCGTCAAGTTTTGATATTTTTTATTATTGTTTTAATTTTATTTAAATCTCATGCCTAAATGTATTATTCTAGAGTCATAGTTACAAATTTTAAGAAAGGTTAGATAAAAGCGTTGTAGCAAAGCTTAAGAATAAAATTAACCTGCACGTGATCGTACATTGATATGTAGCGAAACATTCCTATTAGGTTATTAGATTGAGGAATGGAGGAAAATGACTTGAACATCGAAGAAATAAAGGACCATAAAGGAAACATACTGTCGTCGGCAGAATTAACTCGTATCGAGACAATTGGCCTTTAATTCAAGTACATGGTAATGTGTGAAAATTAAATATTTAATTAATTTTCAAAATCTTATTACTGACCGAAGAGAAAATATATTTTGGCAAAAACTCCTATTTAGTAATTAATTATCATCAATATTCATGCAAATTTCCTCACAATGATCATAACATTTGATATCAAAGCGGAAGTAATATCACAGATGATATGTAGAATACTATTAGAAGTAATACTAAACTCCGATTCACGTATATACGGTGCGCTGAAGTCAGGGAAGTAATGAAACCATAATATTATTGAATATACGACTTGAGTCTGCAATTATATTCGAATATGACTGAACCTTGGCTTCTATATAAAATAGGGTACTAATTGAGGTCAGTGACCTGACTTGTAAGTCTCAAAAGGGCAGTAGGATTTCGAAGTACATTTCATCGGGAAGGACGGGAAATTGTGCAAAACCTCACGGGACACGCACAAATCAATTGTACATTTCGTTATTATTTTTGCTGTGAGATTTTTGCTCAGAAATCCACAGCTGAGTCGACATTTCGCTAGAAGTAATATGTATTTTCCTTGTCATTATTTTTTTTAGGAAAGAGTGTAAAATAAGTACATCATTATCCTGGCAGCTACTTTAGGTAGACGTAGGATGTAGATACAAAGAAAGATGCAAATTCTTATGTAAAAAAATCTTATTGCAAAACTTTTATGTACAGTCAGGGGCAGATAAACCCTCTTAGATAGGATTCAGTAAGGTAGGGGGTTCAGTCTTATCTGCCCTCGACTGTACCTACTTATTTTGTACGCGTTCCTGGCGTGGATTTTAGTGCTTTATCACAAAAAAGTACTACTATTCAAACACCATTGAGACATGATTATGTAACGTTGGCAGAATCGATACTCTGTTTACTGACAACTAACAGATAAGAAAGTTTATATCGTTTCTCCAAAATAAACATAACTTGGGCAGGCCAATACATAAATTAAAGAAGTTTTTGTAACTTACCCGAGGTCATGGTAGAGGTCAAGATGTGCTCCCCAAATTAATGGATGACCGAGGGAGGCAAAGGGCCAGTGTGTTATTTTCCTCAGAGACTGAGGCTTATGCTATAAAGAGCTTATTAGTGTAATGCTTTTGAGTAGATATTTTCTCCATAACTTAGTTTAAGTTTAGATTTTATTACAGTTTTCTATACTCGTTTAAGTGTCCAGTAAATCTACAATTTATGGCAATTGAAAACAGATTATAGCAAAGTCGCAAACTCAAACAACTTAATATTTTTTCGCTCTGGGTAATTATTACTACATGTTGCCTTATTTTTCTCGTAGATGTTCGTAGCAGAAAAATTTGGTCGTAGAGGGTTTCGTAGCAAATTGGATTGATTCCGCAGTTTGATCATAGATTCGTAGAGGTTTTCAAATAGATTTTATCACTAGCTTTCGCCCGCGACTTCGCTCGCGTGAATTTCCCACGGGAACAGTGCTTTTCCCGGGATGAAAGGTATGTCTTTCTCCGTACTTTCAGCTATGTGTATGCGAAATTTCAGGAAGATTGGTTCAGTAGATACAGCGTGAAGAGGTAACAAACAATCTAACCAAAATAATATTACATTTATAATATTATTTTAGTTACGATTGATTTTTGCTTGCTCGTATAGAGTATTTTTTAGCAGTACAATCAATGTTAGTTTTATGTATTAAGTAGCACTTCATATTATTAACAGTTTTATATTTTTGACCGAGCGAGCGCAGCGAATTATATTTATTTTAATTTTTCACTAAGTAATTCAATACTCATTTTTTTTTTAACTGGTACGAACTCGCATTTCTCAAAGAACCGCGCGGGCTTTGAAATTTTGTGACGTTCGTTACATGTTGAATTTTTTCGGTCGAGCCAGTTGACACTTTCGATACTTCTGTCAACAATGGCGATCATATATAAAAAAAAGCTGCGCTCAAGAATCGAGTGTTACCAGGTAAAGAAAATGCAATGTCATTAGAATTAAGTATTTAAGTAAGAAACTTTTTTGTATGAACATAAATAATTTCATTCTAAAACCGCTATAAATCCATGAAATGATATGCATACGATAATTAATATAAAATCAATAGATGCTAAAAAATACTTAATTAATACTCGCAAATTCATTTCATCAAAGAATATTGATTAAAATGATACTTGTTTAAATGTGATATTATTTTAGATAATGTGCATCCTCATCTTGAACAGACGTGAAGCATAGATGAGATCTTTGATTTTAATAACGGAAACTAAACAAACTCAAGTATTTATTTGGTTAATGGTATTGTATTGTGGATTTACACCTTGGATATTCATATCTTGAACACTTGAAATATATTCCGAAAACTTCATTGTATGATTAGAATCCTATTTAAAAATATATACGTGATATGTATATACTATTCGATTTCAAATTGAACGAACTGTCCGCAGTAATTTTGTTGCGCAAATTACATAAATATTCATGAACGAAGTCAAACCATGCATTTCTGTAGAGGGTTTCGTAGCAAATTGGATTGATTTCGCAGTTTGACACCCGTAGAGGTTCGTAGCATTTGGTTTTTATGGTACACTAGCTTTCGCCCGCGACTTGACGTGGGTCGCGTGAATTTCCCCCACGGAACAGTGCTTTTTCCGGGATGAAAGGTATGTCCTTCTCCGTAAAGTCTTAAACTTACTCAATCTGTGTGTATTTGTCCGAAATTTATTCAGGAAGATTTATTCAGTAGATACGAGGCGTGAAGGCAGGTAACAAACAAAACAAACAAACAAACCAACAAATAAACTCACTTTCGCATTTATAATATTAGTTAGGATTAGTTACGATTGATTTTTGCTTGCTCGTATAGCCAGGGACTTGAGTCAACAGTACAATCAATCATAGACGAGATTCATAGCAGAGGTCTACTGTTCTCATAAACAGTTTGATTTATGTAGTAATTTATAACTAACTAGCTTTTCCCGCAGCTTTTTCCCGCTTGAAGTTCCACGTATAAATAAGACTATGATGTCTTCCCAATCTTAGCAAATATTTTAGGAGGACAGAATCAAAAAAACTTTGCTACGAACCCCTAACAAGTCTCTCAAATAATGTACGAAAATCAAACCATATAATAAAATAACCTACCTCTGTTCTTCTGGATTAAATAAAATACTGCCTAAAAGATTTTAATGTGATTTTCGCGGGGTGATTTTAAGGAGGTTCAAAGGTCGACTCGACTTGTAAATAGGATTTTTTCATTAATTAAGAAGCGAAACTACTGGAAATTGACACCTATTCTAATGGAGTTAATAATATTAATATTTTAGCTTTAGTCAAATCGTAAAATTCAAAACCAAAATGTTTCAGTAAACCTTTGTGCAACGTAAACTCTATACATCTAACAAATACACGAAAATGTTAATTCTAGCTAAAGTTAGTAATACCCTGCGCTCTATTTGTTTTATATAGCACTTTACACCGCGGGTACTGTTCAGTAATTAACTTGGATATGGGTTTGAATTTTAATTACAAAATGCTTTGAACTCACAAAATGATTTTCTGCGTTTTCTTATGATTAAAGAGGTTATTTTACTAATTAAAACCTTATTAAATGAACATTTCATCAGAAAAATAAAGAGACAAATAAAACGCAACCGTTTCTTGAAATGGAATGTATTACCAAGCCAAAAAAAGATTGAATACTTATTAAAAATGTTCAATTTTCTTGGAAAAAAACCACAATGAGTTGCGTTATTAGATTTTAATCAAACAACTTCTTTGTTTGATTAAAATTCCTGATTCCATTTTCTGTTCTTCAAAAATATCATCCAGTTAAGTGTAAGTTGGACATATAGGGCTGATTCGGGGTATTAATCTGAAGGTATCATTAGATATTAAATCCGCTGTCCTCAGGATAGGTATTTTCTATAC
The DNA here is from genome assembly GCA_018467065.1 of Ephestia elutella. Taxonomy (NCBI): domain Eukaryota; kingdom Metazoa; phylum Arthropoda; class Insecta; order Lepidoptera; family Pyralidae; genus Ephestia; species Ephestia elutella. Next base: position 5,291,132 of record CM031576.1, on the reverse strand, counting down.
AATTTTGCAAGTGAACCTCCTATACTCTTATTTATTCTGTGGCTATAAGCGTTACATTACTGATAACATTTTAAGCTTTTTTCGTGAAAATTCCACTAGACATTAAGGAGTCTCTTTGACAGAGTTAAATCGTAAGTGGATGCATAGATTACATGATTCCCTTGAGTTACATGATACATCATGCATCTACCTGTAACCTGTAATTACTGGCCGCCCTTGTTACAGCTAATGCTGGACACGTCACCCGATGAGTTATTGCGTACTTAGCTTAGTTTGACTCGTTGTTGCTGACTACGGAATGGAGGAGATACAGTTTGAGAGTCAAAATGTCGTGCAATTGCGCGTTTGTATTGTGATTGAGTGAATTTGTAGGAAGTGGTATACATATAAAGCATATCTCACTCGCGGATTTAGCTCATACTAGGAAGAGGAAACCTTCTTTACATTGAGTATATGTCTACCATTCTCTACATTGAGTATATGTCTACCATTGTCTACATTGAGTATAGTCATATACTCAATGTAAAGAAGGGTTTCCTCTTGCTCATAATTATAATTTCTGTAGGGAAAATCCTACTATTGTGGTATAGGGGACGATTAACAAGCAAGCGTCTCCAAAATAGAAAAACTCGAACTCTTACGTAACACTTTTCTTGAACGGAACGGAATAAAAGAACTATGAGATTGATCTCCTTTTTCCTGCAATCTTGGGATGTTTCAACGACGTGAGTGGCGCTGGCAATCGAGCTTGCGCACGATTGATGACCGCGCACGAGAAAAAAAAATGGACGTCGCTCGTGCAGTTTTGAAAAGGTGTCAGTATAAATCTTGCGAACAGGTTATTGTGGCTCGAAACAGGATACTCATGACTTGTGAAGGAAATATGTTTTCATGGCGTGTGTAATGGCTAAAAAGTGGTTAACATTTTCTGTTTTGAGCTTCATTTGTTTGAGTCAGGAAAAGTAGAACCTATTGGGGATGTGCTCGAGTTTTCTAATAACCTATTTGATTTCTATCTTTTGTTTTAAAAATACTTATCTTTTTTGTTTATTTATTTAACTTTAAAAAAAGAAAAAGGCGAACTTAAAGCTTCAGGCTTTTTCTACCAGTCAACCAACTGGGTGATGTAGAAACAGTTCCCTTTGCATGAGCAATGCTTATTGAGCAAACAAAATTTCACTACGATTTATTAGTTAGAATCAGAATACGTACCAGCGATTGGTAAACATTTGACTTAACAATAAAATACGACGCTTCAACAACGCAAGCCCTACAAATTCGGAGTATCAAGTGCACAGTTTACGATTCGAGTTTACCGCCCAAGTTCTGAGGGCTTGGTACAGTAGGGCTGTGGGGCAATGGGACTTGCCAACTTATAATGATAACACGTGGCAACTTCACCGTTATTTTGTGTGTCTTGGTGAAACAATATCTTTTTATTATTTACTTAGGTGATAACATTCGGACAGTCAGCAGGCTTAGTAACAACATGATACTTGCGAAAGTAACTTTTGTTTACAGTAAACATGTTGACACTTTTATTTTGCATCCATCACAGATTGAATATAATGAGAAATGAAAAGTTTATTGCACCGTCTTACTTTGATTCGTTACTTATCGTTTAATTTTGACACAAACCAGTTAATGTACCGGTTAGGCAAAATATGAGTTGCACTTGTTGTCAAAAGTTTGTGTTACTGTTTTTATAATAACGTCAACTTTGGTGCAACTAAGCCTAAGAATGTCAAATTATAATCTTGACAAATTGTCTATCCAGTAAATTAAAAAAACATATCCATGTCATAGCATAACTTTTTGTTTCGCTATATTTTGTATTATTCTTATGTGTATGTGCAACAAAGAGTTTACAAACAAACAAACTTTATGGTCATAGAAACCATAATCAAAATACATAATTGTATGATCTTTAAGTTTCGTTTTTCTGTTCGTCATTACAGTGATGGGAAAGTGACGTGGACGGAGTGTGATTGATGACCCTAATTAACCTGGGGAACAACGGATTTAATTGCCCCTAATTTTACTGCGTAGGTCGACATCTTGAAAATTAGGGTTTCAAGATTATGACGAATAAAATTCACATTATTTATTTATAATTTCTTAAATTAAAAACATGTCTTTTAAACATAAAGAAAGCTACTTACTTATATGTTTTATCCGTGAAACCTTTGCCTTTTTGTATTGTATTTTTGTATGTAGGTACTTCTTTTTGTACAATAAAGTTATTACAAACAAAACAAGAAAGACAAATAATACAGTTGGGATTGTCCAGTTCGTTTATTCGGTTTAGGACAGATTCTTGACTGGACCATCGCTAAACTTTCATTCAGTAATAACTGTATACAGTTAACCGTCTTATATAACTGTAACAAACAATTATATATCTAAGAGAAAGTGTTAATTATGCTTCAAGTCAAGTTAAATAAAAACATAATTCACGATCAAGACACCCAAAAACTCTTCAGTTTCATTAATAAGAATATAGAATTGCTAGAAATTGTTGAAGTAAAAACAATAACATTTAACTGGAACACTTCTTCCTCAGCAGCCCAGACATAAACCGAGTCGCGAGCCAGATTTACGGGCATAATAAAAACAAATCTTAAACAATTCCACTAACCTATATTCTGAATACTCCATGACAAGGACAATTCAATTTCCACCTAAACACGACCTTTATTACCATCGCATTAGGGCGCGCAATTTTCCAAATACATAAAAGCTACATAGAGTCGGATTGGATCGTCTTCCCGAGTTATGAGGGTCGGGAACTCGGGACGACCATGCGTCACAATCACTCTCTGTCTGAGGACTGCGCCCTCTCTCTAAATATTGTTTTTAGATGGTTTAACGGCAAAACACGTGACTACAGCGCAAGCAAAACTCACACATATTTTGAAGCTTTTAAGAATTGATTTTCCGTATCCAGAAGCCGTGGAAGTAAATCCTTTCGGTTTTGGGTTAATAATAAGTTACTTTTATGGCGTTTGATGTACTATTTACTTTTTTACGCATATAAGATCAATTTTAGTTCATCATTATATGCCTAGTATTAAAATATAAGCGATAATATTATTCCAAATTCTTCTGTAGGACTTTCTTTAACAATATTTATTTGTGTCATACAAAAATAACACATGTATAAAAATACACCACTTAAAACTATTTGTTCTGTACTAAATGGGTGCTCTAAACGGTAGAACATAAGACCCAGAGTTCGCTATTACATAATAAAAAAAAATCTTGTCGTCCGCCCCCGTCTCGGCTGCAATTGAAAAGTAATGGAGTTCCAATACTTGCAATGCCGCCCACTTAATTCCCAACAGATAAGTGCATATCGGTAGCTCTCTATAAATACGTACTCTTTGGAATAACTTCACTGAGTCGGGCTGTTTGTTTAGTTCTTCAACTTTATCGAGCTCGTAGTTATATGAAAACGATGTTTATTCTGAAATTAGACTTTTAAAGGGAATGCTAATTCAAATATTTATCGAAAGTACAAAAACACGGTAGAGATTTAATACAAAATCTGTATCAAAAATATTGCTATCGCGAGATTTCACGCATTCAAAAATATTATTTTTGTGACATATTTCAGAGAAATTCCGGAACTGCGTAGTACAATCGAAATATTCCTGGTTTCCTGGAAATCTGTTGAGTACATTTCCCCAAAAACAATCACCAGTTCAAACAAGGAAACTTCTGTATTATAATTGTAAATAAAAGAAGATCGTCCATAAAACAATACATTTCACAGTAAGCAAAATACTGGAACATTAAATTCAGCTGTCGATAATTCTCGTCCAGTCGCACAGAGAGCTCAGCAAATAGACCGCCAGCGAAGTTAGTCCAACTTGGCGCATACATAACTCTGTCATGCGCCCTATGCACTTATCTCCTGAATTAAGTGGGTGTATTGAAAGTACTGGAACTCTATTAGTTTGTGCGATAACGCGCTTTGTTTTCTGCGGTAAGCAGTTTTAAGTTCTTAATCGTCCAAATTATTGTGCAACGTGGAATATGCTACGATTACAATATCACAATATTTTTTTCTTTAATTAGCCTGTTGATGACACCACTGCTGGGCAAAGGCCTCCCCTTTATTCTTCCATATATCTCTATCGGCGGTAATTTGTTGCCGACACAGAAAAAAATTCGCAATAAAATAAAAAAAACAAATTTTACAAAAATTAAAAAAAAAAACACGACTGCTGTTTATGATGTCACTTACTTTACTACGTAAAGAACCTAAAGATACACTATAGATACCCAGAAAACATACCCTCCCCCTAACCTTACACCCCTTTTTGACCAGTCGTGTAAAAACTTTCATCGCTTGTGAATTACAAAAGTACAGTTCGAAAAAAATCGATCAATTTGGAGATGGAAACATTAATTTATTACAAAAAGAGCTCTCACCCTTAACTCCTTTCAGAGTCGCGAGTATAAATCAATTTCTCATTAAAAGAATCATAACGCAAGTTCGCGTCTGAAATTAATTTCTGTTACAAAGATATTGGAGTATTCGAGAGGCGCGCGGTTTTCATTAGCAAGTTTCTGTTTCTGTTTGCAGCTTCTTCGGCTCTTTAGACGTTAACTTTTACAATTTAACGCGCTTTTTCTACATTTCATACAGTGTTCAGATTTTTTATGTAATTTAAACTAGGTTTAATGTCAAATAATCTGACATTCGAAATCTGACTTAAAATCTAGTTTAAATGACTTTCTTGGTACAGTTGGCACAACAACAGCGTTTTCTTCTAACCAAAGATACATTCAAAGTTCATCTGGCCATATGGCTGTCAAAATATTGAAAAGATTTATTCATATTTCAGTAGTTGGCAAGACGAAATTCAGCAACGAATACGCGCCTAAAGAAGAAGGAACAAAAATAATGTTTTCCAATAATACTTGAATCTATCCATTAGAGAAAGCCGGTCATCAAAATTAGTTCGCCACAATCGTAAATCGTAACAAACAAAACAATTAGAGCCGGAATAGAGTTGTAGGTAATTTATAGGGGAGATATTAGTTAAGGCCGTCCATCACCCGCGCCCAGCTACAATCCGTGGTCTGTTCGGCGCGCGGCTGAGTGCCAGCCAAGTTTTGAGAATTAGGCTACGGCTATACCTAATAGGACCGGACAACTTTTTTTTTATGCTTCTTTGAAATGTCTCACAATAATAGAATCATCAGTGAAATGAAAGAATCACATGAGTAATTGAAGTTTTTTCCAAGATATAACGAAAACCCAAATAACATTTTGAGCGATGTATGGACGATACCAAAACGCATAAATGTACATTTAGAAAGTCCATTTTCTACACGTACCATCATATGGTATGTGTAGAAAATGGACTTTCCCGATAAGTTTAAGCTAATTAGCTCAGGAAAATAAACTTGAGCTGAAAAGTTGTATGTATTCTAATACAAAATTACATAATTTTAACAATTCTCATACCTTGTCCGGTTCCCTATTCATATGTATGTATACAAGTGTGAATAACAAATGAGGAAAAACATTTAAAAAAGAACTGGCCTTGTAAAAACTGCGTCCTGTTTGGATTTGGGCACTGGGACTGCGGCCCTGAAACTTTAGACTTAAGGATTATTTTTGATCATGCATTCGATACTGCCAGCCTGCCGTGGTCCCGAAAGTCACCTCGATATTAAAATTAACTTACCAGTGAATTTTGTTATGTTTTAATTCCCCATATTTAAAATGGTTTTCAAGAATGATCATTCTACTCTATTGTGAATTTTCAAAAATACAATTTATGTTAGAAATATTTGTCTAAAACATAGGATTTGGCTCTTTCATATCATTAGATTTGGCGTGATCGTAACTCACTGTTTCAGGAGGCGGATCATTTGGCGCAATCACAATTTGAGCCTGTTTGAATGTTTTCATTTCAACAAATCAATCCTTATTCAGATTCATCTATTTCAGTGTTAATTACGATTATTTAATCGTAAGTATACACTATTTTCAATGTCAGCTAAATATTTGCAGCTTTAGTTCCTAATAATAATTGGCTGACCACGACTATCGCCATAACTTTTTCTTAATACAACTGCAGTAGGAAAAGTGATGGCGATGGCGATGGCGTACTAGCGAAGTGTGGTCTATTGGTGAATAACTCGCTATAAGTATGTATCTATAAATATATATATATATAATAACTCAAAGGGACTGACTGACTGACTGACATAGTGATCTATCAACGCACAGCCCAAACCACTGGACGGACCGGGCTGAAATTTGGCATGCAGGTAGATGTTATGACGTAGGCATCCGCTAAGAAAGGATTAACGCGAGCGAAGCCGCGGGCGCCAGCTAGTTACTTTTATAAGACCACAGCTTTAACTACCAACATTAATTAGGGTGAGACTTTGTGAGAATATTGGTTAGGTCTTCACTCAAAATCTACATAAAGGAAATCGATGAAGTTACTAAATAACTTTGGTACTTCAGAGAATAGGTAGGGTGCTTTATGGCGAAATTCTCCAGGGGCCTAGTTAGTTACTAAATGAACCTAAATCTGGAAATCTATCGAATGCTGTCACTTTAAGCGCGTACCTATCAGAAAACCTTTGAACCATTTCTGTGTTTCATACATATTTCTTTTGTTGATATTACCTGGTAGTTTCATTCAATAATTTAGATAAAATATCGTCAAAGGATGTAGTAAGTGAGTCACGCAAGCAAAAAGGAAATGTTGCATACAAATTCACAAAAGTGTAAACAGCGTGGCATATTTCAAAAACCGCGAGCGTGTACAAAAAATAATATATATCAAAAAAGCCTGTCGACGTGGACTTGTTCAAACATATTTTTTTAGTAAAAACGTTTCGTTTTTAGCTAACGACGTCGCTCAATTCATTGGTGCGCTGTTAAATCGTATAAAAAGTTTTCCGTGTACAAATATTCAAATCAAGTGGGACATGGCGTGCGCTTTTGAATTTCATTCGGATTTTGCTGCAGTTCAGTTACTTCTAGTTTCGGATCGTGTTAGGCCGCGTTCACATTTAGTGTGAAGCGGCTTATATCCGACGAGATTAGTGTGGGCGACTACGTCAAATTACTTCAAAATTATGAGTTCTACGGTAACTTAATGGGGTATTTACATACATTGCGTTATGTTTTGGGGTGTAGGAATTGGTAAAAGAAAAATTCTCACATACATACAACCACTTATTTTCACTTTGATTATACTGTACATGTTGTGCAAGAACATTCTAAATCTATGCTGTACTAGTAAAATTTTACCATACATTTGACTGTACAACAAGGGCGGTATTAAGTAATCGTAGGTGAAAATTTGTCGTTATGATACTGTCGGTGCATTTACATACGAATATTTCAAATATCGTCATCATCACCTGCCATATTATCATCCATTTATTGCTTACTAGGTCACAATGTCAACATAGCTACAGCATTCCAAAAAAGGTCATCATCATCATTGCCTCATGCATTAACTTTGCCGCCTCCAGTTGTGATCGACAGTCTTTTAAACATGGTTTACTAAATATGTATACCTACTTCTCTGTACCACCAAGACTACCAAGTGACTTGTAACAACAACATCGATATCGAAACAGCCAATTAACATTTGAGTGCACAACGTTCGGTATTTGTGCAACTGGCTTTACTGGAGGTAGCTTGTTAATGTTGCAGAATAATGTTGCTCGTAGACATCGCAAATATGTTTTTTTGCCGCATCGCAAACTTGTGCGAACTGCTTGGTCTTGTTATAAATTGTATCGTTATTTTTTAAATGAATCCTTGATTGTAAAATAAAATTTAGCAGTTTTTGCAACGTATCCATTTGGGATATATCATTAAAATACTGGAGTTTTTTGCGCTGCCTCTTCTCCACTTGCGCTTTGGAGCGGTGGTAACCTTAGCTCCAAGTAATTTTATGACGAAAGTACTATTTTCAAGTCTATTTAAATAAAAATAATTGACTTTGACTTTACTATTAAAGAAAAAGAGAACAAACGAGTTAAAATAGTACTCGTAGCGTAACGTTAGTAGAGTAACGTAACGATGACAAGTATGTAATTTTTTCACGCCAATTTTTTTAAGACAATAGCCAATAGGCTATGGTCTTAAAAAAATTAGCGTGGCATTGGCGTTGGCAATAGCCAAATAAATAATGTTGTAAAAATATATGTTGCAAATAAATGGTTTCATTTCTAAAACGAGAAACCTTTTAGCATTTAGATACTTCACGGTATATTTAAATCGGACAAATATTAAGGTATATTTAAGTAATAAGAAAACCTACTAACATAAATAACATTATCCGTGGCATTTCGTAAACCAGGATTTCTTGCTAAAAGGGAAATAAGTTTATCTCAAAATGAAACATTCCCAGTCGTTACGTCCGTAAGTTGTGTATGTCGCTAAGCTCATAAAATAAATTCTTAAACACACGTTTGTTGTAAACGAGTGACAAACCGCATTGCAGTAAAACAAGGGATGCTTAACACGAAAAGATCCAAATGATGGCTGAGATGTAAGCAATGCCTTAGAAAGGATTTTATCTGCAACGGAAAAAAGGCTTTATTTTAAGGGATATAACACTTAGTTCTGTGTATTTTAGAGTACGTCAAATGTGACCACGCCTTTATCGCTTCGTATTAAAAAGCGCGTTGTGAGCGCGGATATGGGAAATTGGGAAATAACTAACTCATTCAATGTTATTGAGTGTCCGGAGCATTCTTTTAAGGTTCGAATGCTTTTACATGATTCTGCTCGTTTCCATTAAAGGTGAGGCAAATCTTCGATTTATGCTAGTCCTTACAAATTAGTGGTAAGTTTAATATAAAGCGCCCTACCGCGTCTTTCGTCTGTTCAGGATAAACTTGAAAAATACTGAAAGGTTTTTAATGCGCTTTAAACCAATGGACTGGGTAGGCATGAGGAAGGTTTTAGTGTATATTTTACGCAAGAGAAGTCCCGGGAAAAGCTTATTGCTTATAAAATCAAACAATTATTGTTTTGGTCTACTCAACACCTTATATCTATATCTTTCTAATATAAAAAGTAGACAAATAAATGTATCAAATAATTGCCAAGATGACAGGAGTGTTAAGTGACTTCATGAGGTTTCTTCGTCGACCTAAGTCGACTATACCCTAATAGTGTTACATAACCGAGCTTTTCACCTCAGTCTCATTCAATACCCACAAAAATGTTTGCACTTGAAAAAAAACTAAAGAACACGCTCACTCTTCCATTGTAGCTCTGTGTGAAAATGGTCTTATTCCACGATTCAGTAGCGGCCGGAGTTTTATGCCGACGGTACCTTTGAATAATGTAGCAGACGGCGCGTGAAGAGACGAGCTACGGCTGCCAGCTGCGTGTCTGTGGATTGACGAGAAAACTGAAGACTGGAGTACTCGACACTGAACTAACTAGGCAATGATTTACCGAAGGGTTAACATTTTTTTTATTTGAGATAAAAACCCATACATTTGTGCATTGTATTTACACAAAATGTTTTTTTTTTTAATTTTATTTTATGTATTTAAAATAAAAAAAAAAAAAATTGTTACAAAAGGAACAGATTACGTGACAGTTGCGGGACAGTTTAGTCCTTGACTCCTATTTTAGTCTTCCTTTGAATAATGTTGCAGAGAGATGAAGAGACGGGTTTCCATCTAAAGAAGTGTGACCTTCATCATTCTTCTCATTTGGTTGTTAATAACTGTATTGCACATTATTATTTGGTGGCCTGTTTGAAATCTTCTTTTCTTTCGCCGAAAAACAAGTAAATTCATTATTCAGTTTGATATAAGTACGTAACTATTTTCTAAAAAGGTTTCTTTAAAAATAACGCGTATAAACTCGCTAGCTAAAGTTCAAAGCTTTATAACATAATTCTTCTATCTATAAATACCTGTACGTTAAGCAACATTTAGGGAAAAGTTATTTTTGGAGTCCCAGATAGATTGTTTGCGCCAGAAAGGAGTCCCTGTATGGCTTCGATAGGTGTAAGATTTGTTTCCAAACTTCTGAACTTTGCCCGGTAACAAACAACTTTGCCTGTTTTGTTATCTCACCCAAATATTGAAAAATGGCACCCACATATCATGCTCTAGTTTATTGTGTTGTGTACTCTAATATGTCGAAGTCAGTATTGGCATAAATATGCTTTAGTTAGCAAACTTTGAAAACAAGGGCTTTTAATTTTTCTGTATGGATGATATTTGCAATGATTTTATGCATGCTTGCCCATTACTGCATGCCCAATGCCTATTGCCCAAAAGGCAGGATCCCTATAAGTTGTGTTTAGCCTCCAAAAGTCTATTGCTGGAAAAGAGGCCTCGCCATAGAGTTTCATATAGATCGCTTAGAGGCGGCCTACATCAAGGGAAAAAATACCCGCGTCACCTGCAACTTTGACAATATCGTCAGGTCCTATATAGTCGTTGGATGATGTATTGTACATGTACTTACATATCTTATACCTACTTTAAAACTTAACAATTGTATGCAATATTTGATATTACAAACATTTTTCCAACCCGTTAACTGAAACAAATTCCAATTAACTATGTGCCATTAATGATCGCATGGAAATCCCAATTAATCGCACTAAATAAATTGCGATAACCAGCAATGTTTACCCAGATTCATACGTGTCTGTGGATTTATCCCGCGCAATTTAACATCGCAACGACAAATAAAACCCAATGCAATATATTTAAAAAGGTCTGATGCAGTTGCGAGCGAGTACCTGCGTTTTTAAATTTATTGGATTATACGTGGAGCCGCGAAGTATTGAATTGAACGATAAATGTGTTTTGGCTGGAATTCGATATAAAATTATATAGTCATTTCTATGAAATAAACTAGAAATTCAAGAATTTGCTATTTCGTTTCATGCTTTTAGAGCCTTTTTACGGATAAAGGACTCAAACTAGATAAGCTTAAATTTGTCGCAATTTTAGCATTCTAATTTGTGACTGTGAATTAATAGGTAATGCTATTATAGGATCAACAAAAATTAGTCTTAATTTGAAAACACACTAACAAAGAGAAGACACAGAATCGAGTGACCTGGAGAAGAGTACTAAGAGAGGAAAAGGTTACCTATAAGGAAAGTGACAGATTGTACTGAAAATAGTAAATATTTTTTTGTCGGAGGAGCTTTTGAAACATTTATTGAATGTACAAAAAATTTAAACACACATGAAGCTTACAAAAGGAAAGAGAATTTTGTTCATTTCCATTGACAAAAAGCCAAGAAACAGTTAAAAAACGGAAGTACTGTTTCCGCTGGTCCTGTTAGAGTGTGGCCACATCGGCTGCAAGTTAATTAAGGCGACTTCACAGTGAATCAGAAATGCAATTAGTCGGTGCGTGCCGCGTTTTTATGCGCCAGTGGCAAAGAAAAAATACCCAGTGGTGACGGCACTTGCTCTGGGTTTATAATAGGTAGAGTCACGAGCATTAATATGTAAACACATTGGACCTTAAGTCAACGTGATAATATAAGTTTTAAAATTGTATACATATCAATGCTCGTGACTGTACATCTTTTATGTCTCCTTTGGATGAGTTCGATGCTTATGCCGCATATGAGCTATTTACCTTGACATATGACAAATGTTTTCATGTGGTTCGCAAAATTGGGCGAATTTTCACATGTAGCATTACAGAATACACAATAATAATAAAAGGCAACGGCCTTTTGACCTTATTGTGTATTCTGTAATGCTACAATTGTACAGTCATTGTAATTTTCCGATAGGTAAGTACAAACAGAAATGATTACAATATCTATGTCAATGAGTACAATACAAATGCACGAGTTGAGAATCGAAGCCAGGATCTCAAAATATTAACGGCGGGTTGACCTCATTACTTACAACGAAAATAGTCAAATTAAATTAATAGATCATAGCTTAGATTAATCTCCGGTATTGATATTTTGTTATCATATCAACCTTTCCCCTCCTTCATCCTACCGTATTATTATGGTATCACGGAAAATCAGCGGCATATGTTATTTTATCATCGCCGTGTTCAATCTTTTTGCCTTCCTTGTTTATTTTTACGACACGAAAAATAAAGTTCTTTTTAAATATTTTACCTTTCGTACAAATGGCCTATCGTTACTGCAGCCAACTGAAATGCTTGCAACATCAAGAGCAATAACAAACGCCGAAGTATCTTGGGGAAAATCAAGTAAATTGCACTTATATTAAAAGAGACAATTTCACTAAAAGCGATTAGGCTTTAATCAAATAAGTAATACAATTACACACGTCATTTCAATTACACTAATCCAAGCAAACACATACGAATAGTATTGTATGACAATGTTTTTCTTCCAAAGATGTCGTAAGGAAACCAGATGTCTCATCTGGTTTCCTTACGCAGGCGTGTAATCCGGAACATAATTCCGGGACATTTGTCCGGAGATTCTCTAATGAATACGCCGGGACCTCCCATTTCGGCCGTCGAGCATAACCCTATCTTGATTGAGAAGGATTACGTAAAGCATTACAACGAATGACCGCCTATTCTACTTTTGTCGAAGAAAAATTGTTCTGATTAATACTCCTTTTGTCCTCGATAATGACCGGCGTTTGTAAACATTTTGCTGTTTTGTGGTTGAGTTGCGTATTTCTATTTTTTGCAGTGACGTGATTTTTAGCCACGACGAGAAGGAATAGAACGGAGATAAGCGTTTAGGGTTGTGATACTCATTTGTTATATAGAATTTATCCAGTTTCTAAATGGAAGACAGATTTTGATCATGATATGGTATCTCGTAGAAGTATGACGTACGGTAAACTCAATCAAAACATAGTGGCATGGTTTGATCGCCTTTTGTGTTGTGACGTAAAGTAACTATTCTTGGAATTCGCAGATTTTACGACATAAGTTCTCCTTCAATTATACCATAATACTTTTTTATACATATATTGAAAATATGTTAATGAAATATGTAAATATCTTAAACTACATAGTAGCGTCAATTATAACACCACTAGTAAGCCTCAGAGCTACCCAGGCAAGCTAAAAGTGATAAACTACATTGTATGAATGCTGAAAGTTTGAGTAACTTTAAGTCCTTTGTATATCACAATTTATGTAGGAAGTCTTAGCACAGAGCTACTAGTGCAATAGACAAATTAAAATGTATGCCAAATTATTGATTGCAAGAAGGTTTATAAAAAAATAATAATTACAAGCTTTTATCATCACTAGCAAAGAATAAATACACTGATGCGAATCACCAGGAAGATCTTGGAGCACAAAATCACAAAACACGTCCGTGCAGCTAATGTTTTAGAAGTTTCCTCGTTGGAAGCCTAACTTGGGTGCACCTTGTGATGCTTCCATAAAAATGCTTGCATTATCATTCAAACTAAAATTGAGTTGCAATATTACACCCGAACCTGTTTTGACCCGAACAAACACATTACAAGTTGTAAAATAAAAAACAACATTTTGCATTCTGCGAAATTTGTTATTCATGTAAAACTATTGTATACATTTGAATAACCAATAAAATTTTGGAATATTCAGAACAATGTTACAAAAAATTTTTTAAAGCTTTTATTGTCGCTCAAAAATGTAATGTCCGTCCGCCCAATTGACCGTTTTCGTTCATTGGAAGCCGATCTGTGACCGGTGAGTGCATCTAGGTTATTATTATCATAATCATGAATTATACTTCGTACGTTTCATTCTTCGATATAATTTTAAACACAGGTAGTACTCTTATTGTGTAGGACGATCACACTTTTCATAGGATGTAGGGGGTAGTTAAAAAACAAACGACCTACCATCCGATATAACCCAGACTGTTAGTCATCAACGCTCATTCTTTATTGTGTGCGGGACGATACGCACGTCGTTATATTTCCTATGGAATTCGTTTACGATTGATTTTTTTGATAATCATTTTTTTAGTTTATTTAAACATAAGTGTTTATAAATCAAATTTAGTGATAGTATACGAAGCTGTTTCAACGAAGCCATTACGGCGAATGCTGTTCCTGCGATGCTGTTTCTGCGATGCCGTTCCTGCGATGCTGTTCCTGCGATGCTGTTCCTGCGATGCAGTTCATGCGATGCTGTTCCTGAGATGATGCTGCTGTTGACACATCATAAGCTATCCTGGGGATATCACGAAGGCATAGCAAATGAGCTAGCCCGGAGGGTATCACGAAGGAAAATAACACGATGCATAAAAATCTGCAGCCTCAAAGCTATCCTGGGGGATATCACGAAGGCAAAGCAAATGCGCTAGCCTGGAGGGTATCACGAAGGAAAATAGCATGATGCATAAAATTTGTAGCCTCGAAGCTATCCTGGGGATATCACGAAGGCATAGCAAATGCGCTGGCCCGGGGATATCACGAAGGAAAATAGCATTAGGCGTCAAAATAAGCCGGGAGGTTAACTGCGGGTTAACACGAAGGTCAAAATCAAAACGGTTCGTATTGTTACGACTATTACGACTATTGCACATCATGTCACAAGCATGGGAGTACAAGTCTCAGGATATGCAGTAAGTAAATCTTGGCCTAAATGGAGTGTCATGGGAGCGTCGTGCCATGGGCGGAGCAGCCGGGGATCTACTAATATTCCCTTATCGGATAGCAGATCTGTGCAATTTTGTGTCACAATTTACGGACCGTTCGTTCCTTGCATTTGAAGAATGCGGGCAAACTACCCAACAATGGGACTAATATTTAATGCATCTATTCTATCAATAGATACTCGATGCAATGCCGCCAATAAGTATACTTGAGTTATATCTAATTCGTTTTCTTGGAAATGAGTACCTAACAAACCGTATTTTGCGGCTTAAGTTTTTAAAAAACGAAAACTAAATCCTGTATGCAAGACTACATTCTTCTTCTTCTCCCTTACTTCTCCTACTCATGTAACGGGTAATGCTCGTTTATATGGGGTCGCCACATTATGGTAAATGAAAGGATATAATATTATTTTTGCACTCCCTCGAGATACTCGGAGAAGAAGGGGGTGCATGTTGTGAAGATCAATGAAGATGGTGTCGGTCGCCGGTTCCAGTAACGTCTCTCCAGCCCATATGAGGTTACCTATGGCCTTTTGGATATAAAGCAAATACATTGCATAATTAGCTAATAAGTATATTATGCTTATATAGCAAATACAAAATATTACAGTTGGTAACTGTAATCCAATGTAAAATACGAAAGAGAATTACTCACTATTTTTCAAAATATGTTATTATCTCTTTTCATCGATATAATGATAATCGATGAGTTAAGTTATTATCACTTACTTCAGATATGCCAACTAAGTTCACTTGCCGGCCCATCTCCACTGACGCAGTTTTTTTAATTCAATGCAAGAAGTGAAGCGGAGAGGAGTTTAGCGGTGCATAATTTAACCAATCACAACGTATATCAGGATCGGTTGCCTGACTGCTTGGCAGATCCGAATATGATGAGACAAATGTTTTTATACAAAACATCCAAGGTTAAGTTGTTTTACTTACCTACACTTGTTTTACTCACAAAGGTCAGCAAACTGTTATTTTGAAGACAGTTTTAATCCTCCAAATGCTAGATTCAACTGCAGCTTGAAGTAATGTATAGTATTTATTCTAAAATAACGTACCTATAAGTACATGTTATTATTTGAAGATCTTGCTCCTGATTTATTTATTTTTTACTGTTTTATTCTTCTTTTTGGCGTGTCTATGCCGGTTTATTATATGAATTGATTAAACAATTGGATTGGATTGAAAATTGCAAACAATTGGGTCTGCACTATACCTTCCTATTATTATTTGAAAATAACTCGATTAATTAAAACATAAAAATCTTTACAGCAACTTATTTTTCGCTTAAATTCATATTATTTAGTCACGCATCTTTGCAGCCACTGCGATATTGGACCTGCAGTATCTAATGGATTAAGGACAATTTCACATGACTATTTTAAGCCTGTCGAAGTAATGCTTTAACGTCAGCTGTTCAAATCAAAAATGTTTTGCTCACGATTCTGTGAATTGGGTAATATGTCTAATTATATACACCTTGATAGGTAAACACTATATAGTTACCTAGGTTTAATCAATTAAAAGACATAGTTATTAACTGTAATGAAAACAAAGAAAAGCAATGAATTTTATTGAATGAAATGGCAAGAGAAGACTAGTTGATTTATTTTTATATAAAAAAATAATAATAATGCTTCCTTCGTTTGGCTACACAGCCCGCATTAGTTGCTTATTATATACTCTATTTAGAGAAGAAAACGTGAAACTACATAAAAATAATACAAAATTATGGTAATTCTTTTGGGTTTCACCATAACCAACATTAGTGATTGATGCATTTACATCACATACCGTAAATCTATAAACTGATGGAATCTGTCACTTTTTGTTTTGCCAAATAAGACGACTCTTGAATCTTACTAAATTCTTCTTGTGATAAAACTAAAAATGTTAAACTTTGCATAACCTTCTCGTAGAGATCGATAACTCAAGCAAGTTGTTTTAAGAACGATGATTCTTATAAAAAAAATCATAAAGTAAAGTGGTTTTGTGTCTTTTACATTATTAATTTATTAATAAATTTATTTTAGCAGATATACGCAGGACTGTACTTTAAATATCTTATAAGTAATTATACCTTTTAGTTTTCTTGAGCACTCATGGCTGTGGAAACTGAAAGATATTTTACAATATCAGTTACGTTGAATAAGATAAATTACCAAAATGGATATTATAAACCCAAATAAAAAGCAAGTTTTCGTTCAATTCATTCATATTTTATTTACTCGAGTAAATGTATAAAACGAAATAAGTCAATTCTTAAATTCGGAATCTGATCAAACTTATATATTATCAACAATTAATTAATATATAAATTATATATCTTATATTATACATACACATCATCACGCCTGTACCTATAGGGTCAGGCAAAGAAACTTTCGTATAGAAACCGAACTACGAATCCACGTTGTAGCTATATCTAATTAAAACCCGCTAGCCGTGGGTTCATGATGTACTTGTGATGTACGTGTATTTTTTTGTTGATACTGTTGATATAAGTATACCATTAAAATGATATGATGATAATCAGCTATATTAAATAACTTTTGT
The DNA here is from genome assembly GCA_018467065.1 of Ephestia elutella. NCBI lineage: Eukaryota > Metazoa > Arthropoda > Insecta > Lepidoptera > Pyralidae > Ephestia > Ephestia elutella. The sequence goes on along the minus strand of CM031576.1, from coordinate 5,273,973 downwards.
ATAATATTAATCGCAAAAATGTTTTGAATTGACTTGAATACATTCTAATGACAGAACCAAAAAATTAGAAATGAACCTACCGCTTGATTAATTAGGTAATTCCATGACTAAGGTCTTTGGAAGGTATACTTAAAGTATTTCCTTTGTTTACATGTACCTACGTGTAAACATGACAACCTTAGTGTTATTTTTGTGGTCCTATTAAAAAAAAAAAAAAAAAAAAAAAAAAATTTTCTCATTCTTGGTTCCAAAAATTTTTACTCCAACATAGCGGTAGTCACTATGTTTTCTAAGAACTACTTATTTCATATATGAAATTCATATTATCTTATATCAATATCGTAATAAATAAAATATACTTTTACTTAAATGTAACGCTATGATCTGCTGCATAACTCAACAGCCGATTGTTGAAAAAAAAAAAAAAATTGTTTCGTTCTTGTCTCACCTTTGTAAGGAAATTAATTTAAAGACATCGTTTATTGACATTCATTAGACATTAATTCACTATCTAGGCAACTAGAATTTTTTGATAACCATTTCAAGTTACCACGTTTTAATCGTACGGCTGTTGTTGTTATATATTATTGACGCCTGTTCTCACAGGTAGTATTTTTCTAATAAAGAAATTAAAAAGGTAATACATATCGTCAGTTCAAGTTAAAAGTCTGGTGTAACGTAGAGATTTACCCGCAAATAGTTTTATCAATCGATGAACGAATTGATAAAATTTAGGTAAATCAGCAGCAAATTATTGCCTTGTCAATCGTCATGTCATTGATCACGCACGACAAGATTTTAAAACCTACAGGCTCGCGTCAATGTGTTTTTACTTTGCTACCAGTATCTAATATACTAGCTCAATAACTACGTTAATGACATAAGATATGTTTGCTATTTATATAAAAGTTCTCAAAAAATATACTTAAATATAATTCAGTTAAATACCTACGTATTTTATTAACAGAGGACTTTGTTATATTGAATTAAAATTCAAGGAAAAATTCTGAAAAATCTTTGCTATAAAATCTTTTATTTTATGACATAAATTGATCATGTATACATACATGGATTCATTTATTTAACTAGCCTACAAAATTTTCATCTCTAAACATCTACCTGTGTTTAAAATTATATCGAAGAATGAAACGTACGAAGTATAATTGATGATTAAACGAACTTACCTGAAGTGAAGTTCTATCACAATTATACGAGTACGTTTCATTCGAAGATATAATAAATTCCCTCCCTTCCCGGATCCCTTTGGAAAATTTTGTAGCTAGGTGCCCTAGGTATCTCTAAAGAATGAGCGTTGATGACTAACAGTCTGGGTTATATCGGATGGTAGGTCGTTTGTTTTTTAACTACCCCCTACATCCTATGAAAAGTGTGATCGTCCTACACAATAAGAGTACTACCTGTGTTTAAAATTATATCTTCGAATGAAACGTACTCGTATAATTGTGATAGAACTTCACTTCAGGTAAGTTCGTTTAATCATCAATTATAATTGAAATATAATCAACATGTAAAATTTCATGTACTACAAGCAAAAGTAGTACTAATTTAGCTTGCCACAAATTGAATAAAAGCTTGTAAAATGTTAAATTCTGAATGTATTTCTGTTTCTGATGGCGTAGCTTTAATTTATTGGTGTCTATTCCAATTTAGATCATCGTAAAAAAGGGTCACCGCTGTGTCAGTGTGATATGTCGGCGTTCCCTGGGGATGGACGTGTTACCTTTATTGCATTAAGGGTTTCTTCGAGGACTTTCGCGAATTGGGACCATGATATACGTGGTCACTGGTCATATGAAAGTAATATGTAAATTGGATCGCTGTGACTAGATTTTGATTTGAAATTAAACCTCGCAAGTAATGTAAGTATTGATGTAGGTAATTTGATGGTATTTAACGGCTGGTAAGAAAATTTTAGAGCCACATTAATATTAGGAGCACTCATGTGAGAAGCACCCGGAGAGCATGTATGAAAAGAGTAATGAGTGTAGAGGAAGCAAGAGAGATCTGTAAGGATCGTAGCAGGTAGAAACCGCTAGTCTCTGCCTCTATCAACGGGAAAAAGGCGTGATAATATGTATGTGTACATTAATAAATTAAGTTTTTGTAAAATATTTTATTCTCAAGTATCTTGTTCACATCAATATAAGTAAGTTCTATTTCAATATGAATTAAGTCATACTACGCCATATGCTACGCTTTTGGGGCTGTACAAATCGTATTTTTTTTCTGTTCCATAGTTTTATTTATTAATTTTAGTGTTTTTTAATTATTAATACTTGTTCTTCATATTTTTAGTCATACTATATTGTGTTTGATAAAAATTTTGATTTTTTTATTTTCTTATAGTATCTGCAGAATCTCGACGCTTTAATACATTTTTCACCCGAGTCAGTTTTTTTTTATCTACAAAAAGCAACAGCACATGAAACTTCCATACACACGCAATAAAATTATTTACCCTGTAACAAGAGGATAAGCACATGATTTATTGTATATTTTACCCACCGCTATATTCCGGCCGGCATTGTACGGCGCCGGACGCGGTCGACGGTCAGTGAAACAATACCTGTATGTTTGTATGTGACGATACGTGTTGTTAAAATAAGTACAAATACAACAAACTAATTGGCATATGGATTTTAAGTATTTAATGACGAATAAACCGTGGAGTAGTGGTGAATCTGAATTTCAACAACTAAATTTTTAGACGCCCGAAATGCGGGTCGACGCTCGAATCGCGCCTAGACAATTTTTTTTTATTGAAGACACTTCATTTTATACTTTGTCTTATTGTATTAAGATTTAAAGTAGGTATCGGCTAGAGTTTATATAGTACTAGATTTTGCCCGCGGCTTCGCCTGCGTGAATTTCACACGGGAGCAGTACTTTTTCCCGGGATGAAAGGTACCCTATGTCCTTCTCAGTATTTTTAACTATGTGTATGCGATGTTTCAGGAAGATTGGTTCAGTAGATAAGCATGAAGAGGTAACAAACGAATAAACAAACTCACTTTTGCTTTTATAATATTAGTTAGGATTTGGTATCAGTAAGTCACAAAGCATTGTTTTGCCGCATCAAGCTGCCATTTATTTGGATTGCCCACGTTATGCCTCGGATATTGCCGTCCTCAGCAGAAATGAGGTCAACGAGCCAAGAAATGCCTTTTGCTGGACTGTCTTGATAGCTGGGAAACAGATAGACTAATTATACATCTTTACGAATTTGTCGCTTTTGCATATTACTCTATTACTACTTATATTACCATATTCTTTGGAATAAATTATTTTTATTCTATTCTATTATTTCTCAATAAATTTAAGAATATTTACGAAATATTGCTTTAGCACAAATTGTATATATAATACTAAATACTTACTTGCTACTGCGACGCAGCGACCCGAAGTAGATCTTGGCCTCCGACACGAGATGACGCCATTTTTTGCGGTCTTGCACCAGCTCCCGCCAGAAAAGAATGGAGTACTTTGGGAACAACCCCAGTTGTCAGCTCTGAGGCTCTTTAGGTCTTTCAGAACCTCATCCCTCCTGCGGTACCTAAGGCGCCCAACTGGTCGACGGCCCTCGGTCGACCCTCGTATGCTCTGTTGACGTCACGATCCTCTTCCAGTCTCTTCACATGTCCGAGCCAGCGGAGTCTGGATGCTTTGATCTCTCCGATGATGTTTTGATAATACTAAATAGATCTGGTCCGGGAATTAATTTAAGTCAACTTAACGTGTATTTTGTTCTAATTATACTTTATTTTACATATCTATCAGTAGAATAGAATCTTTCGGTACTGAACATGAGAATACTCATAAGATTAATAACGAAATATTCATGTGCATGTAAATTTCGCTCTGTAATTAAACAAGAGCGCGGCCTAATATAAATAATCTCAAAATAAATTCAAGGACTTCACAATTCTAATTAACTTAAAATTATTTAGTTAAAAAGGAAGATGGTTATCACAACTGCTGTACGTGCAGAATTACCTGTAATTATAGTTTGTAAGAGTTGAAATAAAATAAAACTTTGCAATTTTCAAGAGTAGATTTGCATGCTGATAGAGAACCTCAATTTTTCAAGGGAGCGAACCCAGGGAGCGACATATGTATGAAAAGCGTAACGTGGTAAAAAAGGCACCCTGAATATATGTATTTGGAAAACCACAGAGCAGGCAAGTCGTATATAAAGGTCGGTTTAAACTTTGCGTTTGGCAGCGGCGCAGCGGTAATATTTATGGTCGGGCCGGCTAACCTGCAATATGCCTGAAATATACGCCGCAAGGGTGAGACCAAAAAGACTGGCCGGATGATCAGTGTGATTTTGGTTACTAGCTATGATGTAAAGAATAAATATACAGTCCCGAGCATTCATTTGATCCAATTTTAGACCTTATTACATTATCCTTAGGAGCGATGTGTTTTCGTGACTGTACGACAGAAACACTAGATTATCTTAGTCTTTTTGGAAATGATTTGGTTTAACGTGAGGCAAAATGGGCTTCCTTCATAGGAGACAAAGTGGGCTCCTTCCAACATTTTAGAATAGGTTAAAATTTTAACTCACTGCAATTAGACCAAATAGAAGTTAATACAAAAATGTAAAAAATAAGATTGTTGGTCCTCATATCTATGTGTCCCTCATAAATTGATGGTACATCGTTTGATGTCGAATTCGGGAAATGTCAAAGTCGAAGAATGAAGATCTTGAGATCTTTATCAACCGACTTCCAAAAAAACGAGGAGGTTATGTATTTCTTTTTTGCATGTTTGCCGATTGATTTCCAAATTTTTTTTTTCTATATAATCTTTATAAACATCAGATTAACTGTAAGTACTTTTCTTAGGAAACAATCCCGAACAATAGCAATTTTATGAGGAGATTCAGTAAATACAATGTCATCGTTAGTGTACGCATTGTTATTACCGTCATCCCAAAGGATAACCAGTAGTTAATTAACCGTATCGATGCACACATCGCCAGACCGACATGGGACCGCATAAGCCCGTAAGGATTGATATAAACGATAGTCCACTGTTAATACACGCATTGTACTTTGGATAGGTGCCTGAATTTCGCTTAATATTTTGAGTGTATGCAGTTGAAGCTTCGAGCATCATAGACTTTCGCGCGCAGAATGGAGTCCGTGTTGCTCTATGAGTTAAAGTTTTTTACCAACACCAGAAAGATCTTAGTGCATTAAATGAGTAAAAAAACATCATGTCCATGCAGATAACCGTTAAGGAGTTCCCACATAGCATGTGATATAGCACACAAATATAGTGCGACAAGGATCTTTTTGCACGTGAGTGAGGGCGCCACCTACGTTTTAAAAATAAAAAATTTGAATAGTTTAATCATTAGTTCCGTTTTCTACCACGTGCAAAAAGATCCTTGTCGCACTGTAATAATGTGTGGCTATAGTCTCAACTTTATAATGTTACTCACATTATAAAGTTGTTTAGTTTTCAATGTAAAGTAAAATATGTGAAAATAGTAAACAAACATACGACATAGACGCCGCCGGTTTAGAACGCTAGCAGACAATATTTCTTTTGATATTTGCTTTACTTATTTACTTTAGTTGAAGGCTTTTTACTGAAAAATAAAAGAGCATCTTAGTAATACGAGTACATGTTTTTAAAAGTAAAAACAAGTTCATCTCAGTTTTTAGAAAAATTGCAGCTTTCATTTTACTTGAGTGGACTTGAATTTTTTGAGCGATGAATACACTTAAGTTTGTTTCACTTACCTAGCTTATCTATCGTCTAAACGAGATTAGTATAATATCTACAATTTTAATACTGAGGGATGAGAAAATTCAATGAAACATTTTCATTCTTTCGGAAAAAGGAATAAAAATGATTCTTTTGTACCTGTAGAGGTAAAAATATTGTTTTTCTTTAAAAGTAAGTATGTATTTATTTACTAGTTGACCTTCTTTATTAACTTCCTTTGGATTTTCGGGAAATAGTGTTTTTTATTAGTTACAGATTTCAGCGTACACGTGTTCCAAATTTTATCAAAATCATTTCAATATCCATCAGAAAAATAATATAAAGATTTCAAATCTAGCAGGGCGTTATAATATTCGACTTCTTTGTCGTTGAAGGATTTAAATCAATAGATTTTTATTAGTAGATATTCAAATATTAAATTTCAACTTAGTGGCACCTTATGGTGGTAAAACTTAATTTCAAAATTTAATTGGAATTATCCATTTAAATTAACCCATTGCAACAAAAGCCTACAAAAGCCTATAGAATTGATACTAAAGAGAGCAACGACTCTTCTCTTCAATATTAATTCACCTAATTCTATTTATAGTTGATAAAACTTGCTGATGTATACAAGAAAGATTCACTCTATAGAAAATATGAACTGAATTGCAAGCAAAATGAAAACACTAATAAATTGAAGTGTTATTGTTGCAGGAGACGCGGCACTTCCTTACCATATATTTGAAACTGGGGCGAGTCACCTAAAGTTGCGTTCACAAGGCAAGGTTCAATGAAGACTTACGGCGGTTGTCCAACACTTTCTTATAAGAATATATTGCTATACGGAACAGTGCCAACTTCGGAACGCTTCCATTCCAGTGATACGATTTTGCAAAGTTGTATTAGCTTCCTGAAGCTCGCATATACGCTTGTAAAAATAAGGAGAATACAGAAGTATCGTTTAAATTGTCAAACAACATGACATGAGTGTCTAAAAGCATGAGTTTTTTTTACGTTTTTGAAAAAGACTTTGAATTAATAATCTTTGTTAAAAGGTGTTTCCTAAACAAAAGTAAACAGAATTGAAAAAGTTGTTGATTCTAGTGTGACTATTTGAAAAATGCTAACAAATTTATATTTTGGAACTATCATCATAAAATTATAAGCTTAAAAACAATGATGGAGTTACAGAGAAATACATTATTATTAATATTACCTACTGATACTACGATTACTAGTATCAGTTAGATTTAACAAAAAAGGTAATAAAAACAGTAAATTAACAAAAATAGCCACATTAGATAAATTTAAATCTAAAAGTTATAAGTAACTTGTAATCAACCAAAGTATCAGATTTTTGCACTGTCTGAAGGCAAAAATATTATACCTTTGTAAGGATTCAAAAGTTATAATATATTTCCCTAAAAGTAGCTTACTTAACGTCTATTTCTGCTATTCTACATCAGCGGTCGGGATCAGTGGTGTAGAAGGTTCAAAATGTAAATAAAATTTTCAGTAGATGTGTTAATATCTGTTCTGTACACTCTTTATTTTATCTCTCCTATATATTTTATGTGCATACAGACCGTTCACATATGAAAGTTAGCGGTTGTTTATACGTGTTTAATTGCTAAACGAGCTTTTTGGATATTTGATACGAACGTTTAAGCGTTCAAAGCTTTCACCTTTGAAGGCATACTCAAAGTTGAAACACGTAAGCACATAATTAATATTATTTTACACAGGTCCCTATACCGTTAATATTACGGTATACTTTGATGCTAATAGATTTTAAATATATGTTGAAACTAGCTGCAATCGAAGCAGTGGTGGCCAAGTGGTAATGACACCCGCTTGAGGTCGGATTGGACCCGGGTTTAAATCCTACCTCTGTCATATGAGTTTGTAAACCTATCTGACTCATGTATGGTAGTTTTGTCATAGACCACCACCTGCTTCCAGTGAAGGAAAACATCGTGAGGAAACCTGCACATGAGCTGACTGTTTAATTTATTAGTGTTTATACGGCTACTGCTACTATAGTAGCAGTAGCCGTTTAAGGTACCGCCACCTATAGGTGGCGGTATAGTCGTAAAAGACTTGAATAAAATCTGACAGCAGTGTTAGATAACACACTCGATAATAAGAAGACTATGGTTACCTATTTTCCAAGCTGATAAGGGGAATTCATAATAACGCATTTCACCGACTTCTGTCCAGTGTTTTTGCGATAAGATACAATCTCAAAAACCATTTTATATTAACGACAACATTTCTAAATAAATAACTCAAGTCGGTTACTGGGACAAGAACTCGAAGAGTTTAAACAAATACTTGTCGCGTAGAAAATTAGTCCCGAATCCAGAGGCGAAACGGAAGACGTCCTTCAACGAAGTATCGAATATCCCGACAAAAGTTCTCTTTAATCCTTTTCCCTTTAAATCGGCACGATTTTGAGCCGCTGACAACATTCAATCAAGCGAAATTCATTTGTATGGAATGTTGGAACGCCTCTTGTAAACATTGAATTGCTTCGAATTACTTAAATACAGGTAGTAAAGATATTGGATTTAATAAAACGATTCTGGGCGAAATGAAGCGTAAAATAGAGTTCCTTCCAGAGATTGGACCTTTTGTCGCTCGCCGGGAAGTCGGGAGGAAATTGGCCGGCTCTGGCGAACTCCGAGATATGAACAGTATGAACACTTACTGCCTGAGCACATTCCTATTAATAGGAATTGCTGTTCATGTTCATTAAAAAAAAAAGGATTAGATTGGAACGACTGCGTGATTTCCCGGGAGATAAAGTAGCGTCTAAGAAAACGTGGTAAGTATTTTTTATTTATTCTAGACAATTTGTAACATTATTTTGCCTGGTTGAAAGTCTCGCTCGTCTCGATTTTATATCATCACTAGCTTTTGCCCGCGGCTTCGCCCGCGTGAATTTCCCACGGGAACAGTGCTTTTTCCCGGGATAAAAAGTAGCCTATGTGCTATTCCAGGTCATTATCTACCTCTGTACCAAATTTCATCGAAATCCGTCCAGTAGATTTTGCGTGATTGAGTAACAAACATCCTCACAAACTCACAAACTCACAAATTCACAAACTCACATCCAAACTTTCGCATTTATAATATTAGTATGGATTTTAGCCACAAATAACCTTTCCTCTCTTCCCCAGTCAAAAAAGCTAGTAGACAGTGTCTTCTATGAAATAACATGTAGCATGGTTGAAAGTCTTTGGTTTCTCATTTGGTTTATGTGAGATTGATTAAATCAGTTATTAATTTATTATGGATGCTCTACGACATTGGATACGGTAACTTTAGCTAATAAAATATTAGTAAACCATTGATTTATCTAATAAAAGTAGTATCATGTTGTACAGAGGACGTTTCTGAAAAAAATATAAAGCTGCGAAATAATCGGCGACTCGGTCAAGCCATTAAAACTTAGGGAATGGCGACTTTTCATGAGGCGCCATACTTGCGAGTTTCTATTGCTGCACTCCATTCCCATTTTACACTTCTTTCCTCGGACATTTCGAAAGTTTAGGTTACAGTTCAATTTATTTTATTTAAAAATCTAAAACTGGGTACTAGGGTACTGAAATAAAACCATTGTTCTGACATAGGTAAGTACTTAAATAGGAATGAAAATGCTCCATCGTGCGCTACGAAGAGAATCTAAAATTTGGAAATAAAATAAAATGCACGGGGTTGCTTCTTCAATGCTACGCGGTGAAGTTTTTATGTAGAAGTAGTAGGTATAATTAATTTACTTAATTTATCTAATGTCTTTTGCCAACTAGGAAAAAAAGATATCAATTTTAGTCACGGATTCATATGAAAAGAAAGAAAGACTTATGAAAGATTATGCCATGTAGGTCAAGAAATATGTCTTGTTTTTTTCTCAAGGTAAAGGAGTTAGCTCCTTGTCCGTGGGTCGTGTCCGATAATTTATAACTTCCATTTTGAAATGCTTCTGTTTATGCTCCCGAGGGAACGCCGTGAAATATGAATCGTGTTTCTTGTATTGTTTTTGTTCGTCCCTAAGGCATTACGGTGTTTGGATGGAATGAATCTCGGCTGTATTTTGAAATAGTATACTGGGGCTCAATTCTTTGAATTTAATTCTCATGAATTCGAGTAAAATACTGATATTTCGTATTTTTACAAACCATTGCATTCGATTGCTGTAGAATTACGGTATTTCGAATAAGAATAACTTTGTATTTTTGCCTTTTCGACATTCTATTTCAGCAGACTTAATTAAATTGAAATTCGAGTGTTCGAAAACTACAATTAACTGGTTCAGTGATGCAGAGAAAGTGACCATTTGAATCATAGATTTAGAATATTTAAGTGATCAAAGTTTTGAAAGTAAATTTATTGGAGGTGGATTGGACATTGGAACTCATCAGTAAGAGTCAAAAATTGATTCAGTGCCGGATCTGAATGTTAGCGAGTTATTTTTAGACTTTTGTTTTGTTAGCTCGAATTGTTTCTTTTCTTCAGGTATATCTTTGCAAAACAAATTCATTCAAAAAAGCTCACCTTACAAAAATATTTATTTATTATTTCAACACCCATAATGTTTAAAAGAACTGGAACTATTTTAGGCTTAGAATTTACGAAGCAAAAAGTACTTAGAGTGGCACTAGAATGATTAATTTCGATAACAATTGGTATTTAAGTACCTTCTTATAGTCTTTGGTAGGGCTCTGCAAACAATTTGAACCAACGCTTGTTACCGGTACCAAATTATCCGTATAAACTCCCGAAAAGTACGTACTTTATGTGAGAATTTGTTACCAACCACCGGTAACAAACCCTAATTTGAACTATCTAAAGCTGCAACTTTACGTAGCACAATACAAGTATACAAGATCTTTGAGCAACAAACTTCCACGCGCGGCACGAATGAGTTCGTGTTGCTCTGCCTAAGATAGTTTCAGTTGTTTTTATAAAACCTTATAAAATATTAACAATATCTACAGTTCCTTCTTCTCTTCTTCATTCTCGTAATTCTTTGGTTGTTCGCCCGGCTTCAGCAACTGCCCCACGATGTCGTATTTTTCTGGAAATGTAAAGTTTTGAATTAAATATTTGTGGTCATTTTATTATATCTTTAGCCGACTACGAGAAGAGCTATCAACTTGGTCGTCTATTTATATAATAGACTAGCCTGTGCCCGCCAACTTCGCCGTAATTTACTATTGTTAATAATTTCTCGGATGGATCGAGATGAAACCTACGCCAGATTTTAAGTTAGATCTTCAACAATGCAACAGTGAAAACCGCATCAAATTTGGCCTAGTAGATTTTGCATGATGCGCGTACAAACATACATGCAGAAAGACAGACAGACAAAAATTGAAAAAAAAATCGTTTTGGCTTCTATTGGCCCTATATAGACCCCTCCTAGTGTTTTTCTTAAATATCTCCTATGTACACTCCTATGTACAGACACAGACCAGTTACAGTTTTATTATATGTATTGATATTGATTGATGATTTACTAATGGAATGCACCTAAAAAGTTTACGAAACTCAATACCTGTCTACTTAAAATTATTATGTTGCGCGTTCGATGGTTACAAATATAGAAATAGTAGACAATGTATATGATAAAAATATATACATAAATATACCTATTATATAATATACTTGCGCAGGGAATCGAACCCATGACCTCTAGACGGGAGAGAAACGTTGGCCTGTCAGTGTGCCACAGGCAATTTGTCATGTATTTACCACTTTACCAGCTCATTTCAGAGATCGACTTTGAAGAATGATAAGTTATGGTAGGACATATACAATACTAGCTTTTTCCCCGCGGCTTCGCCCGCGTGAATTTCCCACGGGAACAGTGCTTTTTCCCGGGATAAAAAGTAGCCTATGTGCTATTCCAGGTCATTATCTACCTGTGTACCAAATTTCATCGAAATCCGTCCAGTAGATTTTGCGTGATTGAGTAACAAACATCCTCACAAACTCACAAATTCACAAACTCACAAACTCACATCCAAACTTTCGCATTTATAATATTAGTATGGATACATACATACACATACATATAGGCTACATTTTATGCAAATACATTTTTTTGAGGGATAACAGATGAAGGAAGGAAGTAAAAATACTTATAATTATTATTATTACTAAAGTCCTAAAATTCTTCAATAATTTATGTACCAGACGAATAACTACTACTATACTTACTAATACCTATATTTCTGTGCCTCTAGTGAAAAGGGGTACAAGTCTGATTTTTGGCCATATTGAGTTATATGTACCAAAATTTTTAGAATAAAAAGGCGCGTCTTTTTGGTGTAAACCGATCTACGTTAGCTCTAAAAATAACAAAGTTAGAGTTGTGCCAAATGGTATAACTAGCATTAAATTATCATGACAAGGTGGGTACAAGTCAAAATGAATTATTATCAACAAAAATTTTGTTCTTTTTTTTTGTGAAATATGATCTTACTAAAGTTGTATTTTGCATTTTCAAATTTTCTGTGTGTGTAACGAGATAAATTAAGTTACTTCCTTTGAAAATGCTTGGTGTTCAAAGATAGATATTAACTTAAATCAGTTTACACCAATAAAATTATAAAGTTCAGAGATTAAGTGGACTTGAATTCATATTCACGATAAAAAATTCAATGCATTGGAATATAAGTCGACTAAAACCATATGAACTGCAGAAGATTTACGTGAAAATAGCTACAAGTCATAAACGTTGAGGTGCGAGGGGACTGTCCGCGATATCGCCTATGCTTCTCTAGACTATTCCAGAGGCGCGTTTTCAAACCTCGCAGAGCGACCGTTTTACACGTGAGTTGTATCCCTGTTCACCTGTATTTTTTAAATACGATGTACTCTTATTACTTATATATATTGGAGATTTAAGTTAAGATGTACCCCTTTACACCACACATTAGACTAATTACGAGTAATTTTACAAGCTTTTATTAAATTGAAATGTATGTTGCAACTATGTATTTTGTCGGATGAAATCTTGGAAGCTAAATTGACCCACTTCCCCTTATCCCACCCCGAATTGAAATTTGACATGATGGTTCAATTCCAATGACAATGCATTTTTATGATAATCATAGTTAGGGTATACCTAGGATTGGTTCCCAACTAGTAAGTACGTAAAGATTTATAATTTTACGTTAAAGATTTAAAAGTATACTCATCGTCACAACATACATTACTATTCCATAAAAATAAATAATAATTAATACGATATGTGAATGTAGTAAAAATAAGAGCATTTTTGTTAATATCCTTAAAAAAAATGTAATTTTTTGTACATATTAGTTGTTTTAAAATGTCAAAAGACGCAATGACTATAATAATTTTTTTTAAAGTAAAAACTTCTTTAGCAGCATTCTTTTTGGGATGAGTAAAAAGTGTTAAACTCGCGTCTGGTCCTGATGCGTCAAGATGTACTCTGTAAGGACACCTGCCTGACGAAATCCGTATACGTAGTTTGTGCGTTTATCTGCCCCTCCATTCATTTGTTTGTATGTATTAGTTACAAAAGCTTTACCTTTTATTCTTATAAGAATTAGTATTATTTGCGTTATTATGAAGCGGTGGTGGCCGAGTGAAACGGTGATGGCATGTGGATGCAAAATCCCAGGTTCGAATCCTGCCCGGGCTACATGAGTTTGTATACCAATCTGACTCATGTTAGTTTGCATGCTTCCGGTAAAGGAAAACGTCGTGAGGAAACCTGCACTCTGGTTGATGATTATCAGCTAGTGTATGAAATGGAGAAGGCAATGGCAAACCACTCCATTAAAAATTGCCAAGAGAGTCGTTGTATGTGTTTCATTCCATATAATGACCACGACCCTCAGTCATGAGGAAATACGACTAAAGAGAGATTATTTGCGTAAATCTAAGATACTATTTCTAATTCAATGTGAACAATTAAAAAAAAAAGAATACTGCTTTCTGTTTAGGATGGCAGGTAGAAATCGAATAAGTTAAATGTTCAGTCTACTTGACAAGAAAGATGGCGATACAAGAACCATTGGTTTTCCCGACCAAACGCAGCATGAAAATTCAACAGCAGTCTTGATAAACTGCTGGTAAATTCTCCGAAGCCTGGATGTTTAGAAGATAATTTGCATGAAGAAGCTGTGCATGATTATTTGGAGATTCTACCGGAACCAGTGCATGTCAACAATGAATTATTGTTGAATAATTTTACGGATGCGGATGTAACGGTTATCATCTGCCTTAATATAATATCGACCCTAATAGACTCTTTGCCATGCTTCAAGATACTATAGTTCAGGAAGCAGCGACGAATATATTCCTGACTCTGACGAATATGCAGAATCAGAAGAAGACATGGCTACCTGTCAGCGTCGAACTTCAAGCTATAGGCAGAATGTAGTTATTCCTGGTTCGGAATCGGAGGATAATATATCTTTCTGGGTAAAGGAAGGTGTGAAAGAAGGAGGAAAGTAGAACTAGAAAAAGTGGAAAAGAAAGAAGAGAAAACAGAAACAGAAAAAGAAATTTGGGGAAAGTTAGGAAACTAAAACAGGTAAGCTTGTCAAAGGAAGAGAGTTTAAGAAGCTTGAAAATTGCAGGCTGAAATAAGCTCAAAACATACCAGAAATATTCAGAAAATAAATATTTGAAGCTTATTGGAACTTGGGGACTATAATCAGAGGGTTAAATTTATTACTAACTTAATTTAATTTATTGCTTTTTTATTTAAAATGTACCTTTTTGGCGGAAGGACGTTTGTAATTTTTTTATATTTGAATAAATATGGATTTTTATTTTAAAACTTGTAAATTACGTACATACATTTTGGATACAATTACAAAAAGACTTTTGTAACATTACGGTATAAGTCTTTTTATATCAGGTAACACTTAAGTAATATTTTGTGGAAAAGGCTATAAGTTGTGTTTTTTTATGAAAAGAGTGGAAATGTGGATGCCTAAGAAAAGATATGCATTTTGCAAGTAGTTTTTATTAATACTATTTATTTATATTTTGTTTATTAAAGAAGTTTAATTAAAATCAATTCAAATGCACATCCTTTGTCACTTAAATAAAACTACGTGAAAAGAGGTACAATTTAAGTTATATCCACTAAAGGTTGTTTTTTGGTCTGGGTACAAGTTTCTATCTTAAAAACTATTGAGTTTAAATGAAATATAATATTACTACGTGAAAGAGCGCATTTTTTATACTGTAAACGCATATAAAAGTAATTCACGTGTCTACCAGTTGAAGTACAGCGAACGATAATGTGGCTTATTTTGGCCGCGTCAACGGTTTTTCTCGTCTCCTGTAAAGTTGCGTTTTTCAATTTATACCCTTTTTCACTAGAGGCACAGATTTATTTTATGACAAACAATCATTTACTTATCTACATGAAACTAAAATTTATCTATATGTTAATAATAAAATGAGATGATGCGACCTCCTCTTTTTTACCTAAGTCGCTGTGCTCGACAGGGTCCATAAATGTACTTTGTAGAGATGGTAAAGTTCTTTATTAACTAACTTAACTAGAGTACAAAAAACACAGAACAAATGCAAAGGTACACAAAGCGAAACTAAAACTATTACACTGAGGGAGCGTTACACTTGGTGGCGTCACTAATAATACTGGCGCGTCGACAGCACGCGCGTTCGCGGTCGCGGGAGGGGGTGCACGCATAGCGTCGCGAGCGCAACGCGTGGGCGGGAAACGTCCTGATTGGTTATTTGCGACAGGCTGAGCAACCTAATATTGGTAACTGCCACAGATAATTATCTTAGCCGACTGCACTAAAGAGGGGTGCGCGCTACATCCTCCTCCTCCAAGTCACGAAGTCGCTCTCGACAGTGGTTTGGACAAAATCAGAGAGCGCACCTTACTGATACTTTCGGGGTCGTCCTCGCAGACGGCGTGGGCGAACCGGCTCGACAACAATACTAGTGTTGGTACTTATTAGCCTTGAAAGATCAGACACATGGAACCGACCTAGTGGTTGGCCCCGGCTATCGGCCAACTCATAAGTTGTGGGGCTGACTACCCTTTTGATGAAATAGGGGCCATCTCTCTGTGGCATGAACTTTCTCGTTACCCCCTTTAGAGCATTGCTTAGGGCATGCGTGGTTAACAGTACTTGATCACCCACCTGGAAAACCGGAGATGGCTTCCTCGAGGAATCAGCATAATCCTTCTTTAAATCCTGTTGTTTTTCCACCCGATCTCGAATGTCCTTTAGGGAATCTATAAATTTAGAAAGGTACGGGGTCACCTGAGGTACGAACGTCTCCTTGTCCAGAATGGCTCTAAGATCATGCTGTACCTCGAATGGTGTTCGCATTTCTCGACCATACATCATATATGATGGTGTAACACCGGTGGTGGAACAGGTGGCTGAATTGAGAGCAAAACGTACCTGATGAAGGAATTGTGGCCAATTGCGATGTTCATTCTGGACCAGCATGGCTAATTGAACCTTCAGGTCCCGGTTTTTTCTTTCTGCAGGGTTGGCTTCGGGGTGATAGAGAGGTATTAAATTCTGTTTGATACCAAACAAAAACATACATTGTTGCATCACTGCAGATATAAATTGGACTCCATTGTCCGAGATAACCCGTCTGGGAAAACCATAACGGAGAAAATACTCTTCTATCATTACCTTGGCACATACCTCGGCTGTAGCTTCTTTAATCGCAAACAGTTCCACCCATCGAGTGGCAGTATCCTCAATGAGTAACACCCATCTTTCCCCGGACTCTGCTTCAGGTAACGGACCAAATAAATCAACAGCCAACACCTCTCCTCTCTGATGTAAGATGGGTGTTTGCAGCAGTCCTGCGGGCTTCTGATTAGTAAATTTATACTTTTGGCAGTCTATGCAATTTTTTAAAATTCAGCAACATGCTTTCGCATGTTGGTAAAGAAAGTACCTCTGTCTTATCCTATTTATAGTTCGGTCCACCCCCTGGTGGCCAGCAGTAGGTGTGTTATGAAATTCTTCCATAATGTCTTTGAGCATAGATACAGGTACTACTAACTGTGGCTCCTCCGAGTCAGACTCTGGAGCATGGCGATAGAGAACTCCCTGATCCATAAGATAACCGCGCTCTGACCAGCGAATTGAAGCTGTGGGCTCGCTGCTCTCCTCCATTTCTTTAATAATTTTACTTACCTCCGGATCCGTTAGCTGAGCCGATCGGAGTTCCGCGGCACTTTTGCGTGGTAAGTCTATAATGACAGAGCAGACTCCACAGGCTTCTTGGGTAGACTCGTTGCAGATAGGACGGCTAAGTGTATCAGCAATAACGTTCGACTTACCAGGAGTATACTCGTACTGTATGTCAAAGGATTGCAGTTTGAGGGCCCAGCGCATTAACCTGCCACTGGGTGACTTTAAGGTTAATAACCACCTCAGCGCTTGGTGGTCACTGCGTAGAACCACTGGGTGGCCCTCGATGTAGGGACGATATTTTTCCACAGCCCATACAACCGCGAGAGCCTCTCGCTCTGTGGTAGAGTACTTTTTGCTTCTGCCGGAGTCAACAGCCGACTGGAGTACTCGATGGGGTGCACGCCGTTCCCTTCGCCCTGTAGGAGGACAGCACCCAATGCATAATTACTAGCATCAAAGCGAGTAGGCTCTCCTCCTAGTCGAAAAATATCTTCGTGTCGCTGTAGTAATTCAGCCAGTTGCTGGCGTTGGTCCTGGGTAAGTGACAAACCTTCATCAGCCCTTAGTGTCATCGAAGACACTGTGATTGGAGCCTGCTGTGTTGTCGGACATCCCTCATACTCGAGTGGGTAAGACTGCGTGCACTCTGAAAAGCGCCAAGTAGAAGCAGAAAAATCAATAACCATACCTGAAGCATTGAGGAAGTCGATACCCAGTAGGGTGTCGTTGTTATCAGCATCGGGAAAAATCATAAAGTCCACCGGAACAGATTTATCAACGGTTATGGTGACGTCAACACTCGCCACCAGGACCTCCCGAGGATGCACCACACCATCAGCCAGTTTCACGCTTACCTGCTTAGACCGACAGGTGAGCCCCTTCTCCTTGAATATTTTATATAACCTATGACCCGCTACAGAACATTTTGCAGCGGTATCAATTAATGCTGTGCCTCGCAAACCAAGTATCTTAATACTAAGCATAGGCCTCTGCTGGGTAGTTGTGGGTTGCGAATACTCAGTCACAGAGAGGAACCGAACGTGAAACATCACTCGAATAGCCATAGCCGCACAACGTCTGAGTCGGTTCTATAACCGGAGTAATTATTTTATCATGCGGCGAGGTAATATTAGAAAAGTTTGAAATTTTTCTAGAGTGACTATAATTGCTTACAAACTCTGGGCAATATTTATCAATAGTGAGAGACGAAAATCCTACACTGTTACACTTAGAACATTGCGACCGCGTGACCCTCTCGCGCCGCAACCGTAGCAATAAATGACCGTATCACTGTTATCACCACTATCACGACACTTGTTCACTAACTTATTACAATCTTCCCGTACTTGTCCGTATTGTTTACAATATACGCATCGCTGTTTCTTGTTTTGGTTCGACTGGGAATAAGCATCTGTGGAGCGTCGCGACGTCGTCGCGTTAGCGGCCGAAGGAGTCCCACTATTATCGGCGCTCGTCCGTAATGG
The DNA here is from genome assembly GCA_018467065.1 of Ephestia elutella. Taxonomy (NCBI): domain Eukaryota; kingdom Metazoa; phylum Arthropoda; class Insecta; order Lepidoptera; family Pyralidae; genus Ephestia; species Ephestia elutella. The sequence goes on along the minus strand of CM031576.1, from coordinate 5,255,549 downwards.
CGCCTGCGGCGGAGGCTGCGACGCTGCTGACCGCGCCACAATTGACAGCGCTGGCGGCGGTGCTCGCTGCGACGGCGCCCGTGCATACTGCGGCGGACGTAGAGATGGCGCTGGCGCCATTTTGGCGTACTCGGCGACCGCACTCTCAACGCTGCGAGCGCGTCGTAGCAACTCGTTAAAGCTATCTACGGACTCTCTTTCTAGGAGTCCGTAGATCATGTCGATTTGTGCCTTTTCTGACACATCTCCCTCGGGAATTTTTGATAATAGCGCTCTACATTGCGCGATGAAAACGTCGGCGGTTTGGCCTCCCTGACGCATGTCAAATAATTCCCTGTAAATCCGGTGTGTGGGGGTCGTTTGTCGCCATAAGTATGTTGTAGGAGGTCTATAGCGACGTCCCAAGACTTTATTTCTTTTTTTACCCCCTGGTACCAAATGGACGCATTGTTTATGAGTACCATTGAGAGGCCCCTCAGCGCGTTCTCGTTAGAGACGTTCGCGCATTCTTTGTAACTTTGTAACGCGTCAATAAATGCTTCGACGGACTCACCGGCGTCACCGCTGAACCTAGCGGTGCAGTGCGTAAACGTGCCGCTGCCGATGGTCGGTGTCGGAGTAGGCGCAGGAACCGGGGATGACGGCTGGCGGCTGTTGAACCTCTCCAGCAAGCGCTCGAGGTGGTTATTAACCTTAAAGTCACCCAGTGGCAGGTTAATGCGCTGGGCCCTCAAACTGCAATCCTTTGACATACAGTACGAGTATACTCCTGGTAAGTCGAACGTCGCCCACGCGTTGCGCTCGCGACGCTATGCGTGCACCCCCTCCCGCGACCGCGAACGCGCGTGCTGTCGACGCGCCAGTATTATTAGTGACGCCACCAAGTGTAACGCTCCCTCAGTGTAATAGTTTTAGTTTCGCTTTGTGTACCTTTGCATTCGTTCTGTGTTTTTTGTACTCTAGTTAAGTTAGTTAATAAAGAACTTTACCATCTCTACATCTGGCGCCCAACGTGGGGCGGGAAACGTCCTGCACCCCAATTCTGCTATTTTATTTTGAGCCGAAATGGATCTGAAACGCATTGGAAACAACTTTTGGTATTCTACTAACAATTTGTCAAAACGAAGCCGTAACGCATTGGTTACGCAGCCGAAACGGTTTGGTTGACGTATTCTGGTAAAGGACACGTAACGTTTCGTTACCGGATCAGCTATTATTTCGTATTCTGATAAGTTTTTGACAGTTGGTACGGCCGAAACGCTACGGTTCTGCGTTGGTTGAATTGTCAAAATATGCGGTTTTGCATCGGCAGCAAATTAGTAGCTTTTGGCCTTTTGCTTGCGAATTTTGTGAAAATTTGGTTTTACAACTGTTAACATTTCAGTTTCTGTTATAACCTAGCAGTCATATTTGTACTCTTGCAGAAATAATGAGCTCATATTTAGCTTGGGATATGATGTTGAGAGCGTAGCTTCAGGACATTGCCCGAGCTAGAAAACTGCCGAATAGAAGTTATCCCTTCTGCTACCGCTAGCTTGTGCGGAAGAGTTTTGTGACATTTTTATCTACGATAGAAAATTCATATTAAGATGAATAAGAGAAAATATTACAAGATAAAACTCAAAGTTGATAAATTTTAATGTGGCGGCCTATAGCCCGAACCTCTTCGAATGAACACAGAATCCGTCTCAGCAGTAGGACATACATCGTATTTATGTTGTGTTTGGTTGTGTTGAAACTAACATTATTTTATAATAATAAAACATAAAATTTACTCTGTGGAAACTTCAACAATCAAAACAAAACAAACTTGTTAATGTCAAATCGAACTCAGCGTACACTTTTTTTGACACTGAGCAAAGATACTCATGTCATACAGCCAAAAATTTTGGAATCTTGCCTAACAAAAGCAGCAATGTACGCGCAACTAAAATTTTTTCGAGGTGCCACACCACAAGCCCTCCATACCCGGCTCTGTAACCAACCGTTTGTGTTTCGTTTGGGTTTCAGCTGCCAACGTAAAGTTACTGGAATACCGTTTGCTTTTACATACGCAACTGTAACGAAGGCGAACCGCAGCCGATCCGTTTCGGTTAATAAATAGCAGAATTGAGGTGCTGATTGGTTATTTGCGACAGGCTGAGCAACCTAATATTGGTAACTGCCACAGATAATTATCTTAGCCGACTGCACTAAAGAGGTGCGCGCTACAACTTTCATTTGTATGTCACCATGTCACCTTAATGGATGCAATAAAATATTGAGTATTGAGTATTAACTTGCATCAGAACCATGACTCAAGTGGCTTTTGCTTTGGCCGATTTCATTGTATATTTCTTACAATACGACATCATTATGTTCCGGCATTCTAAGAATACGAATGGTCTTCTGTCAAGAGGTCCACAAGATTGTGTACGAGTAAGTTTTGTCAAGTATTATTTGGTAATAATGGATTTATTCTCACCTCTAAACTGCTCCTCCCATTCTTTGGCGGACGCGACCTCATCGGGCGAGAGGTCACTGGTATCATCCCACTCCTTATCACTGGCTGCCACTTGGCCAGTCGCTAGACCTCTGGTCGCGTCCTTACCAGCGAACGCGGAGTATGGACCACCTGAAAGGGAGAAAAGAGCTTGCATGAGATTGGATACTGTTACAGCATCACCTCTTTATCCTTTACGGGTTAGATAGAGACAAGAGTTGTGGACTCGAAGGCCCACTCAGCTTTTTGGATGACAACTTGGATGAGTTTTTAATATCACTTAAATATTTAAGTGATATTAAAAACTCATCCAAATTGGTATATACCAAAAGCTGAGAGTTTGATTGGTTCTTTGGTTTCTTCTTTATTTCTATGCTTGGAACTTAGTAGGTACCAGTTTTATTTGAAAAATTATTTCTGTTTATGATAGATATATTCATGAGAAAGGTTTTTAGTAGTGGAGTGTTTTCCATGCCTCTTTATTGAGCCATCATTTTAATCTACTTGTACGAGACGATTGTTGCCTTCTCATTTTTTATACAGGTAGCAATTTAATTAATTCAGTTATTGAAATGAATTCATCATGGCTTGTTCGGTATATTGTTATTATTTTATAAAATGACATGCACTTTTATATAACACGGGTGGTTTGTTTTATTGATACTCATACATACTCAAGTTACAATATAGCATGTCAATATTCTTTATCATTGAGGTAAAGGTATTATTCTATTTGATTTCTATCAACGTTATTAATTTGATAATGTGCGTATTGGTTAACACCGTTTGGAATGACCGGAATTAACAATTTTTTTAGCGTGATTTAACAAAATCTAAAAACAGAGATTAGTAATCTTTTGTATTAGCACTATAGTTAAATTATATTTGTCTTGTTCATAATGATAATCACTTTTAAGCATTACTAAATTTTGATGATTTTCTACAAGGCGTGATAATTATAAATATAAATAAATAATAACTTTTACGATTGTATCGTGATATTTATGATAGTGTGTAGCTTATCTTTCAATGACATGTCCTTTTCGTGATACCTACTTCTGAAGTAAATTCTAATTCTCATGTGCCACGTTTCGTAAGGATCCGTCCAGAAATGCGTTCTCGTTGCGGGCTAGCAACAAACAAACCCACATTATGATAAAAGCAAGATCGGCCAGTCTTAAAATGGAGACTTTAGCTTACTTCGCTCGCTCGGCCAAAAATCAAAGAAAAATTGTCATTGATGCCCTAAGTGCACCATCATCATCAAATTAAAGAGCTAGGCTCTTGTCGGTGAGGTTCCTTCCATTTTACTAAGTACACCAATGACACAAATACGTACCCAGATGATATTTAAATCAGAACTATTCGAATCGGTGCTCTGAGATGAATGGCTCTTTTGGATATCCAAAAACCTCAGTGTTATCCGAAAACATCTATTGTTTTTTCTATAGAGCAACAATATGTCGATCTCTTTCCAGTCGCGTCGCGAGTAATATAAATTGAGTAGCCATAATTGCTTAGACTTTGAACTATACTGAAGGTCGGAGTGTAACGATTGTGTTTCTTAAGTAATGCGACTTATGTCTTTATTCACATTCAAATAATCTATTAATATAAAAAAGAGGACGCTGAATAAACTAAGGCAAAAGGTAATTCAATTTATTATAGCAGCAAACGATGTTTTATTGAACAACAGTTCACATATCTTATACTTACTTAATTAAAAGCTGTTGAAAACAAGTGTTTGGTTACTTTTACTTCAGTATTATCAAATACTAACTCGTGTATAGTATTTGCTATTATTATTGGAATATGTAACGATTGGCATATGAAGTGCAATAGGTATAAGGGTTCACGTTTTAGCAACTACTTGAATCTGTCAGATATAATTTTATATCTTACACGTAATAAGAGATACCATATCACAGTTATTTATAAACTTAGTTTATACCGGTGCATTCGGAAATATATCATTAACGTCAAAAATTACAGTTTTAAAAAGATGTTTTTTCAGAAACTAAGTAAGCACTTCGATATACAGAATGAGCTTACATTTTACTTAAAATTTCTATTAACCAACAAAGTTATTTGTTAAATAAACAAAACCACTGAACTGTTAGTCTTAAACCGATGCCTATCGAAGTTGTTCATAACGTGCGAAAAACCATCGAATAATGGAGATTCCGAAACAAAGGAACAATCGACCGCAGCGCCATTCCTGCGTAAAATCCACGATAAACAAATTCTCAAGTGCAGTCGACAGAACATCAACCTATCCAAATTCACTGCAAATTCACTGTTATTACCACCGCACTTGACCGCACACAAGCCTATACAGAGTTAATTTGACATACGATCGACTGTACAATTTGAATTGAGAAACAGAAACTATTGTCTATGCAATATATATTATTTTTTAAATATAAAATACGGTTAGACTTATTATTATTTTAATAGTTTGTAACTCATTATACTAAATTACATTCCTTACCTGCAAGTGAATAATACAAATAAAATAATTTCAGGTGTTACTTTGGCATATTGTTATCATCTATCTTCTAGCTATAATAGTCGGGGCTGTGAATTTTCAGTTGTATGGAGGTGGTCACGTTAAATCCTACGATGGTGATTTTTATAAACTACATAGATTATGATATTACAACTGCAAATTTAAGTGTAAAAAAAAAATCACCACCGCCGTTTTTTTTAAACGCTATTATAAGACTCATATTGTTATAACTCTCAAACAAAAAATCCTACCAGGGTGATTTTTTGTTACATGTTTCCTTACGAATAATAAAAGCTTGATTTAAAAAATCACCAATAAATAACAATCCGAAAAGGATTTTTTAATGAGTTGTAATTTTTATACTTTAAAAACATCCTGTACAAAAACAAAAAATCCAGCAGTCACCATGACTTTTATATATTATTCGTATACTATTGTAATGAACCATATCCTCAATTTTTGTAAGGGTGACTACAACAGTTTTTTTTTATTAACTTTTAATATTTTTTTTTAATTCTACAGTCGAGAAAATTGTATATTCGTACGTAATGTGAATTATTCAATCTTAATTTTAAAAAACGACTCATGTTTATGAACCCGATTTCCTGTAATTAAATAAAAACCATATTGACATTTATAACGTTAAAAATACATTTTATGACTAGAAAGCCTTTTTATAAACAGGCCAACTTTTATTTACAGGTAAATGAAGTCTTATTAATTAATTGTGAACAGTAATCTCTATTGTAAACTTTTTTGTTTACGAGCAATTCAGTATAGTTTATTTACCCCTCCCATTTCATATCGGATCATCAAAATTCTTTTTTTTTTATATAAGGATGTCTAAAAACATCAAAATAATGTTGTTCCGTTTTCAACGCAAATCTTGTTTACCTTTCAATTTGAATTTCGCGCGCCTTACCGATGCACTTATCAATCATCACAATTCGCTGTGCTGCAGTTCTATTTAGCCAATGGGGCGCCCGGACTTCCGCTGGCGCATGCGCAGATCCTACCGGTGTCTGAGAGATCAACGCCATAGGCTGGTAGCAGAAGGCTGGTGGCAGAACCAGTAAAACCTCTCCGTGTCTGTACGTGAAAGCGAAGGCGCGCGCGCATCAAACATTACATTTTACTCAATTATTCTTAATAAAACTTCAAGTGCTCAACAGTGTTTTTGGAACTTTATAATCGTGTGTGGCTGGCCGGCTAGGTGTCTAAAGGAAGAACTATTCGTGAGGAATCGTGCTCGAAGCCTGCCTACATGGTAAGTGGTTTGTGCATTGTTCCTATTGTCTAAATCGTCTGTAGCAACGCTTATTAACGGCGAATGCTTTCAATAAGTATTCGATCCAATGTGGTGATTGATAGTGTACTCTAATTTCTACTTATCGAATCAATTTAGCCACATTTTTTGGTGCCGAAACCCGGGAACTTTGGATACCTACCTTCAGTCTGCCGCCAAATACCAATTCGATTTAGTAATTGCTACTTCATTTACCGTATTCCACGCTTATTATACTTACTAGTACAGCTAAAACGAATAAACATAACATTTTGTTTCAATTACTAATCGGAAAACAAGTCTTTGTTCCATTTTGTTTTGTTGAGTACCTTACCTACCGATTATCGATTTAAGATGGCTTCCATCAGTTTCTAGAATATTTGTTGAAAATAAATTCTTTTGTCGTTTTATACTTATTAGCATAAAATTATCTACCGTTTTACCGTTCGCAATAATACAATATTGCAAATCCACCTTCTCATAATTTTATGTTGATAGTTCGTTATAACTCGACTACTTTTTTCCAACCGTTCAACGTTTCCTCTTGATATTTATTTATCGAAAATTTATTTCGTTTCAAATTACGAAATATTTTTTATCGTGACGTTGTATCGTTTATCGTATCATATTTTCAACGAATTTTGGTGCGTTCACATTTTCATTATTACCGTTTTAGGTTAAAAATCATAGTTTTTTGTTTTTACAAAAAACTGATTTTTATTTTTTTTATTTACCGTACATTAACGAATATCGCAAACCGTTTTTAGTGTTCCTAACGCTCATTTAATTCATCCTTATCAATTTAATTTATTTCAATTTAAAACTCAGGTGACCGAGGTGACAATATTACCTGTTGTCGTGTAATACCGCCCCAGTGATTCTCGTCGATTCTTGTGAACGCGGTCTCGCTGAAGACGTTCGCAACTAAACTTTTTTATCGAATCCGAATATTTGTTGCTATCAGTTTTTATTGTTTTGATATTAATTATGTCTTTACTATCAAGGCGTAAATCTAAACCTACTATTAAAAAGGGTATCGAAAATACGTACACTATTAATAATTTGCCCAGTTTGCGACGTAAACGAACTATAGCATATAATCGCTTAACGAAGGCTTTGGAAGTAGGTACCTTAGCCAATACCGATGAATCACAAGTAGGGTTATTTCTTTCATATTGTCATGAAATAAAAACGATTGCTGATAGTTTTCATGACTCCCATTTTATTATTTTGGACCTTCTTAAGGATGATGCCGATGAGGAGGACGATGAACTTCAGGATCGATTTGACGAATTGTATTTTCAAGTGTTGGCAATTCAACGAAAATTTGAACAACGTTCATCTCAACAAGCTGACACTTCGAAACATAATTCATTGACCGGTTCGCACAGTGGAAATATGCGGTTACCAAAAATTTCGTTGCCAACTTTTTCCGGTGCTATCAAGGAATGGCCTGAGTTCATTGCAACTTATAACGCGTTGATACATGATTCTACCTCCTTATGTAATATTGAGAAATTTCACTATCTCGTGTCAGTTTTAAGTGGTGATGCTTTATCGTTCATTAGAACTTTTCCTGTTGCAAGTGAACATTATTTAAGTGCGTACGAGGCTCTCAAGTCCCGTTATGAAGATAAACGCGAATTAGCGTTTACGTGCTGGCGTGATATCTTGGACGTTAGTTTAAAGACTTCGAACGCTCAAGATTTTCGACGCGCCTTAGACACGATCGATGAGAACTTAACAATTTTAAAAACTTTAAAATTACCTACCGATAAATGGGATTTTGTTCTTTGTTATAATGTTCTGGCCAAACTCGATACCAAATTAAGACGCGAGTTTGAGGAAAAACATACCGATATTGAGCTTCCACAGTATAACCATTTAAGGGCATTCTTACACTCTAAAGGTGAAGCATTAATTCGCGACACGCACTTTTCGAATGTTACCAATAAAACCGCTAACGTTTCAAAGGACACACCGGGAACTTCACAGAAGTTCAAGCGACATAACGTCACGCATTCGCTTGTCGCTCCCACCGTCACTACTCATAAAAATGTTGGTGATAAACAACAAGCGAAACCTGCTCACAATTCGAGCATCTTAACGCATCCCATTCAGTGCGAGAGTGCACATCAATGTTTTCATGTCGACAATGTAGACGTAAACACCACACTTTGCTACATAAGGAGTCGGCGGCAAGCTCGGCGACCTTAGTGGCTAAGGATTCGTTGACTCAGTCTGATCCAACCGTAACCACAACCGTGTTACTGGCAACAGCTCTAGTCCAGATTCGTGATGCTTCTGGTGAATTTCATACATTTCGCGCGTTATTTGACACCGGCAGTCAAAACAATTTTCTCACGGCTCACGCCGCTCAACGATTAAATCTAAAACCTATAACTGGTAATATCAACGTTTATGGGTTAGGGCAGCCCTGCCTCAGTCAGTGGCTTTGTTACATGCGACATTGGCACCAACTGTAACGTAAAGTTTCGTCTGGGAATGCTCGTCATACCGAGCATTTGCGGAGATCAACCGATAGCAAGGCTAAATACGAAAGGATGGGAGGAGGTCAAAACACTACCGCTAGCTGATCCTGGTTTTGACATCCCTGGTCCAATCGACGTCTTGTTAGGTGCCGACGTCTTTGCTGAGTCACTTCTCGAACAACGTCTGAAGGGTAACGCCTCTCAACCGCGAGCTTTCAACTCAGTCTTCGGCTGGCTTCTTCTTGGGAAGTCCAGACTCGCATCGTCCAGTCTACTAGGAGTAGCCCCTTCTACCGTAGACGATAGTTTAAACAAAATTGTTCAACGTTTCTGGGAAATCGATAACGTTCCACAATCTTCCCGATTGACCCCAGAAGAGCAACGCTGTGAAAATAGTTTTCTCAGTAATCACTACCGTGACGAGACAGGTAGATATGTAGTTTGTCTCCCCTTCAAGGACGACGAGGAGCCAGTCTTTGAAGGTTCTCGAGAGATAGCCTTACGACGCTTTCATGCCATTGAAAGGCGTCTGTATCGCGATCACAATTTAAACCAACAATACGTGGAGTTCATGACTGACTATATCGACAGTGGTCACATGACTCTGGTACCTGCCAAGCAAATGGGTCAAGGCAAGTATTATATACCGCACCATTGTGTGCTACGTCCCGACAGCGCTACAACGAAGCTTCGCGTTGTATTCGACGCCTCGGCTAAAGATGCAACTTCCAAATCGCTAAACGACTCGCTGCTGACGGGACCGAAGCTACAATCAAATATCGTAGAGATCCTTCTTCATTTCCGTGAGCACGCAATTGTCTTCATGGCAGACGTGCGCCAAATGTACCGTCAAATCAACCTAGCTCCTCAACATCGTGATTATCAACGTATTCTCTGGCGAGCTCACCCAGATGAGCCTCTTCAAGAGTACGTATTAAATACCGTAACGTACGGAGTGTCTTCCGCTCCATTCCTGGCGTGCCGCTCTATTCAGCAACTGGCCAACGATGAGGGTCACAAGTACCCAAAGGCCAAAACCGTTTTAACTTCCGACATATACGTTGATGACGTCATATCCGGAAGCTCATCGCTGAAGGACGCCAGAGAAATCAAAACTCAACTCATCGCTCTTTTCGGTCTTGGCTCGTTTGAGCTCCGAAAATGGGTGAGTAACCGACCCGAGCTACTTAGCGATCTTCCCGCGGAGGCGTGTCTTTCAGAAGCAATCACTTTTACCGAAACTGAAGACACAACTATCAAGGTTCTGGGCCTTAAGTGGGAGCCTGCTTCGGATTCGTTCGTCTTTACCGTTAATCCATCTAATCAACCGTGCACCAAGCGAACGATTTTGAGTGAGGTTGCCAAGAATTTTCGATCCTCTGGGTTTTCTATCTCCTTTGACAATTCATGCCAAATGTCTTATTCAAAAGCTTTGGATTCTAGGTCTTTCATGGGATGATAAGCCCCCACCGGAAATTATCTCTCAATGGGAAAAGTTCTCTGAACAGCTTCCTCAAGTTAGGAATCTTAAAATTCCACGTAAATACGCTACCGATAGCGCTCAATCATATCAACTGCATGGATTTTGTGACAGCTCCGAAGCAGCATATGGCGCCGTTATATACCTGCGTGTTATCGAGTCTGACGGCTCCGTTCGCGTCTTTCTCGTATGTGCAAAGGCTCGTGTAGCTCCTTTAAAACGTCAATCGTTACCTCGCTTAGAGCTGTGTGGTGCAGTTTTGCTTACAGACCTTATCAAATTTGTCAAGGACACGCTGCGGATTCCTGTCCATGACACTTATCTGTGGTGTGATTCCACCGTTACCTTATCCTGGTTGCGAGCTCCTTCTTCTCGCTGGGTGACATTCGTTGCAAACCGCGTAAGTCACATTCAAGATATCGTACCGACCGAGTGCTGGAGGCACGTACCATCTGTCACAAATCCTGCAGATGTTTGTTCGCGTGGGCAATTGCCTCACGATTTGCTAAACAATGCCCTATGGTGGGCGGGCCCAGAATGGTTGTCTCAACCACAGTCTGAGTGGCCAATCGATACATCGAAAAATCGTTCAAACGATGACAATGCGGTGCTCTCTGAGCAGCGTCGCACCACGGTTCTCGTTTCGGATCAAATCGAAAGCGTTAATCACACGTCTATAATTGATCGGCTATTCGAAAAATATTCTTCTTTAGATAAAATCTGTCGCATTATCGCTTACGTTCGCAGGTTTTGTAATAACATGCGTAACACTGTTCCGCGATCAGATAATCTTTTCGTAACGGACGCTGAGCGTCATCGTGCGTTACTAATTATCGTCAAACATTTCCAACATCGTTGTTTTTTTGGATGTCATATCCAAATTACAATCAAAGATACAGTTACCTCGCAGTTTTCGTAAACTAAACCCGTTTTTGGACGAGCAGGGTATACTCAGAGTAGGCGGGCGCCTATCGCGCTCCGATCTTGACTTCGAACATAAGTATCCCGCATTATTGCCCAAAAAGAGTGTTCTTACATCAGCTGTAATCGAATCTATTCATCGAAACAATTTTCATCCCGGTCTGAACACAACCAACTATCTGATTTTACAACAGTTTTGGATACTTGCGGCAAAGCATGCTGTACGTCATCATCTTTCAAGATGCATAAGATGCTACCGTCTTAAACCGAAACCTTTGCAACCCTTTATGAGCGACCTTCCGGCCTTTCGTGTCAATCAGGCAAAACCCTTCTCTGTCGTAGGTGTCGATCTAGGAGGGCCTTTTCGAATTAAGCTCGGGCTTCATCGTGGTGCTAAAATCGATAAAGCGTACTTGTGTTTATTCGTATGCTTGAGCACAAAAGCAGTGCACCTTGAGGTGGTTTCTACTTTATCGACTGACGGCTTCATCGCGGCATTGCGTCGCTTCGTTTCTCGTCGCGGCCGCTGCAATGTTATTCACTCTGACTGCGGTACGAATTTCGTTGGTGCAAGTTCACAACTAGCGTCAGGTATCGAACAAGCCTCTCATGCGGAAAAAATAGATTTTAAACGTAACGTACCTTCTGCTCCCCACTTTGGAGGGGTGTGGGAAATCCAAATCAAAGCCGCAAAGAGTCATTTGTACCGTATTGTTGGCGATCAGGTCTTAACGTTTGAAGAGCTTACCACACTCTTCGCTCAGATCGAATCAATTTTAAATTCGCGGCCTTTGTGTCCATTGAGCTCGGATCCCAACGATTTGAACGTTCTTACGCCCGGTCATTTTTTAACGCTGGAACCTCTTACAGCAGTTCCTGACTTCGACTACAAGGACGTAAAAATCAATCGACTAAATCGATGGCAACTTATCCAATCTTTTCAACAACAATTTTGGAAACGCTGGAAAAATGAATATTTACATGGGTTAACTCAGCGAGCAAAATGGACCACGGACTCAACACCGTTAATTGTAAACTCAATCGTACTTATAAAAGAGGACAATCGGCCTCCTCTTCACTGGGCATTAGGACGAGTTGTTTCCTTGCATCCTGGCCCTGATGGGGTAGTTCGAGTCGCAACCGTTAGAACAGCCAGGGATCACTCGCTTAAGAGACCTTTGGTCAAACTATGTCCTCTACCCTCCGTATAATCGTTTCAACTTATCATTTGTTAGCTTTTAAGTTTAGAATAATAACTTAAACATATTTATCGTTAATTACCGTTTCTTATTCTTACTCTGGGAAAATCCTATTGGTATTTTGGTGGGCGGAATGTTCCGTTTTCAACGCAAATCTTGTTTACCTTTCAATTTGAATTTCGCGCGCCTTACCGATGCACTTATCAATCATCACAATTCGCTGTGCTGCAGTTCTATTTAGCCAATGGGGCGCCCGGACTTCCGCTGGCGCATGCGCAGATCCTACCGGTGTCTGAGAGATCAACGCCATAGGCTGGTAGCAGAAGGCTGGTGGCAGAACCAGTAAAACCTCTCCGTGTCTGTACGTGAAAGCGAAGGCGCGCGCGCATCAAACATTACATTTTACTCAATTATTCTTAATAAAACTTCAAGTGCTCAACAGTGTTTTTGGAACTTTATAATCGTGTGTGGCTGGCCGGCTAGGTGTCTAAAGGAAGAACTATTCGTGAGGAATCGTGCTCGAAGCCTGCCTACATGGTAAGTGGTTTGTGCATTGTTCCTATTGTCTAAATCGTCTGTAGCAACGCTTATTAACGGCGAATGCTTTCAATAAGTATTCGATCCAATGTGGTGATTGATAGTGTACTCTAATTTCTACTTATCGAATCAATTTAGCCACAAATGTTAAGTATAAGAATCATGGTTGTAGGAATTTGTCGGTAAAAAAAAAATTTAAATGCCCCGCCTATAAACGATAATTTTATATAAAATTTTACACCATTAATATTTTTTTAAATTTTTTATTCATTACCTAAAAGTATGTTTTAATTTGACAACCTAATTAGACAAGGGTAAACTTATCTGATGCGAAGTCAATATTCAATGTTCGTTTAGTCTAGATTAGATTACTTTTCAAAATATGTACTTATGATGATTTGTGTGGTTTCCCTTTGTATTTGTAATTGCTGATGCTCTATTTATGTAAGAGAACTGGTACATTAGTTACTCTATGTGTGAAGCTGAATTTTTAAAATATGTTTTTGAATCGCAAAGTTCTGTGAGTTGGTCGTTTTTGCTGAGTTTAAAACTCGTTCAGATTCATGCGATGGAAATACATTTTAGGGTTGAACAATTTCAGGTTTTAGAACAAGATTTTTTAGTCCTTTCCTTCGGCCGTGTGCGTAACGGGAAATTCTGTTGTTATTTTTTTGACTCCATATCCTATACGTACCGGTCAATTACGCTGCGCTTCATATCCAAAGTCGTTGATTTTGGTATGAAAGCATCCAGGTTAAAATGTGCCAGAAAGATGGACTCAAAATCTAACTCACTAGATTCTAGTCAAGGTCAAAGTCAAATTTTTTTATTGAAACTTGGCCTTCAAAGAAGACTCTTTTTCACGTCGATAACTAATTATTTAATCATAATATATTATGTTTCAAAGCTACAAACGAGAAAAAATAATAATAATATAATACAACATGTTATGTTTGTGATCAAGTAACCACAATGAAGTAGTTAAGAACAAAAAATAAAAATAAAATTCGAATCAGGATCGAAGCAGGATCCCCCTGGCAACACCCGTTCACGAGTTGACGCGAGGGTCAGCCATCGCAAAGCTCAACCATAATAGAGGGAACCTTACGACCCGGCCCACGACGCCGTCAACAGTTTGAACATTTTAGAAAAATAAATACTTTCAGTCACTTGAAGATCACAATACACGTACATGTTTAACAATTAAATGTCGATGTAATTAAATTTAAAAAAGAAAGGAAAGGTTATTTATTAACAATAACAAAAGAATGTAATCAAGTGTGGAGTGGCGAAGTTGTAAGGAGAGACCAAGCTTTTTTATTGTTTAAATAATCACTTATTGTGTAATACGCTTTATTCATCAAGGTATTTTTAAGATATGTTTTAAATTTTTGCATCGGTAAATTTATAGCCTCGTCTACCAGATGGTTATAGGAAGAGACGGAGACCAAGAAAGAGATGGTCTGATGATTTAAAGGGATTAGATAAGACAGGAAGGAAAAGACGAAGGACAGAGAGGAGTGGAGAGAATTAGGGGAGGCTTTTGACCAGCAGTGGGACATAAATAGCTAGGAAAAAAAAAGATCATTTATTTTTATTATAAGAAATGACTTTTACTTCAATCATGGTATAGAAGCGTTCCAACTCATAATTCAAACTGTAGTAAAAATACTTTCGAAAAATTTACAAAAAATGCTTGTTCTACATAATTCTAGAATTACTATGTGTTGCTTTATAAGTGACCCATAAACGTGTTGTAGAATATAAAGGTGAATGCATTAAATTTTGAAGCGGTAGCCGCAAAGCCGCGACCCGTTGACCGTGCGTTTCCGGTGCACGGAACATGTGCTAAATGTTACCAACTACGGCCCTGGCCCCCAGACTATACCTACAAAGACTATACATCACATCTTTTCTATATTTTTCTTCTTTCTTTGCATTAATTTAATGAACACTGTCAGTTATTTGACTAAAACTAACGTGAGATATAACATAATGATTTTCAAAACTAATCGGCGATGTCGTGTGAGTAGTAGAAGTGAGTTTTACCCTTAATTAAAATCATAACACTGTCAGTATTATGACATTTGACAATATTGTTTATTTGCTAATAAGTTAACTACATTACCATGTTAGACATGCTACACATTCCTTGCATATACGGCGAAGTGTCATGGACAGTTCAATTATGTATATAAATTGCATGGTTACGTCATTTGAACTGGTTGTGGATTCTCACGGAACGACTCCAATGCAAAGACGTTTTATTGAGGCCTTTTTGTTCTGCCGTAAGTATGATCATACAAAAAGTAATTTATTTCACCAACCAAGTCCATATCATATAAATATGTAATACTAGCTTTTGTTCGCGGTTTCGCGCACGTGAATTACACACGGGAACAGTGCTTTTCTCGGAATGAAGTCTATGTCTATGTCTCCCTTTGTCCTTCTCAGTACTTCTATGTGTATGCAAAATTTCAGGAAGATTGGATAAAGCGTGAAGAGGTAAACAAATAAATAAACAAACAAAACTCACTTTCGCGTTTATAAAATCAGAATTACCTTTTCTCTATAGGTACTTTTACAGTCATGTTCCTCATGGCTGAGGGTCGTGGTCAATATGTAGAATGAAACGCATATAAGGACTTTCTTGGCGGATTGGTTTGCAAGTAGCTTCTCCATTTTTACATAAACTGATAAATTATTATGAGAGTGCAGGTTTTTTCACCATTTTTACGAGTACCTTCATCTGGAATCAAGTGATTATGAAAACTACCTTGGGATAGCTCTAAAATCTCATGAGAAACGAGTAAGTAGTGTTCGAACTGGGGAAGTTAAACACTCGACTACTATCCCTACACTTTCGATCCAGCAGCTATTCTAACTAGTATTAAAGTTTTTGACCTATCCTAATTCTAACAAAGCTAAAAAATAGGTATATTTTGTTTCACTGCTCTACAAATGCGATTGGCCGTATGCTTGTTTTTCGGCGCTGTTGCATAAATAATACCTACAAATGTATTACTTACTATTGTGCGAATGGTAACGGCTTATGGCCCAATCTAAATGTAACGTGCAAACATTTTGTGTGTCATAGAATTGAAATATGGTGCAATGTCATTGCGCGGAAATAATTTAGTTTCAGTTTAAGCCTAAATAATAAATAAAGCTACTGTTTTTGAGTTTAGTAAAAAAATCTAAATTGTTACTAGATCTAGATTGAAAGAGATATCATGTTCAACTATCTATGTTTTAATTTAACACTTTGTCACAAATGCTATCCCAAAAATGTCAACGTATTTGTGATGTTTGATATCATGGATCTCGTCTATTCGAATACAAAGAAGCTTATTATCATAAAACATTGCAAACACATCAAATTTGTGGATCCGATCAGCGGTCCATCTTATTTATCGATAGTCGTGAATATATCATACTTTCCTTTAAATAAAACTTGGTTCAGTGTTTCTTTTATCGAACGTCGTGTTCGGTTGACAATGTTTGATGGATCATAAAACGATAACATAACGTACGTCATGATTATGAGTATAAACATAAACCGGTTGTGTTTGTAGGTTATGAAATGGAAGCGAAGCATTCTCTCCCGTTCGTACACATAGTAAAGGTTAAGGAGTAAAAAAGAGATGGCCATATCGGATGGAGAGCACAGATTGAGTCGTACGCGCTCATGCATGGTAATTAGATAGAGGTAAATTGTATCTTTTGAGATAATTTAAGAAGAGATACAGTACAATTTTTATTCAGCATCATTTTCAAAGTAGGTACCTATTTTAAACCGAAATCAAGTACACATACAGGTCATGAGTTGCGTTTTGTTTATCGCTAATTATCTCTTGTAAACTTTGATTTTACTATCTGCAAATGGCTTGTCAAAGTTATCATGCTTATTTTCGTTAACGCTGTGTCACGATCACTCCTATTATTACCAAACACTATTAACGTTTCGTTACTAAACCAATGAAATAGTCACTTACCGGGTCCATAAAATCTCTTCCCTCTGGTGACGTCAAAAATGACACCATTCACAGCTAACAATACTCTGCCATCGGCTTGTGTTCCATCAAATTGTTTTAGTTCAGCAACTGTGAGGTCTTTCCGAATTTTTGGTAACGGCGGTGGTGGCGGGGTTACTGGGGCGGGTGATTCGAAATTAGACTGTATTATCTTGTAAATAAGGTACACTATGAACGCTAAGAGAACTAGATTAATGGGACTGGTGAGTTCGTCCCACAAAGTGGTCGCTTGTTCTGACATGGTGCGTGTGTGTACCACGAGCTCTTGGTACTGACTGAGACCGGTCCGTTATCAACTCAAGGTGGGGACGATTGGTTGGCGCGCCCGTTTTTGTCAATTATTATGATACTGGCCTGTGCGAGTATGGCCATTGGCGATATAACGATTTGTTTACGTCTTGATTGTCTCATATTTAACCAATTTTATATGTCATCCTAACATATTATAAAATAAAATCCCCGGTCTGTCTGTTCGCGATAAACTCAAAAACTACTAAACGTATTTTCATGCGGTTTTCAATAATAGACGGGGTCCTGAGGAAGGTATTGGTGTAAAATTTAAGCAGGCGAAGCCGCGGGCAAACGTTTGTACTTCATTTTTTTTTATTTATCTATAATATTATTTATATAGTGTAAGTGAGCTAATTAACTCCTAATTAACTCTTAAATACAAGTGAATCTAGACTGGGTCAAGACCTCAGATTTGAGATGGCAGTAACGTGATTTGTGTATTTTTGTCTGATAAGAGTTTTTTATGAGATACTTTTGGTTTTACTGACTTTTTTTACATAAGTACCTATATAACAAACAGCTTGCCTTCGGTTAGATTAAAAAAAAAACAAAACAAGTGCATACACACCTCAGCAAAGCCCATGTTTTGGTCTAGGTTGCATCGTTTCTTGGGTAAAAAAATCCTTTCTTAGCTCAGTGTCAAAAATTAAGATAACTGCAAATGTGCTTTTTCTAATAATATTGTTATTATATTATATTATTTCAAATTATATTATATTTCTAATAATATTATTTGAAATTTTCGTAATATCAAATCTAATACATTACGTAATACCTATTTCAAATAAACGTTTCAACTCCCAAAATAAATTCTCTGTAAGTCTGTCTGTCCATTTGTAGCGCTACAAGCAATAACTACCTACTGAATTAAATTTGATGCGGTTTTCATGGTAGTATTGTTGAAAAACTGGCATGTCATATATATTGTAGAACCTGTTTACTGTAGTAAATTCCACGTAGACGAAAATATAAAGCATAAAGCAGTAAAATACAAAATACATACATAAATACATAGAATCACGTTTTTATCCCTTACGGGGTAGACAGAGCCAAGAGTCGTGAGACTCGAAGGCCACGCTTAGCAGAATAGTACAAAATACCTAGGTACATTAACTTATTTTACACGTATCATGATAGGTACTTAGAATATGATATTACACCGCAAATGTACACTTCTCTCTAGAGTCTTATATAATAAGTGTTAAATAACAATGATAAGTTTTATTCATAAACACATGTCATGCTTATTATATTCATGAATGATAATTATGTCTAATTTATTTAACTCTATTGGTTGTGATGGATTTTGTATGGAAAATTCAATATTTTTTTAAATATTCACAATAGAATTTGAAGGTTAGTATACAATCTACTCGTAGGTACATTTTAATCTTGGCTATTGTTATTTGTACTATACGAAGAGTGCATTGGGGCTTTGCTGCGCTATATAAATTTTATTTCAGGATTTTTTTTTATTTAATTTGTTTAAAAATCATATTCTTGGGTGATATTTAAATTTCACACAATTCCGTCACTCAGTCAGTAACGGAAAAGTTGTATCAAACAATGTATACAATTCTTCCATTACTGACTGACTGACTGACAGACAACGCACAGACAAAATAAACTACACGGGCATAGGAAGCTGGGCATGTTGGTTTATTAGGGAGTGTAGGGGAACATAAGAGAGGATTTTACGGAATTTCCACGGAAATAAAGTCCTAGACCCAAAAATAAAGTCAAGTAATAAAAATAAAATTATGAAAAATACAATATATAATTATGTAAAAATACAGTATGATGTGTACGTTTTTATCTAGAAAAAGTACACTTAATTCTGTAAGAAACAAATTATTCTAATGTACAATGTGAGAGTAAATCTCGCTTGGCAGCTTAAAAGGACATCAAAGACCCGAGCTTCCTTGCCCGGGCCTTTGTCAACACCGTTAGTTCTAGGGTTAACTTGCTTAACTACTAATGCAAAGCAAACACTCCTGCGTACAACCATAATTAACTGGCTATTTGTTAATGAAAGCAAAAGTAATTACCGCTGAGCTACTAGGTTTGTGAATATAATGTGTTATAGATTTCTTTCATAGGTTTGATTACTTTAGGATAAATGTAGAAGAAGTGTTTGGATAGATTTGTGAATGGATTTGGTCAGATTTCCTCTCTAACACCTGTCCTTTTCTTGCATTGATTTCCTTACCACCTTAGAAACACCATTTGGTGGAAATTCACCAACACTTGGTTGTAATGGTATTTTGAAAGATGCGAATAAAAGTTTTTTTTTACAGATATTATAACTGTGATAGATTGTGAGGATGTACGGACAGATTAGATAGTTGGAATTTTATTACTCTTTTACGTAAAACTATGATTGGATTTTGATGTAATTTATTAGTCTTGTAGAGTTGTAACCTGGAATGCAAATTTCTGAAATATTATTGATTTATTCTGAAATTCACATAGAACTTAACTAATACAAAAATACATACCTAATTCTTAAATACAGGGTTATTTTGAAACCATTGGCCAAATTTTCGCAGCAGTTGCTTCCCATACAAATTGGTCGATCAGCTGATGGGACTTAGTATGGTAAGGTGGTATGGTAAATTTCTTTCGGACGTAGTTGTATTCCAAGTCCTGAGCATATTGTAAAAATTTGGCCAGTAGTTACAAAATAACCCTGTATATTGTTCGTTGCACAAAAACAGAAATCATGAATTTATTGAGACTAGCCTCTGATTCTTTCAAACAAAAACTTTAGAGTTCAAAACGCACCAGTTACATCTTTTGAACCGCGAGATAGAGTTCAATATCAATTCGTGATTACCATAACCGCTCGCCGGCTGACGTCTTGCTTTAATTTTAATATCATGAATAACAAATTGCAACATAATGTCGAACGTTCCGTTTTGAAGGTCTATTCAGATTAACAGTTTTTGTAACTGTCTTATTATAAGTCTTATTTAGTGTCTCACTGTATATTTGCTTGTCTAAAAATCATGTGACTTGTAAAAGAAACTAAACTAAAACATGTGTAAAGTTAAACGTAGTGGAGATTAAAAAGGGAAATATTAGGAGCACCCATTCCCGGCATTTATGAAGAGAGTGAGGAGTGTAAAGAAGTAAGGATAAGGATCGCAGCAAGTGAAAATCAGCAGTTACAGCCTACCTCAGGCAGGCATAAAAAAGGCATTATAATATGTATTGTTTATCTCATAAGCGCGTAGCGTTTTGACGTTTTAACTTGTAGCGAAGATATATTTCTATGGGTTGTATCATAGCAATATAATAGTAATCTATGGGATCATAGGTTGTATGCACTACTCTCAATTGATCAAGATCGAGCCACTTCCGAAACTTAAATTGCCTTATGTATAAACTAGCTGCAGTCTGGAGAATTTCAGGAATTTGGCATGAAATGTATTATGGTATAATAAACCACATGATATACCACATCATATACCTAATACCCGTATAGATAGTAATCTATACGGGTATTAGGTATATGATGTTGTGTAGTTTCATTCAATTCCGTAAAGAACAAATGTAAACTTTTGCATTTGAAACATTAGAAATTACAAGTAAAGAAAGAAGGGGTGCCTCATATGTGAATATGCCTTGCCGTAGCATA
Organism: Ephestia elutella; assembly: GCA_018467065.1. Classification (NCBI taxonomy): domain Eukaryota; kingdom Metazoa; phylum Arthropoda; class Insecta; order Lepidoptera; family Pyralidae; genus Ephestia; species Ephestia elutella. The sequence continues at coordinate 5,234,679 of CM031576.1, read as the reverse complement.
ATTAGAGGTTACTGCATATATTCATACCGTTCAGTTATTACTGCTTCAATAAAGTCTACGTTTAATAAAATTTCACATAAGTATATTACGCCAGTTACTTCAATTAGATTTAGTAACTATATTAGGTTAGGAAGCGGAGGTGGTCAAGGGGCTAAGACGTCCGCCAATGGTCGAAAGTTCCCAGTTTCGAATCCTACTCATGCCTCTCTCTCATCTGAGCGCTTTCCCGGTTGCATCCTCAGCAAACGCGTCGGAGCCCAGGGTCCGCTTTCCTACTTCTTCTTCTCCACTTCGCACGATCTTCGGCACCTTGGTTGTGAGACCATTTTGCACGCATATCCTCCTTGACGATATCAAGCTAGCTTTTCTTCTAAATCAAACTCGTGCCTCACGGGTTTGTATGCCAATCTGGCTCATGAATAGTAGTAGTGAAACCTGCGCTTTTGCTGATAATTTGTCAGTAGATATGTGTTATAAAACAATGTTCACGCGGGCGAAGCCGGTAGCAAAAACTAGTTAATTAGGTATGATGAGAATTGAGAGTAAATGACAAATGCAGCTAAATATTCAAGAGAATCGATATGGCCGTCGGACCTAGATATTTATTTATTAATTGAGTGAATGAAGTGCTCTCCAGTGTTCGCCAGTTATAAAATCTACACGGATGTTTAACGTTACTGGAAGTTTGTATTATAATAGTAGAGCATTCACATAACATTGATATGGATCTGTGGAATTGCATATGTTCTATTAAAAAAAAGATAGACTAAATTGGGAATCAACTCATTTATTTTTCCTACCTACCTTTTTTATAAATGACAGACCATGTTTTGACTTTTTTGAAGGCTTTATGAATCATTGACTGACCAAACCAAAGATTGTGATCACTGAACATAAAATTTTAGGCAAGATTGGTAGTTAACAATGAACGAATTTGTGGTCTTCGGTCGTTTCGCACTACAAGCGATTTGAACCGCGGTGCGAATCGCTTAAGATCTATTTTTGAATAGGTTCTTTCGCACCGCAGTGGTTGGAGCGGTGCGAAAGAACTTACCCAAAATGGGTCATCTTTTTTCCGAAGGAGACATATTGTTGCGAGATTTGTCTCCTAATTACATTTCGGCTATATTGTATCTTAGCCTGAATCTGAGATTGGGTAGACGGTAAGTTTTTAAAATATAGGTACTTAAAGTGATATAGGTTTTTTTTTGGCCCGTTTGGCTCATCCAGAAAAGTAAGTCTTCCAGCGGCTATCGATCCGCGCCAGCGTCGGGCCAGCCGGTCTCAAACCGTCCATGTTGTTTTATTGATACGCATCCTCTGCCTCTTATATGTACTCATGTTAATTTATCAAAAAAATCATCTCATTCGTTCTAAACTGCAAAACAAGTTTCGTCTTATCAATATTTTCATTAGGTTGTTTATTGTCACATCTATCTTTTAACGTTAATCCATGATTTTATGTGATGAAACAGACAGGCTATACTGATTTTCTAAGCCTATATGGTATAGCCTTTGGTAGACTAATTATAGGCTCCTGATAGCTATGTAGCTGAGGTTTTACCCGTGGTCCTATACCAGTATAACCCTGGTAGTTCGACGGGTATTTTTTTTTTTGCGTGAACCCACTGCATTAGAGTTTTAATTTAACGTAGTTTTAATTGGTATCAACCACATTCCAAGCCAAAGTGTGAAGTGTGGATTCTGGGTTAAACATTTTGTGGCATCGCCATGTGAGTTGAGGTGACATTATGCTTTCAAAATACACAGACAATCCTTTTCAAATGTAATGTGGAAAAAAGAATAAATCATTACAGAGCTGAAAAATTAATAACTCATTGTAAAAGTGTACGATTTCTTGTATTTCGCAATCGCATGATTATGCCGCAAATTTACGCAACAGCTACGCATTTTGCGCAAGACAAAGTCATCATTCTAAACACAAAATAAGTATGGTTTAACCACAACGTCCTCAGAGGTAATGTTGTTGAAAAAATAATTCAAACGAGTACTCCAGATAGACATGCGAGCAATGCATTGACCTACATTCATATTCCACTGTGTGGGGACCATAATGAACGACGTTGACGTGTAGTAGATTATTCCCGGCCCCTGATTTATTTTAATGGGTTTAAATTGAGTCCGTCCCAGAGCTCATCGGCAGGGTATTAAACGGCTGTTAGTATGTGTCAATATGTAATTAAGATAAATTTAAAGTTCATTCATCGAGTTACTCTTATTATCCTGTGGTCTTCACTGGCGTTGATGCACTGCCATGGAGCGCCTGGTGGTGCAGGGTAGAGTGGATGGAGTTAGGTCTCAGGGTAAGTCCCCGATTCGTAGGATCGTCCAAATAAAAGCCATAACCAACGCATCTCTAAATGAAAAGGCCCGCCTAGCATCAGTTTGAGAGAAATAGAGAGCTACAGTGTTGTGCGTCTCCAAACAGCATGCCTTACCAGTGGTAAGGCATGCTGTTGTGGTAAGTTACCACTATTGCTCTGTCAAGAGCATACGAAGAAGAAGAAGATTAGAAACTAGTCGGGTCGATCGAGGTGAGTTTGTTTATCTGTTTGTTACCTCTTCACGCTTTATCTACTGAACCAATCTTCTTGAAATCTTGCATACATATAGGTAAGTACTGTGTAAGTACTGTGAAGGATATAGAGTACCTTTCATCCTGGGAAAAAAAGCATTGTTCCCGTGGGCTTCACGCGGGCGATGCCGCAGGCAAAAGCTACTTGTTTATCAATACTCTATTTTATAAGGAAGTGCAACAAGTCCAATAACTTCATTGAAAGCCCTATATTAATTAAAGCCATGAATCAGTTTACAGAAACCGAGTTCCGAGTTCAATACGTCGGACGTGGTTTGCATTTAATTTGGTGAAGTCCCCACGCGAGAGTCTGCGCGCGAGTCGCGAAGTTTCAGCAAGTTCCAAATCCGTAATGTTTTAATGCACTCAGTCTGGCTTGCTGGTTAAATAAGGAATTGTTCGCGTTGTCTCACGGGAATCTGGTCTTTTTAATCTTTCTGTCGGGAAAATGCTATTATATGTCGTTACTTCTATCAGGCGCGTTGTATGTTTCCTTAGGTTTTATCATAACATGCTGCATTAATGAACGTATGTCGGCGTCTGTTTGCTTAAAATTTTGCGCTAGTTAAAATGTCATTATATAAAAAGAAATTAAATTAAATTCGTTTCACTTAATTTCTCACCAGTTTTTGGCGAGAAAGAAAATATAGAAAACAAAATAAAATTCAGAATTCTTTATTTTTCTCCCCAATCTAAATTTAACAAACAAGGTAGTTCCTATAATGTCTTTCTCGTAAAAAACAAACTCAAACAGTTTTCATTTGATTTGTTTTATTTTCATGTCATCAGTCACTGGCGACTTATAATTCTCGAATTTAGAACGGCAATATCCGAGAAATAGACGGCAGTGGACACACTCCAGCACTAGAAATACGTCTGCGGAGTAATCGTGCAAGTTTGAGAAGTGTTTGCATTCGAGATAGCGTTAGGTGTTATGACTGCCGCTACCCGCGCACTCCTAGCATTCCCGACACTTCGCATAGTTGCATTAGCCGTATGTTTAGCACCGAAATTGTGCCAAATTTTGTGCACTTCGGCGGTATTAGGAATTCCTTGTATCAATTTCATCGACAGATCCGCGCTCTACATTGTATTGTAAGCAAATGGTTTGAGGATTCCAGAATTTGTAAAGTAGTTGCACTAACCGATGTTGCAAAAATAACTCCACTAGTTTTACAACAGATCCAGTTAAATTTTGCACTTGTTAGATATTCAAATTTTACTATAACTATTGGTTACCTTATTTATGTTTATTTTAATATAAATACTCTTTCATTTGTAAATACCAAATTAATAATTGAGTAGGCAGCTATATTTTACATGTTGTCGTGATTCGATTTGTGAGGTGGGTAGATTCAGTTTACAAGGCGTTTGCCAATAGTCGTCTGACTCACTTTAATGTTGGAGCTGGTGGTGTGGTGATCAGACATAAAGATAAGTACTAGATATTACTATTTAAATGTATACTGTTATGTTGTTGTTTTGTCATATGAATATTCATGTGTTTTAATAATATTTCATGTTTTATGTTTTGTGTATTTCTATGAAATACAAGCGGCCCATCTGGGCATTTATAGTAATGAATATAGCCCATGTCATGATAGGGACCAATACTGTTTTAATGAGTTTCTTTCGGGATTTCTTCTCAGCAGTGGTCGTTCCGAAGTCCAAGTAGTCTTTAGCTTTGAAATTAGGGTTCAGTCTTATAATATACATTTGAACCTGATTGTATCTTTTCTTTATTTTAATTACCTACCTCTACCCACATTATGAATTGTTGAGTAATAAGTAAAAGTACAAATATATTCTTAAAGTCATAGTTATTTATTAACTAACATTAATATATATATATAAATACACATACATATATACATATTTATATCTACTTAATCTATTACACTCAATCTAAAATAGGGTTGCGCTATTCGCTAAAAGCACTTATATTTTCTATTTTGTATTAAAAAGAAAAAAAAACCTTATATGAGGATTATTTATTTTTCTATAGAGCAAGCTGTACACGTGTATAACCTTTCTGCCACTACGTAGTTGAAAGGGTTCCAAAACTTACTTAATGTAATATACCAAATGTGTGCGAGTTTGATGCTCAAATTTACTAACTTAATTATTTTGCTATGGCTAGCAATGGATGATTATAACTCAAGTATAACTCATGTAAACCAAAAATAACTATTTTGTGAGAACAGTTGGCCTCTTTCGAGCATTTCAAATACTACTTGTACAATTGTACTTACGTAAAATGTAGAGGAAGAAGAGTAAGACGCTTCAGATCAATAGCGGATTTAGGGGGGGGGGCACGGGGGCACGTGCCCCCCCCCCAGACTGCTTTTTTGTGTACCTACTGTGGGGGGAGACATGATGACAGTGCATATCAAATTAAGAAATAACAGAAACGTGCCCCCCCCCAGACAGCATCAGGGCAGGACTAGTGATGTGCCGTTTCCGAAATTTTCAAAGAAACAGCGGAGTTTCTTGGAAATTTCACGGAAATAACGGGAAAACTTCCTGAAAACCCGAGAAATTTCTGGGAATTTTCGGAAATTATAAAGGGAAGAAATTTCTCTTCGGGAACAGGAAATTTCTCGGCGGCACATCGCTAGGCAGGACGAATGTCAATTTGTTGCACCCCCCCAACATTCATAGTCCACCACTTGTGCAAAATCCTGGATCCGCCGTTGCTTCAGATAATAGTCCAATTATTATATTAACCGTACGTACCAAGTATGAAATTTCGTACATAAGGAAATTTACCAAAGCAACCTGTTATCGCGTTGTTTATTCTTATTTGTTTAATTTAGAAGATATTGGCTATTCCATTGACATTGTCATGAAAGTTGTTGTGTGTATTTAATTCTATATATTTACCGACGTTATGACCAAAAAGACTTTCGTGCACCATTCTTCAGAATTACAACAGAACGATAATTTGCTAAGCATAACACATAAGGCGTAGCGTCACTTTGATGGCGTCTAATGAAGCCTTAATAAATACGAGATAATATTTTAATAATAAAACCGTAAAAAGCTATGAAGTCTCAAAGAAACACTCAACGGGAGTAATTAACCGTATTACAACGAAGCGGGCCTAAAATGAAATACATTGTGCCTTGAAGTTACTAATTTGCGGGAACCATTGGAGAAGAGAAATACACGTCATCACGACAATTTCAACCTAATTCTCGCAATGTTACAGTCTATATTTGAGTGACACGGTACGTACAATTCGAGATATTATTGCATTGTGACACATTTTGACATTCAGAATTTTGAATTGGCCTAATTATGTTCAAAAGGACGAACTTGGGGACAACTCGTGTACGTAATTGGGCTTTTCGATTACTCCGACGCCGATGACATTTTGATAAAGGGTTGTATGGTAAGTACTATGAAGTCTGAACAAGTTAAAACTAGTTGTTTGAAAGTGTACTTTTATTAAAAACTGGTAGGGGTAGGTGAATAAATTTAATTTAACCTCGCGATTATTATTTAGATAGAGCAATATTTATTTTTATAAAGATATATGTATAAATAATAAACGGCTGAACCGATTTTGTTGCGCAACGAACTTAAAAATACTATGGATAGTTGCTACACGTATTCTTAATATCATCGAAATTAATTCAACGGTTTGAGAGTTACATACATACATACAAACAATGTGTTTTCGCCCCAACATGAATTATTTTGTATACATAGAGTAAGTATTATTATTATTATTTATTTGTTTATTTAAATACAACGGTACATATTTCGTAGCCAATTACAGTATTTAAGTAATAGAAGATATACATTGAACTTTAAAAAAAGAAAAACAGATATAAAAGAAACATTTGCATTTTTATCACATGCAAGTCGACTCACATTCACCATTCTCACAAAACAGCAAACAATTCCTGACAAGCGTCTTCCATCCATCCGCAAATACATCACATTCAGTAAGTATAATTATACCTATCTTTGTGAATTACTTTCTTACAATAATTTTGTGACATTTATTGTTCCAAAACAAGTTTAAATATTCCAGTATGAAAAACCGGCATAAAAATAACTAACATATGTAATTGTTCACTTGACCTTTACTTAAAAGAGTCGCAAGTAGTCAAAAAGTCACAGAATAAGTATAAAATGAAATTCTTGGTAAGGTATTTTTCTTTACAAAGCTAAATTCCTGTTTTAAATGGGTATAATTTTTTCTTTTTTTGGGTATAAACTTTTTTACTATGACTTATATATCTCATTTCAGGTACATAAGATGTCGAGAAGCAGGTAATTACATCAAAAATACATAATATCAGATCATATCAAAAAATAATTTTAAACTGGAGATTCCTCCACTCATATATAGGTGATGGGCTAGTAACCTGTCACTATGTCTGAATCTCCATTCCATCAGAAAGCCCACTATTCAGCTAAGTGTGGCCTTCGAGTCTCACGACTCTTGGCTCTGTCTACCCCGTAGGGGATAAAGACGTGATTCTATGTATGTATGTATGTAAAATTTCAAAACCTTTTTCTGTGTCTGAAAACAGTTACACGCTTGAAGAAACCAGTTTCCTTTCGGAAGTGGGTGAGTATATCAAGAATCATATGGAGCCCGACTCTGTTGCAGAAATGATGTAACTTCAAGCCGTTGCTTCATTTTGCAGCTACAGGGCTACCGACAATTGGAAATTCGGATTTTCATAAACAAACGGCCAGTATTTTTAGACTTTTTGAAGGACGATTTTCATTTTTAACATCTCTATTGATAAGTCAACTGCATAATGACCGGGGTTTATAAAGTTTTTGTTCTGGGTACGCATTGTGCTGATGGCAGCCCTAACTACATGTTAAGCACCTCTGTGCATATCTATGCAGCGGCAAAGAAAAAATACACTACGCAGCGGTAATAACGATAAATTAATGTATAAAGAGTTCGTTAACTTTTTATGAATGTAAAGAGAAAATGTTGATTTTCGCAGAAGTTATAAGCAATTTTTTTATCGGTCTTTGTTTTTTTGTACTTGTAATGTCACCGTTACATTTTTGCAATGGTGCAAAATCGCACACGCAGGCTACTGCAGACAGTAGCCCTTGCACCGCGGACCATATAGATCACATAATAAGTGTCCTCAATTTTAATACTTAACATTTGTGCAACTAAATAAATTGTGACTTTTATCCTGACTTTCTTATATAATCTTACACTCCCTCGCGATCAACAAGGGCTATTCAACAGTGGTGACCCCGACGTGCAATAAAATATACAATAATAAATTAAGTGTCATTTTTGAACTTTTACCCAAATATTATCAGCACAAATAAGACAGCCCTACGCAGCAACAATCTCGCGAAATTTTAAGACGAGATTTGCACAAAATTTCACTCGGCATGAGCTGGGAAACTTTAAATTTTTTGGTAATATAAAACTGGGTAAGCGACCCATTTTTACAATACAACAATTTGAGGAACACCGCATAAAATATCTTTATATACATTATGTAAAGTCAAGAGTCAAATATGCAGTCAGAATTTACAAGGCATTATGATCAGTAAGGCTAGGTAATAAGGTCTTTGAGGTATGACTGCACTTATGAAGCTTGACTGTACATATGATGATGGGAGAAAGAATATCAAAATCAATTGCGTAGTTGCGGGAAGCGACCAGAATTCAGTTAGTTTTACAAAACCTAAGATCAGTTTAAATATATTTTTCAGAAAACCAATGCGTCATATTAAAATGTTAATACTTAACCGTTATATTTTTTACTAGCTGTCGCCCGCGGCTTCGCCCGCGTGAGTTTCGCTTAGATGAAAAATCTTTTTGTGTTCCAAACGGTTATCCCGCGTCCCGCGTGAATATATGTTGATGAACGGGAACAGATGTTCCAGATCTTCTATATTTATACCTCAGTAGAAAATGCACATCAGGTTGAACGACTTTTGCCAAGGCGCCATTTCCATATATGTAATAGTGTAGCTGGTCTCTTGGAGTTCTTCATCAGATGATCCTGATCTTCGATTTTTATATGTCAGCAGAAAATGCTCATCAGGTTGAACGACTTTTTGTTAAGGCACCATTCCCATATTTCTTATGGTTTAGCTGTTCTGTTATGGTTCTTCATCAGGTGTTCCAGTTTTCAAAATCAATTATAGCCTATATGTTGGCCAGGCTTAATAGCTATACAACAAAAAAAGTTTCATTCAAATCCGTCCAGTAGTTTTTGCGTGAAACGCGTACATACATACAGACAGACAGACAGACAGACAGACAGACAGACAGACAGACAGACAGACAGACAGACAGACAAGAAATTCCAAAAAAATTTTTTTGCTTTCTCTTGTTCTTTTTAAGTGTCCCTCTATCCATTTTAGTCAAAAATACTAAATGTACAGACAAAATATTTTTACTGTTTTATTATATGTATAGATAAAAGTTGTATCGCTATTTCCTTTGAAGTTCCTTTAGAATAACTATCCTACAAAAAGGTCAAAGGTGGAATTAAAGCCTTATTTTTCATTAAGAAGAAAATGTTTTCATAAAAACCTTTCATACACAATGTCCGCTTCATTTAGTCGAGAAACAAACAGTGTAAAATGAACATCTCTATCTCAGTTTCTTTGGCAGAAAACGGAGAGTTTCTCGCCGATTTTTAAAGGCAGCTCTTATTTGCACAATGCAAATGTGACTGACTAGATAAAGTGAAAATAAAACCACAAACTTCTATTATTTCTTTGATAAAGACGAGGTTGCAGCTGCGCCCGTTACTTAGCAATGCAGTGTTGGGATTCGTCTACATGAGGTAACAGAAATAAATAATACAATATTGATCCTAACTAATATTATAAATGCGAAAGTGAGTTTGTTTGTTTGTTACCTCTTCACGCTTTATCTACTGAACCAATCTTCCTGAAATTTCCCATACACATAGCTGGAAGTACGGAGAAGGACATACCTAGGGAGAACCTAAGGGTACCTTTTATCCCGGAAAAAAAGCACTGTTCCCGTGGGAAATTCACGCGGGCGAAGCCGCGGGCAAAAGCTAGTATTAAATAATTTAGTAGAAACATTGTATAAAGTAAAACTCAAAGGGCATGTCAGTACATGTAACTCTTCAAGCAACAAGGACTTCCGCGCGCGCCGCCGTGTTGCGCTATGATTTAGACAATAGATAAATATAAAATCCTAGGCATTATTATAATCCATATGACAGACCAACGGACGACAGTCCAAATAAAATTTTCAATTTAATTTTTTGCTATGTAATCTAAAGTATTTCAATCGGTAAACATAAGTATGAATTATTTTAAGAAGCTTTAAGAAGATACAGATCGGTACAATGGGTTAATCAGAAATGAACAGGCTGAGAAGAACAGAAGAAGAGGAGTGTCAAGGACGCGAATGGTCTAGTATACTGTGCTTACCATACGTGGTGGAAAAAGGCACTCCTTCACTTAGTTCCACTTAAAGAACCTAAAGAAGAAGCAAAGCTAACAAGCACAGCTAGTAAAAGCACTGTGTGTACAGACCTTTATATTTGTATGCGCTCTTTTATAATGCAATTCTTTGTAACAAGAAAAGAAACGAACTGATTGTTCGACTGTATGAATAAAATTCAGATTTCACGATCGCCGCGTTCTGTTTGAAGTTGTGGTTTTGAGTGAATCGGACTTTTGGTCGGAATGAATTTTCTGTGGAATAACTTTTTGCGTAGAATGCCTTTTTAAACGGTGCAGTAGCAAAAATGAAGTTGAGGTAAAAAGTTTAACGCAAAAAGTACTTAGAAAGTAGTTGAAATATCAGGCTTTTGATATTCAGGTATATCAAACAATGCCTTTTTAGTTACTCATTAATAAGTTTAAATTAAATTGGAAAGTGTTTTACAAATAGTTTTAATTAAGGAGTAAATTAAGTATAGTTAAAGTAACTTTCTGATTTTAATAAAACTTTATCAAGGTATGCTTGTGTCTGTTCTTCATTAGTGCTTATAATAAAAGTTCGGGCTAGGGCAAGTTAGTACTTTTATACAAAAATTACATACAAGAGTCATTTTGGGCTGCGTCGTCGCTTACATTGTTTTTATATTTAAAAACAGAATCATCTGTGCTCTTCTTTTTATTCCGTGTCTTGTCCCATAATTTGGGGTTGGCCCTCCTCGTACATCGGCGCCAGGACGATCTGTCCTGAAGTGTCCAGTCGAGCCCATCCCAAATCTTTGGTGACGGTTGTCATCCACGTTACTGGCGGTCGTCCTCTGCCCTTTCTCGTATCACAAATGGCCACAGCTCTCCTAAACGCATGCTCTTCCCCTCTTCTCATCACAGAATCATCTGTGCTAGTGAGTTATATTTGTCTGTACTGGAAATTAAACCTAGGCCTGACTAATTAGTGCCCTAGTTAATAACAAGGTCGTTAAAGTTCTGCGCCCGCTTATAAAATTCAGATAGGTTTCAAATTGTTCTTTATTTAGTCAAAAGAGCGTGAAAGTTGAACTGGAAATTGAACCAAGATCTTCCAACATAGTCGACAAGTATCGCAGTCAAGAGTGAATAGGTTAATTCTGTACACCCTTATATTGCGGTGCAGTAGAGTGCAGAGCGAATGACGGCGCCTGCAGAAAACCGTCACGTCGCGGTCACAATTACTGCTGAGTGCTTCCTTACAATGAGGATATGCTGGATTAGAACGAGGTCGTGGTGTCCTGGGATTTAGAGCTACTCATAAAAAAATAATTAAGTCTTCCAATCTTGGAGTGTTCTTCTAAATGTTCTTTGTTTTTAACCCCTAAATAGACGAGGTATTTAGCATGCGTAAGGAGTGTATCGTGGAAACCTTACTTGGACTGCTTATGCTTACCCTATAAGTCTCAAATTTTAAATTTTATTATAGTAATTTTAAACTAGTAACACATGATTTTTGTAAAATCCGACTATTATTGTCAATCATTTTACTCAGGTATATATATATGATGATGATATACATTATATGTTATATGACCAATGACGAATATCTGGGTAAAGGAGTGGAAACGCAAACACATCAAGAAATTGAGACGCTCATAGTATACATTAATATCACTTACTAAGATATATGTTGTGTGCGAGTTCCCTAATATATTAGAATTATTACGTTTTTGTGCTGCCTGGTTATTTTTATTTAGTTGTTTGTTAAGATTTTTTTTATACGAATATCTTTTTTAACAACATATTTTATATGAATATGTACGCACTACTGTCATTGAATTTATGTTGTTATTTCAACCAACGCATTTCAAAAGAGATTTCCTTATTGTTTTACTTACTTATATAATAACTAGCTGTTCCCGCCCGCGGCTTCGCCCGCGGCAAAAAAGGATTAATCATTATCCCGCCTCTGTGAAACTGTTGCTTGAGCGCGCGTTGTTAGCACTTTATTCACGATGGAAAGTTTAACACTCAAAAAAATTACAATTTCGAAAATATTTTTTAGTTTTAGACCAACCGCGACTTTAACCAACTGCGAATTAAACCAACCGCGAATTGGACATTTTTAGTAGTACTATTTACTATTTTATGGCGCTTCTGTTTTCGCTACACTATATGGTATACATAAACATTTATGAAAATATTACTCGAAAGAACATTCTTCGCGAAAAAAATATTGAAAGAACTTGTCCGCGGTAAAGTGCCATCTCGTGGCAGGCCGTGAGAACTAAAGGCAAGTATTTAATTAAAGTGCCATCTAATGACAAATTAGATGTAATGGAAAAAATGTAGTGTACCTCATATGGCTATGTTGCGCGCTCCGCCTCCGCACGCAATGTACATTACAACAAACTCACTGATGTTCCTTCACACACATAATATATAGAAGTTTGAGCAGAGTGCCATTACTCCGTGCACTCAGCAGCGGTCCGCACACCTCGACGTATCTGGGCATGCTGCCGGCCACCCGGTGCAACGGCCCATTTTATATGGAAGTAGTGGGTAGGCTGTCGTAACGTCACTTTGACGTACCGTCACTTTGACGTAACGTCACTTTGACGTAACGTCATTTTGACATGACGTCTATTTTGTCAAATAATAGATGGCGTTACTATAATTGGTATCCCATGCCCACGGGAACCATTTTTCCGGGATAAAAAGTAGCCTATGTGCTATTCCAGGTCATTATCTACCTCTGTACCAAATTTCATCGAAATCCGTCCAGTAGATTTTGCGTGATTGAGTAACAAACATCCTCACAAACTCACATTCAAACTTACGCATTTATAATATTAGTATGGATTCAAATTTATAATAACTTCATAACAATTAAATTTGCAATAGATGTACAAACTCACTGATGTTCCTTCACACACATAATATATAGAAGTTTGAGCAGAGTGCCGAGAGAGAGAGAGAGAGAGAGAGAGAGAGTACAAATATAAGCAAAATAGATTATTTTCAGATTCGTAATCTTCTTGATTAGAGGAGTCGTAGAGTATTTGGTGATGGAGAAATTCAAAAGCCTGACACACAATCCTGTATTTTTTCTATGATAGGTATTCTTTATGATGTCAGTGTCTTTTCAAGCCATCCTGATATGATATTTTGTATATTATGTATACCTGAACGCATCTACTCCACATGAGTCACGTGATATGACGTAGTTCCACCTCTATTCATTACCTCCCCACGAGACACTCGTTCAAGTAAAGTGATTCATTCAAATTGGAGTTTCCTCCCATGTTCCTCCCATTTTCCGCCCCCGCGTTTAATTTCGCCCAACGCGTTTCATACACAATTTTATTTCAACTTTTACGTTTATTTCGACATCATTTGCTTTTAGAATTAATAAAGTTGATGAATAAACCAACAAAGCTGGCCGTAGCCACAGAATAATGAGACTTCAGAAACAAGAAAATTTAAAATTTGTGAATTATATTTTTTTAAAGCGAATATAAATATTAAACAAAAATTATGTAAAATTGATTACTGATTCCAAACAGAGGATGAAATTAGAATATTATAGGCAGATGTCTTAAAACTGTTAGTAAAATGTAATTGGGAAAATAATAAGTCTGTTTTTAACAGTAATAAGTATAGAGACTTCTGATACTAGAGTATATTATAATTCTCAATATCCCTTGTCCTCTCCATTGTTGATTTTGACAACTAATTGGTTACTTTAATCTTCTATAGGTATAATATCACTAACAAATAAACTGTGGCTATTTTGATTACAAAATAGTCACAGTTTATTTCCATACTATATATTTCAAACCTCTGGTTATATCCTACAATATTACAAATGCGAAAGTTTGGAGGTGAGTTTGTGAATTAGTGAGGTTGTTTGTTACTCAATCACGCGAAATTTACTGGACGGATTTCGATGAAATTTGGTATACGGTTACAAAAAATACCGGGAATAGCACTTTTTTCCCGAAATTCCCACGGAAACGAAGCCCTGGCAAGCAGCTAGAAAATGTGCAGAGCAACTACGCTCTGCTGCCAGAAAATGTGGCAGCGAGAATCCGGACAAACGAAGCGGCGGGAAGAATTCTGTACCGAAACTTCACCGGGAAAAAACCACCGGTAAAAATAAGTACCGGGAAGAAATCTCCACGCGGCACCACGTTTGCCCGACTAAAACCTAACTAACTTAACGCAGTCTGCTACCACCGTAGCTTATGAAGGGAGCTACAGGGCCCTATATGATAACCTAACCTATAAATTAATTACACTTAAAAAAACACTTACCAAATTAAATCTTCTTTCTCTTCGGATCCAAACTTGAGTGTCTTCGGGAAGGGGGAATTCCTAATCACCCTACCTAACCCTTGAGATCTCAATTCCCCAGGACAAATAAATAGATTTCTTCCCGTAGTTTCACTCGGGAACAACCAGATGTGAACAGCCAGCCACGTTTCACCTCTCACAAGAAAAGGTCACAATAACAGAGTTTTTCACAAACACAAATTCAATAGTTATTTAACAAACAGGAAATTCACAATTATCACTCAAACTAAACAACAAGCAAAAGACGCGAGACCGCTCCGCGTATTAAAATCAAACCGATATCGCCCTGGACAATGCAATGGCGGACCACACGATGCATTCCACGCTAGCAGTGTGAAAACCCCGAACGCCCTCTGGCGGCAGCAATGCGAAACGCCTGCGTTTAGTTTTACCCAATATATTACAAACATCCCCCCGTCCCGGTCTGAGAAGCAGACCGCTAGCTTACTCTACGGGAAGGCGGGCGAGAGAGGTCACACCTCTCCTTAAAATCGAACCGTCGACCAACACCTCAGCCACACGCGGAGTGCCATCTCCGCCAAGAATCAAACGTAATATGCGAGCTCGTCGCCAAAGCAATGAGGGCAAATTTGCCTCTTTTAACAATACTAAATCACCCTCCCTGGGAGGCTCAGTCCTGTCTGTCCACTTCACTCTTTGCTGCAGCAAATGCAAATATTCAAGCGACCAGCGACGCCAAAAGTCCTGGCTCATTTGCTGCAACATTTGAAAACGCGACAACCGATATACGCGTTCATCCTTCCACGGGTATTCGGGCAGGGCATTCAACGGCCCTCCCACCAAAAAATGACCAGGGGTGAGAGCTTCCAAGTCATTTGGATCTGGAGATAGCGGACAGAGAGGACGAGAGTTGAGGACCGCCTCAACTTTACAAAACACTGTGGCCAGCTCTTCAAAAGTTAGAGCCGTTTCTCCGATAATGCGGCGGAGGTGGGTCTTTGCGGATTTCACAGCCGCTTCAAAAATCCCCTCCCCAATGGGGGCAACTTGGGGGACTAAACTTCCAGGTTATTCCCCTTTGGGCAGCAATTTGACTTAAACTAGTACAATTTTTATCAATAAACACAGAAACATCCTTAAGATAATTTACAGTTCCTTTATAGTTTGTGCCATTGTCAGACCTAATAAGGGAAGGTAGACCTCGACGCGAAACAAAGCGATCCAACGCGGCGACGAAGGCCTCCGTAGTCAGAGCCGATACCACCTCCAAATGGGCAGCCTTGGTGGCCAAACAAACAAATACACACAAATAGCCCTTCACAATACGGGCATTACGAAAGGGAGAAGCCTTGATCGAAAAGGGACCGGCAAAATCGGTTCCAACGCCGTCAAACGGTCTCGAAGGTCGGATTCGATCAGCGGGCAAATCACCCATCTGTGGTTGCATCGTGGATGCCTTCAACCTATAACATGCAATACATCGAAACAGAACACTACGGATTGCTCTTCGGGCTGACAAAATCCAAAACTCGCGTTGCAAGATAGCCAACAAAGCATTGCACCCAGCATGGGCGTTACGAATGTGTCGATCAGACACCAAAAGCTGCACCAAGGGTCCGCCCTTGGGCAACAACAGAGGATGGCGAGTCTCATATGGAAGATCCGCCTTCCGGAGCCTGCCTCCAACCCGAAGAAGCCCATCCGAGTCGATGTACGGGTTCAAACGAGCGACCGCGCCCTTCAACTTAGCGCGTCCGTCGCGCAAGATACGAAGCTCTGACTCAAACCGTCCGGTCTGCACGACACGGACCCAATGCAACAATGCGCTCCGGCGCTCTTCTGCACCTGCAATCGGCTCCAACCGCTTTGCCTGTGGGTTTCTACAATTATGTATGAAACGCTTAATCCAACTGGTAACACCCAGAAGCTTATCCAAGCTGCTATACCGAGCAAGTAGCCAATCCGGCTCCGACGTCGTCTCAGCGACTACAGCATGTACACGGAGCCCAGTCAAATTCAAAGAAGGAACATCTGTCTGACAGACAGGCCAAGAAGTTTCTGATCCCATCAGCCACTCTGGACCCCACCAGAGCGGGTGTGACACCAATTCTGGTGCCGTACAACCTCGGGAAGCACAGTCCGCTGGGTTAAGCTCTCCCGGCACATGTCTCCATGTTATATCAATTCCGATATTCTGGATTTGGGAAACCCGATTTCCCACAAAAACCTCCAAGGTATGTGGGGCCGCGCGCAACCATGCAAGCGCGACCTGGCTATCCGACCAGGCGAAGATGTCTCGTATCTCGACCGTGGCCGCCAGCTCACTGGCAACGTGATGCAACAATTTAGAGAGAAGGTGAGCTCCACTCAACTCAAGCTTGGGGATAGTCAGCCTAGTCCTGATGGGGGCGACCTTGCTCTTCCCTAACAAAAGCGAGACATTGACCCGGCCATCGGCGTCAACTGTCCGCATATAGACTGACGCGGCATAGCCTCGCTCCGACGCGTCACAAAAGCCATGCAGGCTGGCTCGATATTTCCCGGGTGGCAATATTCGACGAGGCAAGGCAATTCGATTGACTTCCTTAATCGATGAAAACAACTCGAGCCAATCATCCAATGGAGAGCCAAACAGCGGCTCGTCCCACGAGACGCCCAAAGTCCAAAGTCTCTGAAGAAGACACTTTGCAGAGAATATCACTGGACTGATCCAACCGCTTGGATCAAACATACGGGCTATTACGGACAACACCGTTCTCTTAGTCCAGACCTTTGGTATTTCCAAGTCCACTTGGAATGTAAAAATATCGGTTAGCGGCTGGTACTGCATGCCCAGCACCGCTATCCTGTTGGGATCATCCACATCCTCAAACAGGTGAGGGTTCTGTTGGTGATCCTCCGGGATCCCTTCTAGAACTTTAGGCTCATTAGACAACCACTTACGTAGCTCGTAGCCACCTGTCTTCAATATTTCAATCAATTCATCCCGCAGTAGGAGGGCCTCCTCAATACTTTGGGCTCCGGTGCACACGTCATCTACATACAAGTCACGTGACAGCACGGAAGCCCCACGGGGAAAGCGGATCCGTTCCCGCTCTGCCAATTCAAGCAATGATCTGATGGCGATATAGGGACTAGATTTCAAACCATACGTGTTTGTGTTGAGTTCATACACCGTCACAGGATCCTCAGGGCGCTCACGCCAGAGTATCAACTGGAATCGCCTGTCCTCAGGATGTATGACTGTCTGGCGGAACATCATCCGGATGTCCGCACCAAAAACCACTTGATGTCTTCTAAAGTTCAAGATGATGTCAATTATGTCCCTATGCAATTTGGGACCCGAATGCAAACACAGATTCAACGAAACCCCGTTCGAAGTGGGTGCGGACCCATCGAAGACGGTCCTCAATTTGCCTGTTGAGGCCTTCACCACCGCGTGGTGGGGCCAAAAATAATGCTCAGTTGAGCTCCAATCAACTCGAGCCGGAGACATGTGACCCAAATCCTCGTACTCGCGCATAAATTCAATATATTTATCGCGAAGTACGTGGTCACGCTGCATGCGTCGCTCCATGGACAGCAGTCGTTTCTCCGCAAGCGCCCTACTTTGCCCTAGGCTAGGACGAGAGGCAACAAAAGGTAACCTAGTTACAAACCGACCGGAGGGCAACCTCTCCGTGGTTGATCGAAAAAGGGCTTCGCACTCAGCGTGTTCCGGATCCATCCTGGAACTCATAGGTGGCTCCTCCACCTCCCAAAACCTTTGCATGGTCTTGGCCAAGGACGCAGATGCGACAACCGGTGGCTCCTCCGCGGTGCCATTATCAAACACAGGGCCCATCAGGGCAAAACCAAAAATCGTAGACACTGCCATCAGTGAAGACGAACCCAGAGCCTTCTGTGTACCCAACAAAATCCAACCCAATACGTCCGAGCCCAGGAGCAAGTCCACTGGGCCGGGATGAAAGACAAAGGAGTCGGCCAAATCCAGACCCGAAACCAAAGACAACACACCCGGCGGTATGTCTGTCGAGGGGTGCCAACCCGCAATGGTATCCATTACCATAGCCGAAGTCGTGATCCTCATTGTGGAGGACTTCAGCGAAGAAAAGGTGACAAGTGTCTGGCCCGTCAGACACTTCACTTGTATGCCACCAACTCCAAGAAGTGGCACAGGCGAGTCTTCCACGACTAAACCTAACTGGCGTGCCACTCGAGTGGTAACCAAACTGCTTTGAGCCCCTGAGTCCAACAGAGCTCTCAAATTAATGGCTTCCCCCACGACCCCATACGCGGACCACCGCGGTAGGGAGCAGAACCGTCCGCGGCTCTGTCCCAGCAAGGGAGCAAGCTAGTTACGGGCTCCCCACTCTCTCCAAACCAGGGGCGCGCCACTGACCCGGATAATATGGCGGGCGAGTGCACATCCCCATCTGAGGGGGGCATAACCCGCGGCCCGGCCATACATATGGTACGGCGGGTGGTACTCCAGCCGTGGGTACTCGTGCAGCGGCGGAGAAAACCGCTGCGGCTGCATGTGTTGGGTATTGGTAACCCGCGTGGAGGGGGTGTCCCCACTCTCACGTCCGATCTAGGGCCCCCGCCCATGGGGGCCCTATCCGAGGCCTGGCCAGCTACATACTGGCCATGACCTTGGGGCGCGTGGTCCCGGTCCGCCAAGACCCGCGCAGGCACGCGACCCCCTCCCGAGGGGGGTGCGACGAGCGAAGCCGCGTCCTCCGTCCGGTGGTGGAGGGCTTCGCGCAGGAGCGCCCCCGCCCATAGGGGACCCCTGCCTCAACATCCGGGTGCCATCCCCGTTGCGGTTCATGCAAAGCATCGCGTGGTGCCGCCCACGGCATGCACTGCATGGTATGGCACTGGGACAGTCACGTGCATAGTGACCGCCCAAACAATAAAAGCAAAGTTCATGCCGCTTTGCCATGCGGCGCCGATCTTGTACTGGCAGTCCCTGCCAGTCCCTGCATTGCAGCAGGCTGTGGCCCATCCGACCACATTGCAGGCAGTCCGCGTCCCTCGCGACTGCTGCCGTGTGTGCAACCCGCGCACCAGCTCCACGCGGTGGCGGTTGCCGTCCCTGTTGGGGCCTCCTCGCCATGAGGGTTCCAAGGGCCTACGTTCAGGCGCTCTGGATGGCGCTGAGTCCGTCATGGTATTCTCAGCAGCCCGTGCCTCAAACTCCAAAAACTTCACCAAGTCAGTGAATGTTGGTAGGGTGGTGCTATCCCGCTCCGCATTTTCGCGCTCAAACCGCGAGCGGATGTCATTGGGCAATTTGCCCAATACAATGTGCACCAACAAAAAAGACCATTGGTCCACCGGCAGCCCCAGTGTGCGGAGCGCGTTACAGGCCACTGTAACGGGCGTGAGCAACTGCAGGCGCAACTGTGCCCTGTTGGCCACCTTGGGCAGGGCCATCAACTGTGCGGCGTGCGCATCCGCTAACAAACGTAAGTTTTGGTAGCGGGAGTTCAATAACTCCCAAGCCGTATCGTACTGGTCGTCCTCCACCCGGAGGTGCTGGATGAGCGACCGCGCTTCATCCTCAAGAGTGGAGAGGAGGTAGGCCATCTTCTGGGCCTTCGACAAATCCTGTCGTGCTACGACCAGGGACTCAAACATATTTTTATATGCTACCCACTCCTCCATCCTACCCCCAAAGTGGGACAGCTGAAGGGTGGGGAGCCGACCAGTAACCGCTGGTCCTTCCTGTCTAACAGGTGTGCGAGGGGCTGGTCCGCCAGCCTGTCTCGCCCTTATTGCGGTCACCGCCTCCGCGATATCATCGTGCAGACTCAGGATCTGGTCCATGTCCGCCATGTGACCTGCGTAGGCCTCCGGGGTATGATCGGCTTCGGTAAGCGCCGCCATGGCCGCTTCCGCGCTAATCAATCGTGAGTGGAGGTGATCCGCTCTTAGCAGTATGGCGCCCTCCCTGTCCTTCCGGGACAGGAGTCCTCCGGCCGTCACAAACCATCTCAATTCGTTGGCGAGTGTCGCCCTAGCATTGGAGGCCTTCGCCATCGCGTCAAGTCACAAACAAAAAAATAACAAAAGGTAAATAAAAAACAACAAAATCAAGCAACTACACGAAGAACCGCGGTAGGTATGAGAATGGCACAAACCCGGAACGCACGGTACAAACCGCAAACAAATACAAAAAAGGTTACAAATATTCTTATACAAACAAACTAAGAAAAATCTAATAATTTTTACAAACAATTAATTATTTTTTACAAACGAACAAATAGAGGGTAGATAAACTACGCTCTGCTACCAGAAAATGTGCAGAGCAACTACGCTCTGCTGCCAGAAAATGTGGCAGCGAGAATCCGGACAAACGAAGCGGCGGGAAGAATTCTGTACCGAAACTTCACCGGGAAAAAACCACCGGTAAAAATAAGTACCGGGAAGAAATCTCCACGCGGCACCACGTTTGCCCGACTAAAACCTAACTAACTTAACGCAGTCTGCTACCACCGTAGCTTATGAAGGGAGCTACAGGGCCCTATATGATAACCTAACCTATAAATTAATTACACTTAAAAAACACTTACCAAATTAAATCTTCTTTCTCTTCGGATCCAAACTTGAGTGTCTTCGGGAAGGGGGAATTCCTAATCACCCTACCTAACCCTTGAGATCTCAATTCCCCAGGACAAATAAATAGATTTCTTCCCGTAGTTTCACTCGGGAACAACCAGATGTGAACAGCCAGCCACGTTTCACCTCTCACAAGAAAAGGTCACAATAACAGAGTTTTTCACAAACACAAATTCAATAGTTATTTAACAAACAGGAAATTCACAATTATCACTCAAACTAAACAACAAGCAAAAGACGCGAGACCGCTCCGCGTATTAAAATCAAACCGATATCGCCCTGGACAATGCAATGGCGGACCACACGATGCATTCCACGCTAGCAGTGTGAAAACCCCGAACGCCCTCTGGCGGCAGCAATGCGAAACGCCTGCGTTTAGTTTTACCCAATATATTACAAACAATATACACTTCTGTGTTGTATTTATTTGTTATATTTTTGGAGTTAACTCAAACCTAGCGCCATCAAAACCAACTCTATTAATGAGGCAATATTCCGGGAATCCCTCACAAACATTTATTTGCCAGGTTTAATTAAAAACCTTTTCAAAGTAGGTTTAATAAGCATAATCATTTTATCTGAATTAAAATACCTACTTAATTGTTTCCATAATTAAAATGAGAACTTATAGGGTCAAATTATAGTATAAGTATTAATGTAATGTAATAATTTAACAACTTAATAAAAAATGTTTCTTGATGGTTCTTGAGCTAGTGTATTACTTGTCTTACTGTATTAACTTTTTTTTCTTTTAAGTTGTTTTATATGACTTGGTTAGATTTTTACTGCTATTTTTTGATTTTTTATTTATTTTAAATGTTACCCGATCAGAAGTGTTTAAGTTTGATCGGAGGAAATCTGCTAGCAGTTTGAATATCAAATATCTGCTGGTTGATGTCGGGAGTTTTTGAACATTTCTTATTTTGGGACTCTACACGTTGACCCAGATCAAGAAAAAAAGTCTTATTAAATTGAGCTTATTTTATTTGTACGAGCTTTAAAGCCTTATAATAACTATTAAACTACCAAACTCTACTACGGTTCATAACTACAGCACATACCTACTTAAATACTTTCACAGACTGTAAAGTTAGGCGAGTAAGTTTAAAAGCCTGAATGTATTATGGTCAATGGAAGCGGGGAAAAGTAAAAAAGTGTGAAGTCTGAAACTTGGAAGTTAAATGTTTCCGAGTATCGCACTTTTTATCGTCGTCTCAATATTTCTTTACTACACTTGTGGAGTTTACGCTGCTTGCGGGTTATTTGTATTGATATTTATATGAAAATAAATTGATATTTGCTTCGATAAATAACCAGAGTTCGTTAAAATTGTTTTAGATGTTTCCAATTGAAATAAAGACAACAAATTTGTAACATCGCAAAAGGCAACTGTTCACGCTACATAACGTTACTCGGAACGTACACGCACTGATAGATGTCAGTGCTATGATAATCGAATTTTGAATATTTTATCATCTACCAAATCTTCTCTAACGGCGACGACAATCTGCCACTGTTTTTTAGTGTATATTCTATTTAAATTCGCCACCTGTTCCTGGCAGTTTTTTGTATTTGTTTATATTCGTAAGAGTAAATTTATATCAGAAACAAAACACCTCTTTAAATCAAGATCCGCAGTCTCCTTATCTGCACCTGATCATCCTTAAAGAGTGGCTGCTAGCACAGGCGGCCACAGCTACCACATGATAACGTCAATGGGCTTATGTGTATCCTGGTATCAGAATTCTAAATCTTCTGACGGCGTCTAACGTGGTTTATATACGACCTTCAATTGAAATATGTATCCTAAATGCTCTAAGGGTCCTAAGGATTAAACATCTAGGGCACAAATCGAACACATCTTTCTCATACACAATCAGGTGCAATGTCCTACATATTTCTAAAAGAAAATATAGCCTAAAACCAAAAGTACTCCAACTTCCGCACAGAAAATATCTTAATACCATTCGGGCTAAGCAAGTGTGAAGTTTCAGCATTCCTCGCATTACAGGCCGTACGACACTTCATCACGCGCAACCGCGCGGCGCCGGCGCCGCATTCCGCCGTCACACCGCGACACCGCGGGATTCGTACCTCTTTATCTTATAAAGCATTTTCACTACCTTAAATAAAATAGATAACGAATAGCCTGTATTACTGTCTACTAGGATTTGATAGTTTTTTTTTTTCATATTGAGTATGTTATAAATATCACTGGTGTCAGATTTATCTCTAGTCGCCTAAATGCATCTGACACGACTCGACAACTACAACCATCTAGCAGCTGTTGTCGTAAACACATTAGTAAACAAAACAGTTATAATATTTGGCAATGATGATGGTGATAAAAGATTATGACATTCACAAACGATACTTTCTACTCCTGATTCACAATATGAATCCATTATGTATTCCACACAATGACAAAAGTAATGACACGTTTTTCGTTGTTTTTGTAATCTTTGCAGCTTAGGTTCTTTTAGTATTTTGATCATATTACGCATATAATGGCTCAGCGAGCCATGGAATGCTCAATACTCGGAGTCACTCTGCGAGATAGGATCAGAAACGAGACCATTCGCCAACGTACGGAAATCACTGATATCAATAAAAGAGTAGCGCGTCTAAAATGGCAATGGGCTGGACATATCTGTCGCAGAGATGACGATAGATGGAGCCAGAGGATACTGTTTTGGGGAAGGACAATGTTTTTTCCGTATAGGAAGACGAAGTGTGGGCAAACCAGCTGCCAGATAGTCGGACGATATTAAATAGACGGCAGGGCCGACCTGAACCAGGATCGCCACATCAAGATCAGAGTGGAAAAAGAATCAAGAGGTATACGTTCAACAGTGGACGCAAATATGCTGAAAAGAGAGAAGACGCATATACGAGTATATACATACATGTCTATCATACTAACAAACATACTCTACTAACTTTTCAAGCTGTCAATTATACTAGAATGTCCTACGCCCAGTCTAAACAAACTTCCATTATTGAATTTGATATTATCATCATTATCATCCATCATAAACTTATAATTTACAATACGCCAGTATATTATATGTCTTTGATCATCATCGATAAAATAACGTTTACATAACACCATTATAAAAATAAAACATGTAGGTAAAGAAAATTATATAACATTGCGAAAGGCGGTTTTATCTTGCTGAATGTGAAATGTCTCGCTATGTGTGATAAACTGCCGCTAAGCACGACGAATGCTCTTAGCAGTAACGTAATGGAATAGAATAGTATAGTCCAGTAATAAACGGTTCTATGATTCACTTTTCTCATATAAATTTTCATATTAAATAATATTATTAATTCTTACAAACATTACGGAACAATTTATTAAGAAAAATGAAGAAAAAATGTCAAAGGAGCATTTCATAATATTTTTTTAAAGGCTAGACTTCAATTACGAGAAATCCTAAAGCTTACAAAGTAATTGAGCTCGAAATAAACAATCTCGTTCCAGATGTTTTCTTAATATTTATGCAGAATTAATTTCTGAAACTGGAGTCGAAACTCTTCATTCCTGGAATCTACAAACAATTTCATTAGCAATACCATTCTAGATCTTACAAAGGTCATTGCAGACCTCCTTGAAACACTACAAGCTAATAAATTACATTGCACTTCCAGTAATAGAAATGTTTAAAATATTCTTCACAGCTTTGCGCTTCTGTCGTACTGAGAGTACATTATTCTAAGTTTTTGTATCGGGTCCGTGTTTTTGTAAACTAGCGTCAATTATAGATATAGAGCTCAACAAATTGGATTGTTTTGAAAATGTAGTTAATTTAACCCTCAGTTAATCTGGTGCCTAAATATACTCTAATTTATCTGGTGGAGTCCAAGGGACTCCACCAACAATTTTTTAGTTTAAATAAAACAACATTTACAAATAGTAGCAAAATTAGGTATTTATTTGAGTATCAATTAATACACTATCAGACTTTCAAATCAGATTTTGGTATTTATAATCATTTAAGTTTTTAACAACAAAAACAAAATTATCTTCTAAATTTGACTAACAAAAAGTAGTGCTAACTTCTGGCTACCATAAAAAATATAAACTAAAGTATATTTTAACTTTTCACTTATGAATAATAATAACAATATAGTGAAATTTTAGAAATTACAAAAAAAGGTAAGTGTTTTATATAAAAATAAAAAACGTGCAGCACCACCAACGTGACCACCTGAATCGGTTTTTTCCGTAACAATATGCAGTCTTCTCACCGGAAACCGTGATATCTTCATCATCAGAACCAGCTGACTACTCCGAATTTGTGTCGTGATCCGAAGGTATGCACCCATCTTTGGACTCGGAGAGCAATTCCGCAGGCATATTTTGAGGCACTTCCAACGGTTCAGATTCATGGTCAGACTCCAAATCTTCGTCGTTTAGCCATCCCATTATAATAGATTCAGCATCTGGTTGGTCTAAATTCACTATTTTGTCTACTGGACGCTATTTTGTAGCCTAAAAAGAAGAAATTGTATCATAAAACTACAAAAATACAAAGTTATGGAATTAGTGAAAAAGTTACACAAACGCTCTGGTGGAGTCCCGTGGACTCCATGAACGTTATATCTCACCAATAAATGAGCGCACACGCACGTCCTTCCGCCCCCGCACGCCGCACGCTTCTGGAGGAAGGTACTGAGACGCATGAACTTATAAGTGAAATAATAAAATTTTTACAACACTTTGTAAATCGTGCGGAGTCCCTGGGACAGATCAATTAAGGGTTAATACTAAAATCATGACAAAACTGCGACGTGGCAATCGTAATGCTAGAAAGTTTGTCCTTTTATTGAAACGCTGCTATCCGTGAATAATATTTTTAACTTATTTAATTTTTTGACAGTCTTTGGTGCTCAGACATAGTGTCAACTACGAACCATATTCTTTGATTTAAGACTATTGAAAGTGAAATATCGGAGACGATAACTGATCAAGACGATGATACCTTTATTTTATCTTTTTTATGACAGGTGAGATAAGTATGAATGTGCCAGCGCACGCATAAAAGATGAAAGAGGATGAACGAACGCGTCGCCGCGTACAAGAAGGGTATTAAAAAATGACAACAGCTTTATAATACACTCGAATAGAAGATGAAAGAATTATTCTATACTATGGACATTTTATGTCATGGTGATTTACGGATGTACAATTCATTGCAACAGTGACACTGACAAATGCAGTGCAGTATTGAGTATGAAGTGGAAAGAAACAATTGTTGCGAGATGGGAACGGGAAACGAGATGAGATAGTTTGGGCGTTGTCTTATACTGTAGGGAAAAGTCTGTTCAGTAAATGATGGAATGAAATACGCTCTGGAATGTATTTGCAAATCTTATTGTTTTACTGTATTTTTAATATAAGCATCTGTAGTGTTGCGTGAGATAATTATTTCGGCATGATAATAAATAACAAGTATATCATAAATTTTACTACATAGGTATTATTTTACAAAGGTAAAGTGAAGTGAAGTGGTTTCTTTACTTAACGTGGCCGATCTGAAAAGGATAATTTTCCATCTTGACCTGACCGGGAAACGAAACCTACCCCGTGGTTCAGAGCAGAGACTTTATCACTGCGCCACAGAGGCTAACCAAAACATAAATTGCATTTTAAGGATCTCAAAACAATTTATAATTATTTTAATGAAAAATAATTTAAATTTCTTTACATGAGTTCAAACTTTCTCGTATATAAGGTCGCCCGCAATTATTTTGTTCATAGCAAGAACTTTGTTCAAAAGCTAGTTTTAATGATGCGTTTATGAGAATAGTTTCTTAACAAAAGTTGATGCATATTTTAAAGGTTTTACAATCTCAAGTATTTTATATTTTCGACGAAATTTACAGATTGTAAATTTGATAAACGATCTTCATCAATTTTATTATTAGGTATAATAAATCTTTAATTCAGATAACTTTCATTATTTTCATGTCAGTAGTAAAAAAAAATTATTTTTATTATTACTATAAACTGATGATTCCTCCACTCATAGGCGATGGGCTAGCAACCTGTCACTATACCTGAATCTCCATTCATTCCATCTAAGCGTGACCGAGTCTCACGACTCTTGGCTCTGTCTACCCCGTAAGGGATAAAGACGTGACTCTATGTATGTATGTATTGTATTATGATTGTACTAATCTAGGACCTTATCAAGGTTATTTTGTTTAATAGTGTTTCTAGTGAAAAGTTGTAGGCTAGTTTTGAAGTTTGAGTTGAAGAACCACCAGTAACACCTCAAACGAGACACGTGTGAGGGAGGCAAACGTTTGCTCAACAACTCCAATGTAACATTGCTACTCACCCTCTGTTTACTTATAGAAACAACGGGACAAGGGAATTCTCTAGTACTTGGTTATTTCTGGCTGGAGCGTTGTGTGGGAAGGAAAAATCTAAATTCGTAAGTTAAAGTAAGAATAAGTTTGTAAGGATGTTTAAGAATCTTTTTGGTTTGCTCGTTATTAGCTTTCAACCGTCCAGAACCTACTGGGGCAAAGGCTCTACCCCCCCCCCTATATACCTATTTTGTATTTCCAAAACTAGTCTACAGAGTACGCATCTAAGTCATCTCGCTATTTTCGTCTTCAAGTGGAGCTTTTACGGTTAACATAGTAAAATACTTACTTACTTACTCTGCTGGCTCAGTGACCGCAAAGTGGATCTTGGCCTCCGATACGAGAGAGTGCCAAAGACTCCTATTCTGCGCGGTGGCTCGCCTGTTGTCCGCTCCCAGCTCACGCAAAAAATAACTACTAAATTATAATTCACAGTAGATAAGAAGTACCATACATATTTATTTACCTAGTTCAACAGGATAATTATTCAGTAAGCCTTAATATAGAAACAGAGTAAACACGATATTTTTATCCCGGCACTTTCGTGGAAGAAAAACATCGTGGCACTACCAGCCTAGAATAGTACGCCTTCTCCCACTCAGATCCTGAAAACACTGGAAAATAAAAGGCATGTATTTTAAGAACGCAAATAATTACATAAATAATGAATTAATTTAATACGACAAAATTCCTACTAAAATAGGTTTCTGTGTCAGTCTTCCGCTAAAATCCAAAAATGGCAATCTAGGGGAGAGTTTGAACTCTTATTTATTTGGTACATAGAAAAGGCAGCTTCAAAACGTCAATATATAAAACTGAACTCAATATAATAGGTACTACTACTATATATACTAGGTACTACTACTATGATTTACCTTATAAAATATAAAAATATCATATCGGAATGATATTTAGCACATAGACTTAGAAAAAAAATATATTTTTCTTCACTGTATTTATATGATGATAATATAGGTACTAAAACTAAAATTCTCAAAAAGTCATGGAAAACTGATGATGATCCTAATCCTAACTATCCTATCCTACTGTGAAAGTGAGTTTGTTTATTTGTTACCTCTTCACGCTTACTAAACCAATCTTCCTGAAATTCCGCTTACAAATAGTTGGAAGTACTGAGAATAACTGCAGAAGAGAAGTACTGAAAAAGCACTGTTCTCGTAGGAAATTCATGAGGGCAAGAGCATGAGGCTGCGGGCAAGAGCTAGTATTTAATAAAAGTATTTTAAATAATGGTCTACTACGAAGTATGTCAGTGAGCCAGTACAGCATCACAAATGGAGTGGCGAGCGCGGTCGCATGAAATTGATGTACAGCCGACATCGGGACCACAACCGCATTCACTGATTCCATCGGCTTTGTGGTCAGCTGTATGCTATATGGAAATCAATTTCGTGTTCATCATATAAACTTGGATTTTATTTGGGCTTGAACATCTGTCGGCCATCCGGAACATTTTTAATCTCTTCTCTATATAATATTGTAGAAGTTATGGGCATAGCGAGTAGAATTTTTAATATTGGCAAAAATACAAAATAATATAAAAATTCGTTTTAGCAGAACGTTATATAATTTAGTTTAGATATTTTATATATTTTGAAAAGCTAGGGTACCTTTTAAGCCTAGTATAAGGTGATATTAAAAAAAATATTCTAAAACGACAAGCTTATTAGCAATAAACCAACCAGATGGATGGATTGGCAGTTGGCTGGTCAGTTGGTAGCAAACGGAATTATTGATTGATTGATATTTCAGTTCTGCTGTTTCCAGTTCGATCTTTATAGCAAGTCGTGTGTGAATTGCTTATTTGGAAGCAGAAACAGCATTCAGATAGGTCGTTTCCGACGCGTCAGAGTCTGGATAACCGCAAGCGGCCCACATCGAATGTGTGCCAGTTCGTACAGATTGCTATCCGATTGCGAGAATTGGTTTTACAGTCGTGCTATATAAATATCATTTCAGGGTGTTACGTCCTTTTGAAGAACGAAGAATCTATTTCGATATAAATCGTAATGTTTATTTGTACTGGATGCCGAATATTTTATAGTATAACGTCGTATCTTCACCTTTATGGAACTTTTTTCTTGTTTAATATCTTTCCGTACAAAAATAAACTTGATTATTTTTTCTATTTGACAACTAGGTTAGGCCAAAGCGTCTGTTGGGAACAAAAATACCTGAATCATAACATTCCTTCGTAATTAAAATGCCCACACAAATGTCAAACGCCCACATAAAAGTACATTAAATGGTAAAACAGAGCTAAAACTATGTGGCAACCATTGAAATTTGAATTGAAAACAATAAACTATGTAAACGCCGCAAAGTACACAGTGCCCTTTATCCAACAGAATTATAAAGCGCAAGACTTAAGTATGATATTTACGAAACACAATTTGTAAACAAGCCTACAGTCCATGAAAGTTGATTGTTATAATTGTGAGAAGCAAATTACTCTGCTATCACCGAGTTTACACCTCAATTTAAACTTGAAAGCTTTTATTCACTATGAAATAAAGCTGAAAACGCTTTGACATTTGGTTTACGATCGCAATATTAAAGTATGTGCGTGAGTACGGATTGTACAAAAGTACGTTAAACTGTATACGATGTGTGACTTGTTTCGCTTCAGCGCTTGACGGATTCTCCCTCAAAACCCTTATCTTGTTAAAATTTAGGACATTAACAACGTTGAAGCTAAATTATAAAAGTTTGAAGTACGTAAGAATCAAGAGTTGGGCGTGATGAATTACGTAATTTGAAATTAATTTGAAGTTCTTAATTGAGGTTTTAAGATATTCGACAGTTAAGGGCTGAGAGAAAAAATATATGCTGTCTGTTATCGTGGATAATCGTCAATTGTTTTATATTTTAATTCTGTTTTAGATAATTATGTTATATTTATTAGTTTTGTTAAATTCCAAAACCGATTCTGATAGATTTTCAATAATTAATTGTCGCCATAATGTTGCTTGTAATGAAACAGTACTTTTTAGTTCAGACTAATAAAAAAACATTTAATTTTGATACCTGTTATCTCACGTTTTATAGTAAACCAATCAACAGAATTGTTGCACCGTTTTGAGATAGTTTATTTCAGTTAACGAAAGTTCTGAACTTGCGGACTTTTCTTTCGAAAGCTCGTTTGTGGGATGAATTTACACAGAAAAGATGCCACGAACAAAACTGATAAATAGGAAAGAGATAAAGGTAGTAAGAGGGCTAATAGTGGCAATTTTTTGTTGTTACCAATTTCTATATATAGCAATTATTATTAGACACTGTGTAGGCTCGTTGGTACCGGTAACAAATTCTCAATTAAGGTACTGGTACTTTCCGAGAGTTAATAAGGAGAATTTGGAACCGATAACAACCTTTGAGCTTGATGTTATTTTTGTGAGGAGAAAGGGCTGGAGATTGACATTATGCTCTTTTTTCGGCTGGAGCAGCGCGCAATGTAAATACATATTTACATGTATGTAAATACATATTTACATATCATATTAAAAGGATTTTCAACTTAACCAATCTAAATTATTCACGCCCAAATCACGTTAAACTAGACAATTACACTCATGGGGGAAATAAAAGCGTTAGTTAGCGACTAACAGAATTAGCTGAATTCTAGCCACGGCTCGTAGCGAAATTCAATTAGGACGATTAGAGGCATCCAGCAATTGTTGTCATTTTTAATCAATTTTAAACTTTATCCTCATTGTCATAAAGGTCTTCATAGTGATTCTACTTTAATTAAAAATAAACTGTAGTGCGGTACCTGCAAGGTCTGAAAACGAATATGCATATCACGTATTGCTTAATTGTGGTTCCGGGTGCCGACTGATTTAGCAGAAATACGAATTGCGGTAAGTATTTTAGATTTGCCTCTATGGATATAAATTTTATTAGTAAAATTCAGTCAAAAATAATACTGAATTGCATAACTCTGAAATTAAACAGCTCCAATTTAGTGTAAAACATATAAACTCGGTAATAAATAAAATTCTCACGTAGATTTTTTAATTTTAATCAATTTAAAGATTCAAAGATTCTCATTTTTTCCGCGGATACGGAAAAATGCCCAGTGACTTAAAAACGTGACAAAATAAAAGTGGTGCTCGGTTCCTGGGGACTCCGAGCAATGCAATCTAATTTGGGAGGCACCATTATTCCTCGCGAGCCGTCCTAAGTCACGTTCATTGCCACTCGAACGGGTAAGCTTTCACTTATCGCAGTTTTGGAATCGAATCCGGCGGAAAATTGTCATTTCACGTCGAACAATAAGCGCTTTGTTTGTCGTTTGTTCCGTTTCCTGTTTCGAGATTTTCATGCTTGGAATTTGCGCAGTGCGTTGTTTTTTGGTTAATTATTAAGGAACTTTTGAATTGTTTGTAATCTACAATTATGTTATATCAACATATTTGTTAATGAGTAATTTTATGAGATATTCTACGAAACAGAATGTGTTATCATTAATGATGTATCTTGACATTTAAGCTTGTAGTTTGGTCTCGTACCTACACGCTTGTTGAATATATGTTCGCTTCACCGTTTGACATTATAAAACCAAGTGAGAGAGTGGAGTGGTGCATTCAAAATGTGTAAAAGCCGCAGCATTGCTTGCCGCGCTTTATAATTTCAAAATTTTGCCAGATCCAGAAATCAAAAATTATTTATTATCAACCTGGTTAGTATAAAGCAATTAAAACACTTAACTTACATAATGTTACATATCATCAGATATTACTAGGGAGGGACTGAAATGACATTGATTGCAAAGTGTTCATAACTTCTGTTGTTAATAATCCAATAGTAAACGAATTAATTTAAGGTACTTCCCGATACATAGATTAATGTACCACCACTATTTTTACGATACGGGCAAAACATACCATCCTTGCTCTCTCTTTAGTCGTATTTCCTCATGACTGAGGGTCGTGATCAATATATGGAATGAAACACACACAACGACTCTCATGGCAATTTTAATGGAGTGGTTTGCCATTGCCTTCTCCATCCTTCCTAAGCAATAAGAAAATGAACTTGTGAAATTTTCGTACATCTTTTTCTTAATTTCATCTGCGTATTTTAATTTTCGAATTCAAGATGGCGACGCAGCTTTCAAAATTATAATCTGTATCACCGCGAGGGATTTGTGGAAGCGGCTCGCTTCGAGATGTTGATATTAATTTTGCTCGTGTTTTTAATATCTTTCGGAAAGGCGTGCGGCAAAATCTTATATCATAAGGAAGATTTTTAAATAAAACTTGGCTTTATAAGGAACAAGCTGTGCTTTGAGGCTTTTTAGTAGGACGTATTTGATCTAGCTGAAATTACTTGACGGATTTTGTTTAAAAAAATATCAGTTATAAACATCAAGATATTATGTACTAACGCATGTTATTAATTAATTATTCCCACATGCGGAATTTCATAAAAAATTGTTATGCGATAGAGGCGTAATTGACTACCAAATAAACAAAATATGCATACTTTTGCGTTGACTTATTTATGAGATTAGTATAAATATAAATGAAAGAAGCAAATGGCATCCGTATTGACCTGAGCGGCAAGCACAACAACGCTACACCAATAAAAATCACCAATATATTACAGAAGAAATAAATAAATTGACCAAAAAATGTCAACTGAAATTAAACGTTCAATATTTACAAAGCCGTATCAACAGCGTTGTTTGTCCATAAATAAATCAATGCCACGAGATTTTGAAAACAATCTCAGCGAGTGGTTTTCTTCGAGTGAATTGGAAATTACGTAAAAACTTGGAATAATCTTCGTATCCATTTAGTCGGTGGTCGCCACTGAAGAGTCTTGGACGGCATCCGCGGAGAACATTCATCTTAGTGCTATAACCGACAACGACAAGTGTACATTCTGAATCTGATGCACGTCAGCGAAAATTACATCCTTTGGATGCGGTATCTATTGTAAAAATGATCATATATTTCATGATTTCTTATTATTACATTATAGCGCAAAGAAAAATGTAAGGAATCTTAGGATACATCACAATCTTCTATATCTGGCAAGGGGTTTATTAATTATGGTGAACTAGCTTTTGCCCACGACTTCGCTCGCATGAATTTAACAGTACTTTTTCCCGGGATGAAAGGTACCCTATGTCCTTCTCAGTACTACTAAACATGTGTATGCGAAATTCCAGAAAGATTGGTTCAATAGATAAAGCATGTAACAAACAAACAAACTCACTTTCGCATTTATAAGTTAGGATTCAAGGAACATACATAAATCGTGAAAAAGGAACACTTCTTTTTAGGGTCAGTGATGTTGGGAGAGGTAAATATAATGTAACTTCAGTTGCCTCATCCGACTAACTCAATCATATTACCGCATCGTAGTGTTGAAACATCTATAAATCCGGCAACGACGGAGTAAGACATCCAATTTTCTCTAAAGCCAGAGTCCACTGGAGATCTTTGTCGTGATGAATAGAATGTTCAGGAAACAAATCTTCTTCGTGAGTTATTTTACACTCTGGCTAAAGGAGATGACCCTTTATTTACTTAATGGCCGCGCTTTTTATGTTGAAATTTTTGGTCCAGTTTTAGCTCAAATTGCTTGAGATTAAGTTTGGTTTGGGAATAATTGGTAAGGTATAGCTTTGTCGCTCCGTATTTTGAACTTTTTATTTTATAATATTACTAAAACAACTCATGCTTCCGTGATACGTAGTATAAATAGACTGGGTGGGTATAGAAGGCTACTGACGGAGAATATTAAATACCTACTATATGAATAACTGGGATAACGACTTTTAAAACCAAATGATCTATGTATGCAAAATTTCAGGAAGATTGGTTCAATGGACACAGAGTGAAGAGGTAACAAACGAACAAACTAACTTTCGCATTTTACTTATTAGTTACTGGGTGTAGGCAGCTAAAATTTGGCATGTATGTTCCTTGGGGAGTGTAGCGGAGTGCTAAAAGAGGATCTCCTGAAATTTCCTGAATTTCTGGTGCACTGTGATACAGGCCCAGCCTTCTTCAGGCGCCAGTCTCCAGCATGCTGCGATAATTTACCTCAATTGTCTATAAATAAGATTTTTTACTTTTTTTTTTACTTTTTCCTTTTTTTCTACCGGAACAAAATCCAGAGCCCATGCTAGTTAAGCTTAAGCATAAATGTCTTAAATATCTTAAGCAATATGAGTATGCATGGGATGTTTTAGCAGAATCTGAGATGCACCTCTGCAGATGCGGTCGCGCTCTGCATACGAATAGCACACGTGTTCCGTTTCTAAACGGGTACTTAGCTCAGTACGTACTGAATTACATATTTAATGTAAGTATGCGGTTTGGCAAACTGATTGCCAGTTTTCGACTATTATTGCTTACTAGCTTTGCCCCGCAGTTTCGCTTCTGTAGGAATTTCGGGATGGAGTTGTGGGTCGGGTGAATGTGGCATCTTCTTGTCATAAACAAAATAATTTTTTGAAAATCAACAGGCAGTTCCAGAAGATATTGTGCTTTAACTTTTTAGATTTCCGGATCAACTTATACAATACATACAATTCAATAAAAAAATTAATATAAGTAGGTATAAGTAGATAATAAGTGTAAGTAAATTTTAATATAAGTATTTTTAGACACTCAGTACAGTAGAAATACTGGAAAATGTGTTGCCAGCCTGTTTCAAATAATCCTGCATATTTATTAATTTTTATACAGGGCATTGGTTTACTTTACTCTGAAACGCTCTGAATATTTTGAAAAAACCCGATTAATATCCGCTTCGTACACAAGTAGGTTCAACGAAAGGTAAACAGATGCTGGGAAATGACATGAGTAAGTAACCTGATGATGAGGTCTGACCGATTTTGGTGATGGCGACCAATTCATGACTTCAGGGCTTCAGGGCTCAAGTAACCTATTCAATGAGCGAAGCGTAAGCAATGTTTTAAAAAAAGGTACATCATGCTGCATTGCTCCCATGGGAAATTTAGAATAGGTACATTTAGTAATAATGTTTACTCGACTTTTCTAATAGTACATTATCTAATATCTTTAATACACTGACCTGACAAAAAAAAAATCGATTTGGCTCTATATAATGTCTATAGAAAAACCTCAATATCTCCCATGAACAGATCAGTACCAATTTCATTAGGAACACATATAACTCAACTTGTAGCCTATGTAACTCAGGTATAATATAGCTCTTTATTGCTGAAATAATTTTTGGAATCGGTTCAGTATTTCCAAAGATTACACAAACAAACTCACATACTTTGAAACACTTACTCTATAATATTATAACGCCGCTGTCGGTGAAAAGTATGGCCCTAACCTTAAACATATTTCTTTCAATCTTTACTCAGTGTGCGTAGCGGAAATAAGGCTAAGGTTAAAGGGCTTTGCTCACTGCTCATACATCAGGCAGGAGTCACGACGAGCTCGTTCGTTATGAGGGTAGTATTGATCGCGAAGCCGCCATCATTTTTTAATGGATTTTAGCCCGCTTCCCACTAATATTATGAAGGCAATGAGTTTTTTTTCGGCATTCTTTAGGTATTTTTTCTGAGAAGGATTTTCTATCTATCCATTTTTCTTTCGCGGATCTACTGGAAGAAATTTCTGTAGAAATAAGTAGTACCTTAGTACTTAATTTGACTATATTTTAAGTTTCCTTTCTATGTTTTTATTGTGTACAAAAATTAATAAATAATTATATAAGGATTTCATATGCATAAATTTAATTTAATTATAATCTAATCTAATTGTTATGTATTTGTATATATTATGGATTATTTTTCTGAAAGAAAGGATATCCTTTATGACTGATGATCAGAAAAATGACCTCCTGAATGAAATCCTTTATGACCGGTAACTTGAGTCTTTGCCCCGCTACCGACGACGGCCCCTTTTTATATTTTTAAATGTTTTATTTTTTTTATTTTTTTGGAATATTTTATATTTAAAAATGTAAAAATGGAGATGCCAAATAAATAAAAAAAAAATTTTTTCAGGAGTCCAGCGAGAGGAATCTCCTCACAATGCGGGCACTTTTTTTATACATTGTAATTTTTCGTAAATGGCAATAGTCGTCGAACTAATTTATTTGAGTTTGAACAGGTAACATTCAACACTTTTGGTTGTAATATGATGATGGTGGAATAAATGATGACGATGGATTTGAAGATGCATCAAATAACCGAGCCGAGCATTGAATTTTGGATAAAAGCTCAGTAGAATAAAAAATATCTCCACACAATTTTTCCGAACACTTTCAAAATGATGCGTTAAATAACGTTTTGTAAAAAATATATGTCACGGAAATAATGGAATCAACCTAAAACAAGGCTCGATAAAGCTGGACGGCTATAACACGCTCCACACTGACAATGAGAGCGGACGAAATTTCCCGCGAAAATGCTATATGAACACCTCCATAAAAGTTAAAAGCTTTTGTGAAAAAAGTGGAATAAAATAAAAAGTGGACTAAAAGCGGGTGCAGCGTAACAGTTGTCCCGTCCCACGGGACCCTGGGCCCCGGAAAATATTTTCCCGGATGCCTCGTGGCTAGTTTTTGAACGTAATGTCGGATCTTTTTTAGTGCGAGCCCGTGTTTATCGCGCGAGCTCTTCAATAAATTTTGATGTTGTCACAGTTTGTCGGGAATGTTAGTGCATTATGTTTGTTTAGTTTTTGAATTTGTATCATCAAATGCTTTGGAAAATAAAACTTTCTGGTGTATCTTTATAATTCTTTTTTGACAACGTCGTCTCCATCTTTAGTCTATTTCGTATGGCTGTTTCATTTCTTCTTCTCTCAGCCGAAAGACGTCCACTGCTGGACAAAGGCCTCCCCCAAGGATTTCCACAACGACCGGTCCTGCGCTGCCCGCATCCATGCGCATCCCGCGACCTTCACCAGGTCGTCGGTCCACCGAGTGGGAGGCCTGCCAACACTACGTTTTCCGGTTCGTGGTCGCTGTTCATTTACTGATGGGGAATGAAAAGATGGAGATAAGAAAATATTACCTATGTACGGGTTGTTAGTACACTACTGAATTGATTGATATTCGATGTTAACGCTGTATTCAATAAGCTAATTATTAAAAAACAAAAAAACACGACTGACAATTTTCATAGCCTATGTCACTAGGAGGAATGCAAGGAATCTAAAAATATCTCTCTCATCAATATCTGTTCAGCCGTTCAGGACTTATGGTGGAATAAAGAAACTTACATACATACTTACGACTTACACACATGAACCCTGAAAATATAACACTCCTTTTTTGGTCAGTCGTGTAAAAATATAAATGTTTATTGATATAAAGAGCAGATTAAAATTTATTGATAAAAATATTATAATGAAGATACTGTAGCCGGAAATTATATGTCATAAAATTAAAATAGGAAAAACTGACCGAAAATGATATTGAGAACACGCCACTCTATGAAATTGCGTAAAGTTAAACGTGAACGATTTTAGTAAGTGAGCATCGCGATATGCATTTGCTGACGCTCGCAAATTGTACGAGTCATTGGCCCGTACAACCTACATATACTATGATTAACCTAGTCAAACGAGGACAATGGCTTAAACGTATTTCCAAAATTTCCAAAGATTATCTTACAATTGGAGAAGCGGGTGTTATAGCCTGTGTTCAGGACTTGCGTGGAGGCCGTCGAGTGGGAATTCATTAAAAACTGCCAGGTGCTGATATTACTATGTAATGTTTAATGACCTTTACATTAATGTTTAAATACAAAAAAAGAGCGCAAGCCGTCCGTGGCTGTGGCGAAGCGAGAATAAATCTTGGTTGGTTTCTTGTGTTTTCTTGAGTTGTCAGATGTCAACTTGACATTGACATTATTGGCTGCTTTAAGATTATCATAATTAATTTTGTCTGCTTTGTGAATATATTTAACAACCTGTTTAAAATTTTCATAAGTTATTTACACCAACAGCAGCAAGTATCAACGAAGGTGTCAACAAATATTCATTCGGATATAGTTGGGCCTTTAGTGTTGTATTTCGATACACGAACACATTCAATCAAAGCGAAGAGCATTGGTAACCGACGTGCAGTACGAAGATTGATGGATATTGAGCAGGAGGAATCCGAGGCGTGAGGCCACCATGCGATCTGGTTAGCCGGGACACATTGACATATTCTACAGTCCACAGAATGCAAAGCATCACAAAATATTATATAATTTAATGAAAGATTTGATCAATGTCAACAAATTTTAAACCTAGCTTTTGCCTGCATGAATTTCCCTCGGAAACAGTGCCCAACCCCTTTTTCCGGGGATGAATGTCTATATCCTTGCCCTATGTCATTATCATCTATGTGTATGCGAATTTATAGGAAGATTGGTTCAGTAGATAAAGCGTGAAGGGGTCACAAACAAACCAACTCAGTTTCGTATTTATACATAGAAATAGAAGGGGCTGCGCAAGCGCTTTCTACTTTTATGCATTTATAGTGTTAGTTATGATTTATTTGTGTTTGTTTGTAATAAAAAATTGCTTGAAATACTAGTCGTAAGAATTTTTTGTCCCGGACATGGGTGGGACATTTGTTTCATTATTATGAAATTTCATAAGTGTAATTAATTCCCAATCTCAGGGAATACATTACAAACTCTACTGGATTTTAGTGTCCTGTCTTTCTTCCTAAAGTTGGTGACTTGATAGGTTCAGACACAAGCACTATCCCAGAAGAGATATGGGAATACATACGTCTTCAATCATAATATAGCCACGTATCAGATGTAAATTAATGATTGTTTATCACACAGTTGGAAACTCAATCACAAAAAGGTAAAAAAAAAAATGTCTCTTTGAATTACTTTGAGTATTATATGCTTATATTCATATTAATTCAGTACCTACCTCGTAAATAATAAGTTCAAATATATACAGCTTAAAACACCTTCGCTTCTAAAACAATATATTTAAACGAGGCTTGTTTCTAGCGTTTTTTAAAGAACACTAAAAATGCGCCAATTGAATAGTCCCGTCAATTGACAACCAAAATTATCGGGCACTAACCCGGGGTGGGTTAGTGCCCGATAATTTTGGTTGTCAATTCAATAAAGTTAATAGACTATGCAACATCCCCCTAAGAAAATGGACGAAACTTTCTAAGAAAATAAACTGAATCTAAAGGAGAATTTATTAGTTAGAAATTCTCGAAGTCTGCACATAAATTTTTTTCAAAAGGTTTCTATGTAGTTCCTACATATATTAAGTTACCAAATCCTTGTAAAAATAAAAATGTCGTACAGTCATCCATATTTTCCTTGGCCCAACCCTACTTGTGTAACAAAGCCGTACACGGGAGATTATTTCACTCGACATGACACCTCTTCCGATGTAACGTTTGCTTACTGTACCGTTATCAAGACTTTATTCTTCGCTGACTTCCCATTTTTCTCACTAATCGGATGTAGATATCGGGGTATGAATCCGCTGTAAATAAATATAGTATTTTTATCGTACAAATCTTTTTTGAAAATAAATTAGGGTATGGGAATCATGTACCTTTGTAGGACAGGCATACCCCTTTTATACGCCAATTATTTTTAATATAATAAATATTTCTCAAAAATATATAGTCTAATATGAAGAGGCAATGTGCCCAAAACTTAAGCATTTCCCTGCTTAATTCCGCTGGGCAAAGAAAGCTATCCCCATAGTGGCTCCAGTTGCTTCAGACACGATTAAGAAGTCCCACGTTATGCGTCATCAGGACAGCATAAGCGGATCAATTTAAGAATATTATCTTTTAAGGCCACAGTGGTACTGATATAGGCATGGGTAGGGCACTAATAAATGTCTGGTGGTAGTCATACATAACATACTTATCTAAGTTACAGTCCGTCAGATGGTTGTAGAATTCTAAAAAAATTGTATCCAGGACTTACTGTTCAGAGTAAATCAGAACTTGTTCACAGAAAAATAGCCATATTGCTCTCCTCAAAAGTATTAATTTCAAGTCCGTGTGAATAAACCCTACATCACAGTATAAGGGAAAAGCCAAGGTGCTAAGTTAACCGATTACTTCACAAACCAAGGTGGGATTTAACTTTCTATCCGATTTGCCGGCGCCGCCGTGTCCCCAACACATTTTGAAACTTTTACATTTCTTGAAATAGTTTATTTACTTTTGTTGTTACATCATCTGAAGGTCTTTAAAAAACAATTTTATACGAAATTTACATTTAATGTTAAAGATAAAAAAAAAAAAAATTAGCTTTCATTTCATTTGCAATTTTTTTTTATTGTCTACCTACAAGACATTCATGAAATTTGAAAAAAAGTAGACAGAGTACATTGACCATTGTTACTCAATCTCGACGCTGGGGGTCCATACGACCCCAGGGCCTTGCCAATAAATCATAGCCCACAAATCAGGACCCATCCTTGAATATTTCACGTCGCCTCCGACCTTTGATAAATCTCCGCACCTTATAATAAAACCGGTCGCCGAAAGTATCCGCGCATTGAGGGTCCCGTACACTCGGCAGATCATACTCATCCATAATATCAATATGGAAAGAAATACTTTATTGTAACCTTTTCGCCTTCTCCTAGCTAGATAATACGTCTAACAATCGGATAGGAAAAAATTAAGACAAAGCTTTGTTTTCATCGGAGTAACTTGATCATTGCTAAAGAGACTAACATAAGTTTTTTTATACTTCCTAGTAGATAAAGAGGCGTGCGGTTCACTTGTTGGAAAGTGGTCACCGATGTCTATGAACCTAGCTTAGGAGTTAAAAGCTTCTTTGCCATAGCACACCACCACCACGGTCCACGGTGACTTTCAATAATTTAGCATAATACTAACGTAAGTATTATAATAGACTAGCTGTTGCCCCTGGCTTCGCCCGTGTAAATTATACACCAAAACCTTCCTCATGACCCACCCTGTCTATTGGTGAAAACCACAAGAAAATCCGTTTAGTAGTTTTTGAGTTTATCGCGAACCCCGCCGCGGTGCCCCCACACTTTATAATATGTAAGGATCTACTTTACGTACAAATCTATCGTTTTATTTGGTTTTGCCTTCACAACTCCGAATCGAAGTAAAATTTTAAAAATTAGACCACAGAACACAGTTATACGCCTCGTTTTTGCTCGGGTTAAAATGTTCTACAAAGGCTTCTTTTGTGTTCTTATACGGATCTCCAAAAGTGTAGCCTTCATAAGACCTTATCGATGGCCAATATCGTCTATTTAGGTTATTCGGCCGTAATATTTCTTCCCTCCCTATCCATTTTCGTAGTGGATCATCATGGAGGTTGATCAATGCTGGTGTGTTATTGTCATTTACACCTCCACCTATATTATCTTTTAATCTCGCCTAACAATGAGATAAATATGTAGGTTCTGTTCTCAGAAAAAATATTTGCAATGTTTTCATATTTTCTTTATCATAAGCCAAAAATCGTGAGACCATTGATACCGACCAAAAAAATATTAGTTTTCCCGTAAAAGATTTATAGAAAGCGATGAATAGTTGAAGTGAGCTTTGTGAGCGATTAATTTCGACAAAAAACCTACAATCTATCTACTTTCTCATCATCAGCTCTAAATCTAATGGTCAAAGTAGTATCGTAACTAATATTATAAATGCGGAAGTGAGTTTGTTTGTTTGTTATCTCTTCACGCTTTACCTACTGAACCAATCTTCCTGAAAATTTGCATACTTATAGTTAGAAGTACTGAGAAGGACCTTTCATCCCGAGAAACAGCACTGTTCCCATGGGAAATTTATGTGGGCGAAGCCGCGGGCAAAAGCTAGTCATCTATAAAAATTGTAATTGAAATTGACGAAAAATACACATACTTGGTTAGGTACACCATTCGTTACAATTGAAACTAGTAATGTAATAAAGAAGTCAATAGGATTGGTTCGTTAATCGAAAATGAATATTGTATGTGTCATAACAAGGCATTGCGAGGAAACGGGCGGCTCACCCCCAGTCCTGCGTGAACAGCAAATGCGACAAAGCTGCGCGGCACGCTGCGCTTTGCGTCAATGTCAATTGTATGTGTTACGTTACGGGCAACTTGAGTAGTTTGGTGATGAATAGTGATCGGCCTGTATACATATTGCCCATGTGCCCGGGAAAAGTGATTAGTCATGAATCATGACATGACTAATCACTTTTCCCGGTCAGTATGAATAAGAGCAAATACGTTTTGGGCAAAATAATAAAACAAATGAAATGAAGTGTTTTTGCTTATTAACGTACCTGGATAGAATAAGTATAGTACATTCGTTAGTTTTGGGCGTTCGAACTTGGGTGTTTACTTGTGGCTTATGTTGGCGGAGTTGTTGCGTGTAATATTCCCTTACAGCACAGCATCTCCCCGCGCGGCGTATTGTCGCTAACGCAGGACAGCGGGTCAAGCCAATGAACATTAAAAAAATAAGAACTCCATGGTAGCAACTTGTCACTACATTGGCGTGAAGGATGGAACTGTTAATTGCTCTGTTTCGAAGGTTTCGTGATTGATTGTCATTTTTATTTACGACACAACCACATTATTAAAATTTCTGTACACGGAACTAAGGACGTGTGACGTGACTTTTTATGTGTGAAATATGATTTTGTATTTTGTACTTTATAAGTTCTTTTCTGTAAATCGTGCAATAAAGTGTTGATCTATCTATCTCAATTTATCTCTAAAATATTTTGAGATTTAAATACGATGTTGCCCTCACGATCACGATATGCGTACTAGGTACAAAAGTCAGTAAGTACATATATCTTTATAGTGTTACTTAGATAAATAGGTGATACTAGAATAGAAATTACCCGACGGCAAGGAGGGGTTACTTTGTGTCACTTTTTTGCCTATCTTTGTAGTTGACTAGATAGACTGACTTCCTTCTTTCTTTCTTATCGAGTATGTTATAGATAACACTTGTGTCAGATTTTTTAAAGTCGCCTGAAGGCATTTGACATGATTTAACACTTACCGGCAGTGGCAGTTGGGTAACTGGAGGAAAAAATTGTGTGTTTAGTTTACTAGTGGGTACTAGTAAACTAAACACACATTTTTTTATTTTATACCGTAAGCAAGTGGTGGTTTATTAATGAAAACTAGGTACTATTCACGAGTCAGATTGCTATGCAACCTCATATGGCACGAGCAGGATTTGAACCTGGGTCCTTTCGACCACCACAGGTAATAGACTGACTATTACTTGATTTGACTGATTATTTTTCTTGATTGACTGATTATTGACTTAACTCATAGGTATTTTGAACAACACAATACAACTTTTTTATTTGCTTTGAAATTGTGTAGCTAGTCTACTCAATTAACTACTCAACCAGTCTACTCAATTAACTACTCAAAAACGCATGAACTTTTTAATTAATTTTTATGCGAAAATCTTAAAAAATAGTTTTAATAATCATCAAAAATTTTACGGTAAGATCATCAAGCGTGCGATAAAATGAGAATAGCGAAATATATTTTAGTTTGAAAATTTCCAAAGTACAATAAAGTTTTATTATGTTCATATAAGCGGATCTCGGTCTTAAGTAGCCACACTCTCAACTTGAGTATTACACGATGATATCTTAGCGTCACTTAATGGGCTATTATAAACAACAGCAGTTAAGGATTATTACATTTTGCTGGGTAATAACAGCGATACCATGTGCTAACGGATCTTGAGAGCTGATAATAACAATGTGGAGAGCCCTTGGTGGTAGCTGCCAATAGTAAATGGTTAATAGTTCATATTATCTATTACAATATATTATAATGAAGTTATATATGCAGTATGAAAGTCCTACGAGTTTTAGTAAGTACCTATTTTGTTTAATTTATGACCCCTGCTTAGCAAAAGTCTCTGGATTCTTTTATAAATGTCATTTTTTTTTTTTTAATTTCTTTATTAAAAGTTGAGAGGTTAGACTATTATGGTACGAAGATCCACTTGATATCAGGTTATATACATGTCGGAGCGCTTACATTAAATTAATTAACTGTGGTTTATTTTGTTAGTTAATCAATGGTTTAAAACAGTTTTCAAGACGGTACTCGTAGGAAATGTGTCAAAGTGACAATGTCACTTGTGTCACCCCCTCTTTGTAATAAATCCAACGTGCGATCGTTATGACATTATAGCGAGGCAGTCTTATTAGTGGCGCGGTACGGTGCGGACGTGTCGTCCGGTTGTGTTGAATTCTCTGTAGCTATGTAGTCAGTAT
This sequence comes from Ephestia elutella, assembly GCA_018467065.1. Classification (NCBI taxonomy): domain Eukaryota; kingdom Metazoa; phylum Arthropoda; class Insecta; order Lepidoptera; family Pyralidae; genus Ephestia; species Ephestia elutella. The sequence goes on along the minus strand of CM031576.1, from coordinate 5,190,103 downwards.
CAGAATAATGAAGAATTGTCGTGTTACTTAGTGCGTTAACGATGTGACTATGTGTGATGGTGTTATCAGCGCGATATTGGAGATCTTAGTTAGCACGGAAGACCATTCAGTAGAACTCACTGGTTGAAATGGATTGATCCGTGCGTGGTGGGGCACGGTTCCTTGCCGTGGGTAGGTTAGGGTTGGACCCTAGCCGTGACACGTGGACAAATGAGAGGTTAGTGCTAGATGATTTCTTAATCCGTTAATATCCGAAGAATCCCTGGATGCTTTGGGCTGTAACTTGAAATAGGAGTTGTTTACCCTGTCTATTAAAAGCTGTGCATGTTATTTTAGAAATACCCTCATCCTGACAGTTATTTTGATATGAGGCTAATGCCCACATGTGTTTCCACGTGAACCTGCTGTTAAAGTGCCTGTACCTGTATTTACCGCTCTGGTCACTCATTTCTGAGCTCGGCTCCCCTGAACCCATGATCTGATTCTGATTGTTGTGATGTGTGTAATTCCGACATACACAAATATTGGCTAAGTATTCTAAATTTAAATTGGGAATGACATAAAAACAACCTGAAATCAAAACGAAAATAAACTTACTAAAACTTCCTGTAGGGTCATGTTGCTGGCTTAAAATAAATCTTAATTTAAAAATAAATCGCCCACCAAGATATTATCGAAGTATTTACCCACCACTTCCTAAACCCGGTAAAACAATATTTATTTTTAAAGAGTTACATGATTGCCAAAAATTCAGAAATTTCATGGTAATTTGAATTTGTTGTTTATTTTCTTTATATATTTCAGTTTTAAGAATGTTGACATAAAACAATCATAATGTTATTACAAAAATTAACGTAATTTGAACAAACTTTATCCTAGCAAAAAAGGGAGTCGCAATTTTTTCGCAAAATGCGTCACGCAATCGTCACGCGCTAACATTTTTTCGTGACTAACAAATAGAAGAATTCGCCAGTGGTCAAGATTTACGAGAAGCATTGTCTCCCACGCAGTTCCTTAACAAAAGGTCCATTTCACATAGCGCGTCTCATTACACGCTCCACGAACGGGAAAAAGAATGGAATGAGAAAAAACGTCGACAAAACGAGTTACAGTACATTTGGACTAACAGAACGGGATGAGTTTTAAGAAATAATATAAAAATGGAAGTTATTGTAAGATATATTAAGGATCTTTTTAAAATCAGAAATGTGTCGACAATTAAGTTATTTATTCTTACATCTCCATCCACAGTGCTAGCAATACTTAACAGTAACAGTGCCTCAATAGTTTTTTACAAACTAGTAAGAAGAATAGTGTAGAAAAGAACTACTATTGAAACACCATTGAAACACGATTTTGACTACGTTAGCAGAGACAAAACCTTATATAGATCTTTTGAACATCAAGGCTTTAAATATTGACTTTTTACTACATAAACATTGGTATCACTTAAAAAGCACATAATATTAATATCGTTAACTTATTATTAGACTTTCTTTAAAATTAATTAAAAAAGAGAAAAGATAAAAATAGCTCTCATTGATGATCAAAAATAAAATGAAAGATGTTGTTGATTCAGATACTTTATAATGAAGTAGAAAGAATGGGATAAAATAATTGTTTCCATTCCCTTTTTCCTTTGATAAATAACTTTGTGAATGTTTATTAACTCTGACTTAATATAAAGTTACAGGAGTTCCTTTTTATCTGAATACCTGGAATATTGTATTGTTTTGATATTATAATGAACTTTGTCATCTTTAATATTCTTTATACAGAGGTTCCTTCTTTTGACTTTCTTGCAAATAATAAAACTTTTTTTTTGTATGACATAGGGCGGCAAACGAGCAAGCGGGTCACCTGATGGTAAGCGATCACCGCTTATCATTGAACTTTGAACACAGTGTCTACTTTTGAAATAAACGAGTCTCTAGTTCGACATAACTGGTGTTTGTTTAAGGTTTGTCTGGTAAGTCTTACATAAACAAATGACAGAATACATAGCAGTAAATAAAAAATAAGTTTAAAAACTAAATTCAACTACTGAAAAGTGTGGAACAAGGAAGGTCGTATGTTATTTCTTCACTAGCTGTTACCCGCGGCTTCGCCCACGTGAGTTTCGCTTAGATGAAAAATCTTTTTGTGTTCCAAACTGTAATAACCTAAACTCCAGTACTCAACATTTCAGCCATTTGGGTATATCGTGTCCCGCGGGAATATATGTTGATGAACGGGAATAGATGTTCCAGATCTTCAATATTTATACGTCAGTAGAAAATGCTCATCAGGTTGAACGACTTTTGCTAAGGCGCCATTTCCATATATGTAATAGTGTAGCTGGTCTGGTTTGTTGCGCCGCCTCTTCTCCACTTGCGCTTTGGAGGCGGTGGTAAACTTAGCTTTAAGTAATTTTATGACGTCAACTAACTAAAAAAACAAGAAAGTTACGATTTATAAGTGCTATTTTTAAGCCAATATGGATAAAAATAATTGACTTTGACTTTGACTTTAGTTCTTCATCAGATGTTCCAGATCTTCAATTTTTATATGTCATCAGAAAATGCTCATCAGGTTGAACGACTTTTGTTAAGGCACCATTTCCATATTTCTTATAGTTTAGCTGTTCTGTTAGGGTTCTTCATCAGGTGTTCCAGTTTACAAAATCAATTATAGCCTATATGTTACCCAGGCTTAATAGCTATACAACAAAAAAAGTTTCATTCAAATCCGTCCAGTAGTTTTTGCGTGAAACGCGTACATACATACAGACAGACAGACAGACAGACAGACAAGAAATTCCTAAAAAATATTTTTGCTTTCTATTATTCTTTTTAGGTGTCCCTCTATCCATTTCAGTCAAAAATACTAAATGTACAGACAAAATATTTTTACTGTTTTATTATATGTATAGATTATAATAGAAGCCGATCACGACTTTCTTTGTTTCATACTCTTTAGTGTACAGTAGCTGGGTTTAGATTTTAACTCATTTTTACACAACTGACCAAAAAATGAGTGTTATGTTTTCAGGGTTCATGCATGTATGTTTGTATGTGTGTAAGTTTCTTTATTCTACCATAAGTCCTGAACGGCTTAGCGGATTTTGATGTGAGAGGTATTTTTAGATTCCTTGCATTCCTTCGAGTAACACAGGCTATGTGAGTTGTCAGTCGTATTATGTATTTTTTAATAATTATCTTGTTTATATATAAAATATCTATTGATCTGACGAGTATATATAGCACAAAAAGTGTACAGTACTACAACATGTAGCATCAGATTCGAATGAAAATGTCCTATTTATGAGCACTAAAAAGAATCTTGGATATTCCACTCTTAAAGGGGTGTAATGGGTGAAAAGCGAAATTTACGCGAATGAAGCTGAGGACAAAAGCTAGTATTTTATATGTACAAAGTCTGTACTTTAATACGTAGCCGTGAATAAACAAGAGAGCGCCAGATAATCAATACAATTTTTTTTCAATATTCAAAATATCTTTATTGTGGCACACACAAAAAATTTATTCAATATATGCTACATATTCTTCAACAACCATATTATATTCTTACTATTTTTTTCCTATCCTTCAATTACCGTAGAGAAAAGCTGCATTTAGCGCCAGTAGATTTTTATATAAAAGCTGTATAATGCACGAAGTTTAATTAAATAAATCCCATACCCCGCCCAGGTTTCCCAGGCTCTCTTTAAAAGTGGGATCATACTAACGAGGTTGAGAATAATTAGCGCTTCCGCTTTCAAAGCCAGCTCAGTTCCTGCATGTAAAAAAATGTATTTATTAAAAAAAATCGTGACACAGTATTACGTCTTCATCCCTTACGGGGTAGTCAGAGCCAAGGGTCGTAATTGTTGTATCCTAACTAATATTATAAATGCGAAAGTGAGTTTGTTTGTTACCTCTTCACGCTTCATCTACTGAACCAATCTTCCCGAAATTTTGCATACACATAGTTAGAAGTACGAAGAAGGACATAGGGTACCTTTCATCCCGGGAAAAACCACTGTTCTCGTGGGAAATTCACGCGAACGAAGCCGCGGGCAAAAGCTAGTTAAGATATAAAATTGAAGGGGGTTGACGGGTTCCTCATCCGAACGAAGTGTAGTCGGTTTTTATGACAACTATACAATACAAGCTGATTTATGGCATTTTCAACCCCCGAGGCCTGAAACGATTTTTGACCAAAGCAAAATAATATCATTTTGATACGAGAACGTAGTTTACTATTTTTAATACCTGTCATAATTATTTTTGTATCGTATTCGGTTGCCCTAGTTTCGAGAAAAACTCGGAGAATATTATTATTTTATTTTTTTATAGAGTAGTAGGCAAACGAGCTTGCGGGTTGCCTGATGGTAAGCATCACCGCTGTCCATAGACACCAACGACCCTAAAAAGGTCACTGATGCGTTGCCAACTCTTTGAGAAAGCGATAGGCTCTTTTCTTGAAGGTCCCAATGTCGAACCTATTCGGGACCACCGCTGAGGGAAGCTTATTCCACAGCTTAGTGCAGCGCAATAAAAAGCTGCGCGAAAAACGCGTTAAACACTAACCATCAAGGTGGTGGGGGTGGTACTTCTAATTAAGGCGGGTGGTACGGTGGTGGAATACAGCGGCTGGTATAAGGTCGAATAGCTCCTGCGAACATTTGATTGCTTTAAGTTTTAGACGATGATATTTTATGTCGTCAGAAATAAATAACCTTATTAAATTTTATCTGCTTTTAACTTTACTACTACTACAAAATATAATAGCTCGTTTCAACATATTTATTTAGAGTCTAGATATTTCCATCTGTTTTCTTCGCGGCAATATTCAGATTGGCATGCCTTCATCCCTCTGAAGCGCAAGCCACCCCTGTCTAGACGGTAGAGGCAGGAATGCCTTAATAACAGCTCTGAATAGATTCAATTCAGAAAGGACTGCGCGTGTGCGAATGTCACACACCACCTGAATTTGTAATACGCTTTTTTTCAACTAAACCTCATTTTTGGAAAAATGTGGTGGTAATTTTGCGCGCGGATTTAGTAATATATGCTAATATAATAAAGTTAAATAGTTTATTCGAAAGTTCTATTTTCTGGAACTTGTCGGATTTGAAAAATTCTTTCTCTGTTTGATCGCCATGTCTCCCGAAATTCCCGCGGGACCGAAGCTGTGGGATACTAGTATAGAGAATTTTATATGAGAAGGCATGGTCCCTGATTCCATGTAAAATAAAAAACGGCAAAGCAAAAGAGAGATCACAAACGTGACCAAAATATTTTGTCTTAAGGTCCTTTTGATTTCATATGTGAATGTCCTAAAAATAGGTACCAGTGTGAATGTTCTAAAAATGTAGTTATGTAATGTAACTGTGTGACATCTTTTTAAAAAGCTACTGACAAACACCACAAATGAACGAGCTGTACATTTACGTACGTCTGTGTATATTTTTAGCTAAACATTGAACACATTCAACAACTTTGGACGCAGTGGGGAATAAATTTTTCGAGCTTAGCGCAACTTTTTGAACCTGGACATTTGTTAGACTCAGCATTTGAATGCCCAATAATAATATACATTTTGAAATAAATGTGTATTTTATGAATACCTATGTCTCAGAATTTAATAACGCAAACCGTACCTAATTGAAAGAATAAAATGTAGGTAAATACTTTATTTTGCTTTAGAATAAGACAATCACATATTGCTTAATAAATATCAAGCGCATAAGCTTTATAGCATGATAGCATAATTAAGATTATTTATAGAACTATAACTATTGAAATTAAGTAGGTACTTTTAATGTAGCTTGGCGGTAATAATAGACAAGCAAAAGCAAACAGTTAATTTTTTGGCCACCACGTCCAGTAAATATGCCACTGTGCGACTGTGCGAATCTTTGAATTATTCAACTAAGCGAATATTCTGGGCAGAGACCAACACAAAGAATAACAGTAGTGCATCGTATGTTCGTCTCTTTTCTTTGTGGTTTTTATGGCGTGCAGTCCAGAATTTAAAGTGCGGAAATGAGTGTTGGTGAAAGGTTGGACTGTGAATTTTTGATGTCGCCATTTTAAGGTTTGTATTCTTCTTTTGCATTGTTCTATCAGTCTGTATTGTGATTGTGACGTTTATTCGCTTGGGAGTTGTGTGCAAGTAAAATGTAAAATGTTTTATGTCATAAATGTATTGGTTCTTGGTCTTGACATGTAGTTTCTGATCTGAAACAGGAAAATTGCTACTGTCTTTGGCATCGATGTTGTAAGATAAGCCTTAAAGTATAAATGTTAGATCTTATGAGGGCCCTTGCATTTAAGAATAGTTATTTTAAAACTAAAAAAAGGGAGATATTATAGGAGCTCCCATAACCGGAGAGCATGTATGAAGATAGTGATGAGTGTAGAGGAAGCAAGAGAGATCTGTAAAGGTCGTAGCAAGTGGAAATCGCTAGTCTCTGCCTATCCTCACGGGAAAAAGGCGTGATAATATGTATGTATGTATGTAAAACTAAAAAAACCTATTTTACGTCGTGAATTATCATCATCATTGCAGCCTTTGTTTTGTCCGTCTTCGGACACAGGCCTCCTCCATACTCTTCCATGAATGAATGAATGAAAATTTTATTTGAAAGCTTAGCACACACATGCTTATAAGTAGGTACTTAAATATGTAATATCCATGACTCCCTGTCTCTAGCCTTCATCATCCAGTTGTGACTGACATGCTTCCTAATATCGTTTACCCATCTCTCTGCTGGACGACCCCTTCCCCTCATGGTCTCTCTAGGTCTCCACTCTAACACTCGTCGAGGCCAACGCTCGGTGCCCATACGCGCAACATGTCCTGCCCATCTCCACTTATGACATTCTATAGTGGTCATCACGTCTTTACAGACCCCAGGGTTACCCCTAGTCTTTTGCCTGATCCACTCGTTACGCTTTCGGTCTAGTATTGATGTGCCAAGCATCGACCTTTCCATTGCTCTTTGCGTAACTCGCAGTTTTTAGGCTGACACTTCTGTAAGGGTTGTTGTTTCCATTCCATACGTCAAGACTGGCAGGATGCGTGAAATTACCAAATTAAAACAAAAATGGCTCGAGTTCGTTTCCCCTTTAGACTTTACAAACTTCTTTAATTTAGAAAAATCTGACCTATTCAAGTAGAGGTAGCTAAAAAACGGACTTATTCAATTTCTGAATTTTCTAAATGTTTGTACATATTATTTAAACCTATAATATTCAACAGCCTTTGATGTCATACAATAGCAAAGGGAAAACGTTTTGATGTTATATCTAATTTTAATGTAAATTTAATTTCCCAGCCAGTCCTAATGAGATAAATTTAAGATAAGGCGACCCTCACATGCTATGACGTCATAGGAATATTTTATCATAAGAGAATTACTATGGCGCCCTTATATGTCAACTTCGTGCTACGGATGCCGGCAGACGGTTCTGACCTGTGATCTTTTTGTAAGTTTGGTCTAAAGAAAAAAAACTGGAATAATGTTGTTTACAAAGAGTTATATTTCAAATGGCAAAAGAATCCTCGAGATAACAGTTAAATGAGGACGATCGCGTCAAATATTCCATCAGATGTCAGCATCCACGAGTAAGGACAGACATCTGTCAGATGGTACAACGCTGTCAATGTGTCAAATTCAAATGACAGTACCTATTGTACCATTGACATGACTATACACGCTGGTAGTAATAGTCAGCGTAATGATGTTTTATATATGGCTAATTTATAAAAGTAAAGTGTGGTATACAAACACTTTACTTTTATAAATTACTCTGTCGTATACGTATTGCTCAGAATAAGGCTTTTGACAGACAGGTAGATGGACAACAAAGTGTTCCTTTTAGAGTTCCTATTTACCTTTTGAGGTACGGAATCATAAAAAGTAGTAACTTAGGTAAGTATCCTTGTCTACATTATCCGCGTATCTGTTTATCTACCTACTCTTTTCCTCATTCTTTGCTTAAAAAATATAAGCAAATTATATATCCGCTCCCGCTTATGATCTTGCGCGGGCGTTTAAGCTTATTTCACATAACGCGTGCTGATATCATAACATCACAATTATCGCGCTGTCACAGAGCCGACCCTCATCACGCACATCTGCGGTGGGATTAATCAGGAATTAACTTAATCTCAACCGAACAAATCTGCTTTGTTGTACGGAATCACTCGTGACGTTTTTATTTCACGTTTCGAACACCGTGTCAACCCTATTGACGTTGGGTGTTGTGATTGTGTTCAAATTTGCCCAGTGTTTTGGTATCGATTTGAATATTTGAGTATTATGGTTTTTAAACGTGACTATCTTTTCTAGAATGATACTTGAATAGTATCATTCTAGAAAAGATACTCACGTTTAATACGCATAGATTAAGAACATACTACGTCTGTTTATACTAAATCTATGCTACTTAGGGTGACCTAAATTCAGTGGAGGCCCTACGTCAGGTACTGGAGAGGTGGATGTTGAGGCGGCGCAAGCCTCTCACCTTCCGCTTGACGCAGGTGCTCACCGGGCACGGTTGCTTCGGTGGGTACCTGCACCGCGTGGCCCAGAGAGAGGCCGAGCCAGTCGGCCACGATTGTGGCGATGCTCAGGACACTGCTCAGCATGTTCTTGAGCAGTGTCCCAGGTGGAGCAGGCAGCGCCACGATCTGGCGGCTGCATTAGGCGGAGTAGACCTGTCGCTCCCAAGTGTCATCAATGTGATGCTCGAGAGCGACAGAGCCTGGGAGGCAATGGCCTTCTTCTGTGAGACCGTTATATCACAGAGGGAGGCCGAAAAAAGGGACCGCGAAGACCACCCCCTCGCGGATCCGATTAGAAGACGGCGGAGGGGGGTGCGACGCAGGCGTTACCTTGCGCGCCTGCAAGCGCCGTAAAGTGTGGGGCTGGATGTCCCACCCGGCGGCAGGGGTCTTTCAGGTGTCAGAGGGCCCCTGAGAATGGTGAGTCCGGTCACCGATGACAGAGACCGGCCAGTCGCTGAGGCGCCTTGTGTTAGACAGATCCGAGGCGCCTCCCTGTAAAGCGGCCGATGGCATTCGCAGGGGTTTAGTGGGTAGTCTGGGCCTACTAGCGGTCCAGGAGTCCCACACTCAGTGCCTAAAAGCATTCCCCTGCGAAAACAAAAAAAAAAAAAGCTCGACTGATTTAGTCTGCTCAAAGTTGAAAACAAGCTCGATTTTTACGAAATGAAAATTGTTTTTAGTAACATGAAACTCAATCAAATAAAAATCGACCTTATGATAACCACGACCTCATGATAGGGACAAATTATTAGTTTTCAACTTTGAGCAGTCAAATTTGTCTTGACGAGGACTATAGGCAGTAAAATAGAATTTTTATAAAAACCTACTTTTACAGATATGTCTGCGGTCATGACGTTTGTTGCCTTCGATATTGAGTGATATCACATCGGAGGTCAAAGTTCGATCCCCGGTCGAGTCAAGATGGAAAACTCAATCTGATTTGTCCGTATATATTTATTTGTTTCTCTGAAACACCTTGTTTCGTCTAAGTACTCAAGTCATCCAGTGTTGTGTGATATTGGTGGATTTAAAATAAAGGAAATAAAACTAAGTTTATGCAACAAGCGGCCATGACAGAAGACCATTTATTTTTTTTAAATCAAGGACAACTACAATAGACAACCACAGATAATAATGTCAAGTCTATATGACACATCCCCCCTCTTTACCATTTACAAATCAACAAAATCATTTAAATAAGCAGGTCTCCTACTTACTCTACCAGACCTAGTGACTATCTCAGGTCTCACTGTGTGATCCAGTTCAATTCTCCCCGACACTGGTACAATACTATCCCTACCTTCTACAACCTGTGTCTCCATTGCTATATGATTTTCCTCCGTAGGCAAATTCCAATTACAAACTTGTTTTTTAATAAATTCGTTTTTACTTTTCCTAATATGTCTTTCATTTCTTCTAATTAAATTTCCCTTATCATTCCTAACAATGAATGACCTAGGACCATTTGCTTCTTCTATTATTTTCCCAGAAGACCAACACTTATTATATGGCATATTTTGAATAATGACATCTTCCCCCTTTTTAAAAGATTTCTTTAACTTACATGTTTTGTTATAATTACTTCTAGATTTTTCATTGTTAAGTAACATTTGTTGTTTTACGTTTACACACAACTTAGGTTTTAGTATTTCTTTAGTACAAGGCAATTTTGTTCTTAACAACCTACTCATCAATAGCTCTGAAGGGCAATATTCTAACTTGGATACAGGACTGGTTCTATAATGTAACAGTGCCATGTCAAAACTAGTATCATTATCCTTACATTTTTTTAACAAGTTTTTTACAATACCAACTGCTTTCTCTGACAATCCGTTAGATTGGGCATAATGTGGGCTAGATTTAATTAACTCTATATCATTTTCTAATGCAAACTGTTTAAACTCAAAACTCCCAAATGGCATGTTATCACTTACAATGAACCTAGGAAGTCCATGTGTACTAAATATTTTAATTAATTTTTCAATTATGTTGGATGTAGATTTATTACACAACCATTCCATTTCAATCCACTTGGAGTAATAATCAACTACAACTAAAAAATCTTTGCCTGAGAAATGACCAATGTCCATACCAACTTTGTTGAAAGGCAAATCTGGAATTTCATGAGACATAAGAGGTTGTTTACAGTTAGATACTCTATATTTTTCACATATTTTACATGCTAACACATTTTCTTCTATGTCTTTTGACATTCCAGGCCAGTATAAAACTTTCCTTGCACGCTTTTTAGACTTAACTACTCCAACATGTCCCATATGTACTATATTTAACAATTCTTTTCTCATTATTTTAGGAACTAGGACCCTATTACCAAAATACACAATGTTATTCTTTACTACTAACTGGTTTCTCAATTTATACAACTTTTTCAATTCTTTACCATATATATTTCTATCATTTTTAGGCCAGTTAGTGTTATACCATGTTATTATTTGCCTTAAATTACCATCTTTAACAGTTTCTTGTTTCAACTCACTTAATTTACTATCTGAAATTTGTAACTCAACATCTAACCCATATACATTTTCTGTATTAAAACAATGAACAAGTTCCTTTTGTGTTTTCTCAATTTGCCCATTACTTTTGTTATAATGCCTGGACAAATAATCTGCAACAAACATTTGAGTACCCGGAATATATTTAATTTCAAAATCATACTTCAAAAGCCTAAGAACCATTCTTTGTAGTCTAGCGGAAATTTGATTAATATCTTTGTTCATTATTGCTACTAAAGGTTTGTGATCTGTTTCTACAACTATTCTACGACCATAAACAAACTGATGATATTTTTCCATTGCCAAGCATATGGCAAAAAGCTCTTTCTCTATCGGTGCCCATCTTTGTTGACACTCTGTATAACACCTAGAGTAAAAAGAAACTGGTTTGCCTTTCTGTAATAAGCATGCACCCATGCCACTCTTAGAACTGTCACACTGTAACGTTAATAACCCTTCCTTTTCTAAAATAACCAAAGTAGGTGTGCTTGCAATCTTACTTTTAACACTTTCAAATGCTTGCATTTGTGGATTACCCCAGTCCCAAATTACATCTTTTTTTAACAAATTTCTTAGTGCTTCTGTAGTTTTAGAGTAACTAGGAATAAACTTACTTAGATAATTACACATGCCTAAAAATTTTTGTAACTCTTTGACATTTTTTGGTTCCTCTAAATCTACTATAGCTTTGACATGTTCAGGGTCAGGTTTTATACCTGATTTTGATATTAACAATCCAACATACTTAACAAAATCAGATCTATACTGTAATTTACTACTATTAAATTTTACATTAAACTTTCTTGCTCTATCTAATACTTTACTCAAAATTTGATCATGATCTTGCCAATTATCCCCACTAACAATAATATCGTCAAAGTACACATGTACTCCAGGTATGTCACTGAATATAGTTGTATTTAACCTTTGCATTACCTCTGGCGCTGATGATATACCAAATGGCAATCTTTTAAATCTATATCTGCCAAACGGTGTACCAAATGTGCAGACTTTTTCCTCATCCTCCAAATGGACTTGAAAAACCCCATCCTTCATGTCTAATACTGTGAACACGGTTTTACCTGAAAGAGAGTTATATATTTCTTCAGGCGAGGGGATTTGATAGTTTTCTCTTAAAATTGATTTATTTAATTCTTTTGGATCCAAACAGAGCCTAAGTGACTTATCTGGCTTTTCTACTATGACTAAATTATTACACCATGCTGTAGGCCCTTCCACCTTCTCAATAATTCCCCGACTCTCATAACTACACAAAGTATCTTTTAACCTATCTTTAATAGCTTGGGGTACTCTTCTAATTGGCTTTACTACAGGCTGTGCATTTTCTTTTAATTGAATTGTGTATGTGCCAATATTACCTAACCCTGTGAACAAATCTTTATTTTTTAACAAAAATGTACTTTTACCTTGTGATACTAAATTATCAACTTTTTTAATTAAATTAAACTTTACACAATCAGGTAATCCTAAAACAGGCTGAACAGGCATATCAACCAAGCAAAATCTAATGCAACCTTTTTTACCTCTAATAATACAATCCAGTTCAACACTACCTGTCGTTTTAATTTCTTGTCCATTATACACAACTAATATTGTGGACTCTCCCAACCTATATTTATCTTTCTTAATTCTATTAAACAAACTTAATGGTAATGTGTTACAATCAGCACCTGAGTCCAGTTTAAACTTAATACTATAACCGTCTATACTAACTACTTCTTCCCATTGTAACTTATTATAACTACTCACTGAGTCTATGATGAACTCCTCTGAGCTACAGTCACTGAGTAACTCGTTCACACCATCTACTCTGTTACTCTTCTTAACGCTTGACGTTTTTTCTTCAGTATTCGTTTTTCTGCACATTATAGCGAAATGATTGTGCCCACTACACTTAGCACATCTTTTTCCATAAGCGGGACAATTTTTGAACCCATGAATATTTCCACATTTGTAGCATTTGAACTTTTTATCAAATTGTTTGCTCCTTACAAGATTAATCTCCTCTTTTGCGGAGCCCTCCATTTCTTTCATCTGTTTCTTGCTATGTTCAGCAGCTTGGCAAAAACTTATTGCCTTCTCTAAGGTTAGATCTCTCTCCCACAATAGTCTCTCCTTCAGACCTGTGTCCCTTACACCTATCACCAACATATCTCTAATCAACCTATTCTCTTCTTTGAAGTCGCAGACCTTGGCTAAGTTTTTTAATCTTGTTATAAAATGTTCAACAGTTTCTTCCAGCTCCTGCCTCATATTGAAAAATTTGTAGCTATTCGACACTGTGTTGTTTTTAGTGCCAAAATATTGGTCTAATTTTTCTTTTAGGACGCTCCACTTTTTTATTTCTCCGAGCCCATTGTATATTTCCAACATCTCTTCTCCAGCACATGTTAGGAACACTGCTATAATCCTTTCTTCATCTGACTGGCTGTCTAACCCTGTGGCTTTTAAATATAATTCAAATAATTGCTTGTATTTTTTCCAAGCCTGGCCGTCTTCTATCTTATATCCAACTGGTGGTTTTATGCTTCCCATCATGATATTTTTTGCCTCTGCCATTTTCCTCACAATTATACTTTAATGTAATACAAGATTCACGTTTTTCACCTGACACCATGTGTGATATTGGTGGATTTAAAATAAAGGAAATAAAACTAAGTTTATGCAACAAGCGGCCATGACAGAAGACCATTTATTTTTTTTAAATCAAGGACAACTACAATAGACAACCACAGATAATAATGTCAAGTCTATATGACACAGTGTACTCGACCAGTTCGATAAAATTTACCCATAAAAAAGGAGATTTAGCCTGAGTTTGGTTAAAACGATTGATTTATTTGAGTTCCCGTTTCACTGTTTATACTACAATATGAGGCGAACTGAACGCGAAACAAATTTCGCAAATTGACAGCATGTCATGAATTTTATGTTCGGAATGATCGAACGAATCCCTGCTTTTACTGGAAATTGTAAATATTTGTACTCGTAATAGCTCGTGACTTTTAACTAGTAAATAAAACGGTGCTTGAGCACAAAAATACTAGTTCATAATTTTTTAGCATCGTATCCTTTGTACTGCATTTTAGTTACATACTTATGTGCAGTGATTTCCTTCATAAAGCACCTATTACACGTATGACCAAAAAAGGAGTGTTATGTTTTCAGGGTTCATGTATGTATGTATGTAAGTTTCTTTACCTGTCCTGAACGGCTTAACAGATTTTGATGTGAGAAGTATTTTCAGGTTCATTCGTCTGTATGAGTGACATCGTGACAATGTCAGTCGTGTTTTGTATTTTTTAATTATTAGCTTGTTTGCTGTTACTGTTTTTGACTGTCTTTCAATCACACTGATATAATAAAAAGGAAGTGTTTCTAAGTTTGTGAGTTTGTTTGTAAGGAGGTAATCGTCTAAACAACTGAACCGATTTCAAAAATCCTTTCACCAACATAAAGGTAAATTATACAGTGGCATGGGCTACAATTTATATTCCGAGCGAAGCCAGGGCTCTAGTATTTTTATACTGTAAAATAATATAGGTATACACATTTCCGTTGCATTCGTATACCCTAAAAGCACAAAGCTTTATTTAGATATGAATCAACATCATAGTTATTTAATTGTAAGACATATGTTGTAAAGTGACGTCTCTGGAGAAAATGCAGCAGTGGAGTTTGTTGCGCCGCCTCTTCTCCACTTGCGCTTTGGAGGCGGTGGTGGTAACCTTAGCTTTAAGTAATTTTTTATGACGTCAACTAACTAAAAAAACAAGAATATGTCGATTTAAAAGTGCTATTTTTTAGCCTATTTAAATAAAATAATTTTCATTTCCTTTCAACAGAATCTACTTTCTGCCAGAACTAAACTTAAACTAACCTGGACCTTAATCAGCAATTCTGCAAGTTAACTACAAAAGAAAAGTACAAAGGAAAAACGAATAGACACGAAGACCGTACAAAGTAACTTGCCACTTAGTATTGTTATCTGCCTACTTAAAAAGCTTTCGGAATTACTTAAGGAGTTAAGAGAGAATTGAGTTGAATTTAATTATTGATGCTTTTTCCCGCCGACTTGTTTTTCTACTATTGTACTTTTTCTGATGAATTTTTTTGGCAGGCGGTGTTCCCGAACCGATACGACATTGGAACCTTCAAAAAACGAGTCTACATCTTCTTGAAAGGCCGGCAACACTCTTGGGATATCACTGGTGTTGCAGAAGTCCATGGGCAGCGGTGATCGCTTACCATCAGGTGACCCGATTGCTAGTTTGCCGTATGTTACTTCAATTTTATAATACTTTCACTACTAGTCATTTGTTACAATCAATAAGCTGTATGCAGCTAGCGTAGCCTTCAAGTCTCACGACTCTTGGCTCTGTCTACCCCGTAAGGATAAAGACGTGATTCTATGTATGTAATAAGCTGTACAGTAATTTATGTTATGATTATAAAATATAATTATTCTCTAATAATCCGGCGAAGGAAAACATCTTGATATAATCTTTACTTGTAAAGGGGATTCCACGAGAGCATAGCAACGGCGTCTGACAACAAGGCTAATTTAGAATTATCAGCTTAAAATTGTAATGGAGAAGATAATGAGAAGGCACTTATACCTGGAAAGTCGTAGTGTTTATTTTATTCCACACTAGCTGTTGCCCGCGGCTTCGCCCGCGTGACTGGCTTAGATGAAAGTTCCAATCTTCGATTTTTATACGTCTACAGAAAATGCTCATCAGATTAACCAAGTTGCTAAGGCGCCATTATTCCGTATATGTTATAGTGTAGCTGGTCTCTTGAAGTTATTCATCAGATGTTCCAGATCTTCAATTTTTATACGTCAGAAGAACATGCTCATCGGGTCGAACGGTTTTTGCTAAGGCGCCATTGCCATATATGTTATAGTGTAGCTGGTCTCTTGGAGCTTTTCATCAGATATTCTATATCTTCAATTTTTATACGTCAGCAGAAAATGCTCATCAGGTTGAATAATTTTTGCTAAGGCGCCATTTCCATATATGTTATAGTGTAGCTTGTCTCTAAGAGCTTTTCATCAGATGATCCAGATCTTCAATTTTTATACGTCAGCAGAAAATGCTTATCAGGTTGAACGACTTTTGTTAAGGCACCATTTCCATATTTCTTATAGTTTAGCTGTTCTGTTATGGTTCTTCATCAGGTGTTCCAGTTTTCAAAATGAATTATAGCCTCAATAGCTATACAACAAAAAGTTTCATTCAAATCCGTCCAGTAGTTTTTGCGTGAAACGCGTACATACATACAGACAGACAGACAGACAGACAGACAAGAAATTAAAAAAAAAATTTTTTGCTTTCTATTGTTCTTTTTAAGTGTCCCTCTATCCATTTTAGTCAAAAATACTAAATGTACAGACAAAATATTTTTACTGTTTTATTATATGTATAGATATGTATAGATAATGACGATCCGACGTAGGTATAAATCTATTTTTACACGACTGATCAAAAAAGTAGTGTTTCAGGGTTCATGTATGTAAGTATGTATGTATGTCAGTTTATTTATTCCACCATAAGTCCTGAACGGCTGAAGAGATTTTAACAAAGGTTTAGATAAAACAAACTCGGGTTAGTTACACCATTATAATTCAAGAACGGTTGGACCAATTTTCATAAAATTTTATACTCAAGTAGATAATAATGGAATAGAATATAGTCCTTTTTATCCCTCCTGTGAAAAGTACTTGCTAGTAGCAAATGAAATAAACAGCCATGATATAGCAAATATATATAGAAAAAACACCCTGAACGTAATAGGGTTTTCAACGACGGAAAACCCTAAGGAAAACAACTGAATTAAATGTACACTTGCTACGGGTTCATAAAACTTGGACGCATATTGGGGCCACAATTTCAGATAGAAACAACGATAACGGAACGTCGAATGCAAATATAATAAGCGATACACGACGTAAAATAAACTTTATTGATGGGATCATAAAGTGTAATTTGAATTGATGAGAATGTCGCCTGCCGTTCCTGTTTACAAATCGCGTGCACTCCGCGACAAAAAAGTTCCGAAGTCTGTAATGGAATCAGTGCAATTACTTTTTCTTGTTTTATTACTTTGTAATGATTCTTATTTTCGATTTTAATGATTATTCCGAATTCATTCAATTCAAAAGTTATTACTAAATATCAAATTGTAGTGAGTTTTTCAATATTCGTAGCGAGAAATAAATTACTCACTACGATTAACTGTACACGTGAGACGGTTAAAGGTACACTTTGAATGGACAATAATAATTGTATTATGAAAATAAATTTTAAACAATGCATCAAATAATAATCTAAATTCAATATATAGTACACTAGTTTTTGCCCGCGGCTTCGCCCGCGTGTTTTTGCACAGGAACAGTGCTTTTTCCGGGATTAAAAGTAGGTACCCTATGTCCTTCTCAAAACTTCTAAGTATGTGTATGCGAAATTTCAGGAAGATTGGTTCAGAGGATAAATCGTGAAGAGGTAACAATCAAATAAATAAGAAACAAACTCACTTTTGCATTTAGGTATAATATTAGTACTTGTACTATTATGTATTCTGTGATATTAGTTAGGATTAGGATTAGTTTGAATTTTTTGTACTTACATCTAGCACATTTATTTTTTTTATAACATAGGGCGGTAAACGAGCAAGCTGGTCACCTAATGGTAAGCGATCACCGCTGCCCATGGACTACTGCAATACCAGGGGTATCACAAGAGTATTTCCGGCCTTTCAAGAAGATGTAGACTCGTTTTTTGAAGGTTCCAATGTCGTATCGGTTCGGGAACACCGCCGCAGGAAGTTGGTTCCACAGTTTGGTCGTACGTGGCAAGAAGTGTCTTTTAAAATGCATTTCTCGTGGCCACATTTTTACAATCGTCATTATGTTTACGCGCGATTTATTTTGAGCGGTTGTCATGAATATACCACTGAGTTAAATGGATTCTTCTCTGTTGACACACCACTGAACTTAATGTCATTAAGTATTAATACCTGATTGTGCTACTTATGTTCAAAATTCCAGTGCTGTTTAATGAGTTCCTTTCAGCATTCTTGTTCAGCTATGGTCGTTTTGAAACGTTATCAGTAGTTGACAACTTGAATAAGCTACGTTATACTACGTAATGCTATGTTCACAATTATACATCCTAGCCATACCTATTTTTAAACGTAATCTACATTGAGTTTAATGTAAACTATTTCAAACAAGATCTACGTAATGTAGGACGATTCTCCGCTAACGTTTTGGTAACTGTGTATATGTATATTGATTAAGTAATAAACGACGAAGACGGAAAGAAGAAAGGTCGTAAACAAACATTCTATTTATTTTCATATTTTTCTTCATCATCAGTAATTGTCATCAATTCAGCCACATGAAGTATATCTTATCTATCCTAGATCCTTAATTTTTTTTTAAGCAAATTTAAATTTAAATATTTTTTTTGCTTCAAGGATTGAAGGATCAATAATATAAAAAGTGTTTATGCGTGAGTGAATATATGTTTGTTACTTAATAACGCAAAATTTACCGCACTAATTTCGATGAAATTTGGTTCACGGGTAAAATATGATTTGAAATAGCAATTTTTATCCCGAAATTCCCACGGGAGCAAATCTTAGGGGCAACTAGTCTTTTAAAAATTTGTTTGTATATCATCTCATAAAATTTACTAGATTACATAAGTATTAACAATTCAAAAGTAAATCAATATATTTACCACATTCTTATCTAAATTGCTTAAAAATAAAGATTGCCATAAAATCCACCTCTTGTTTTTACTTATCGGCAACACCCCCTTACTCGAGGGGCCAGTAAATTATACCCTTTGAACAAGTACCTACCGCTCGGAAAAGCGAAAAACTGCGATATAATAAAAATCGTGCGCTTGTGAAAACTATGGAACCAATTTTGTCTAATTGGTAGTTGAAAATCGGTTAGACTAAAAAATATTGGATTCTGACTATTGAAGACTTATTTTATTTAGTTTTAGAGAATTATTTAGTCTAAATGACGCGCATGGATGCGAGCAGCGCAGGACCGGTCGTTGTGGAAATCCTTGGAGGAGGCCTTTGTCCAGCAGTGGACGTCTTTCGGCTGAGAGAGAGAGAGAGAGAGATTTAGTCGTAAAATTTCTAATACAATAGGTACTTATTCTACTGGTAGTCAAAACTATTCATTTATTGCAGTCTATCACCTAACATGTGTTAAGGTTGGGTTGCACCGTCTTACTTTGACAATAACAGTTACTTTATTAGTACTTAGGCAAATATGACTTGCACCAGTTGTCAAATAGTACGAGAAAAGTAAACGTTACTGTTACAAAAACCTTGACATAAAACTTTAATCAGGGTTACCGGTGTTAAAATGAGGTATTTTCCGAGACACAAATAAAAAAAAATAGTTCCAGATGACTTCATAGATGATGCTTAGTAAAAGGCGAGAGAAAAAGTTCCATTCAAAAAGCTAAAAATTCACGGCATTGACATTTTTTTTAAATAAAACTTAGTAAAAAAACAACTATAAAGTATCAATATTGTGATTTGTGCAACTGTCAAACTGTTATGTGTTTTTTTTTCTGCCTCTGGTGACAAGAAAAAGCGCACCATGTAGGTTCAGCCATTATTACGACTCGGCTTTCATAAAACGCTATCTGTTGAGACTTTTTATACAGATTTTTTTTTCTTAATTTAGCTGTTAGAAAATCGCTCATTACTATATAGTTAGCGCTACTGGCGAGTCACGTCTGTCAGGTGGTACAATACTGTCATTTGCATTTGACAACTGATGACAGTATCTGACAGACCGCACTCGCTAGCCAGTAGCGTTATATTGAGCGAAGAAACAAAAAAACCATAATTATAGCGATTGACATTGTTCTATGTATTAATAAATAAGTTAGAATGTTAGTTCTGTGTTAGTTCTATAGAAATAAATGTAACTCATCATTTGTTCCGCTTTGTTTTTTAATGATTTTCGCCCCGAACTGTCATCGTCAGCCAGCGATGTACTTTTTTATTACGCGTTGTAGATATATAAAACTGGTGTCAGCCGTTAGTTCTATGAAAGGTCTCACTATTTATGTACTTTTATTCAATAAAATCTATAACATTACAAGAATAAAAGTTCGAAAAGAAATGTTGTGCTCAGCGATGTATTTCTAAAATTCGTAAAAAATATAACCAAATTAGACTTTATACCATAGTTCTTTATCAGATCAGTCTAAATAATTTAGTTTTGCGTAGTTATATACATAAAATAGATAAATAAACCACTGCGAAACATATTCCTAACTCATTTGTTAACAAAACGTAAGAAAGTTCACTTAAATTTAGCTCTTATTGAGTATACACATAGGGGCGAAAATAGACTGGCAATGATACTTGCTTTGACCGATCAAAGTTTTGCCTAGAACACTTTTTGAAAGGGACAGGCCGTCTATTTGTTTATGATAGGTACGTCAAAAATTACGGCGGTGGTGTTGTGTGAATATCTGGTTTATTCCATGTTAAAGTATATAATTATAATCAAGCAAGTATCATTCTATTTTCGGCTCTATGTATATGCTCAATAAGAGCTAAATTTAAGTGAACTTTCTTACGTTTTGTTAACAAATGAGTAAGGAATATGTTTCGCAGTGGTTTATTTATTTATTTTATATATATAACTACGCAAAACTAAATTATTTAGACTGATCTGATAAAGAACTATGGTATAAAGTCTAATTTGGTTATATTTTTTACGAATTTTAGAAATACATCGCTGAGCACAACATTTCTTTTCGAACTTTTATTCTTGTAATGTTATAGATTTTATTGAATAAAAGTACATAAACAGTGAGACTTTTCATAGAACTAACGGCTGACACCAGTTTTATATTTCTACAACGCGTAATAAAAAAGTACATCGCTGGCTGACGACGACAGTTCGGGGCTAAAATCATTAAAAAAAGCGGAACAAATGACGAGTTACATTTATTTCTATAGAACTAACACAGAACTAACATTCTAACTTATTTATTAATACATAGAACAATGTCAATCGCTAGGTACAGTCACACTAATTTCAGTGCAACCCAACCTAAGTGAATCAAGGAAAAACGCGAAACAGGCGTAAACCGCAAACATCCAACGCTCACAAGTCAGATAAAGTTATCTACGCCAGTTCCCGCTGATAGATCCCGAGAACCCAACTCACAAATGTGCGAAATATGTGCCCCTTGAATTCTTGTTTTGCGTATATGGACCGTTTCTGTGATTAACGCAATCTATAGTATGTCTTTTTTTAGGAAGTCGACCTTATCTAGGGTATGTATTTTGTGAAGATGGATGAAAGAAATGTGTATATGTGTCCTTGAATGTTTGTTTTACTTTTTTGTGGGATCGGCACAAAATGTTCGTAGTTTGCATACATAGGCTAAATTACGAGTACATACTATTAAACTTTTAAAGAAACGGAGCCCTGACGCAACAGTTAGTTTGAAACCTAATCAAGTTTAGATTAGGTTATATTTTATTTATTATTTGGATAATTTTAAATTTTTGTGTCCTAACTCCATTCATTAATTGACCCATGAAAAGATATGAAATTATATATCTGAAAATTTTTTTTTCCGATTTCTTTGTTTGGAACGAAGACTTATTTTTTACTTTTTTTTTATATGTTACTTAAACCTCCATTACCATGGGATTTATTGCTTTTGCGCTACGATTTTTATTTACCGATACGACATCGAATATAATAATAGCATGCACTCATAAAGTTAAATATTTTATAAGTATTTAACTTAATGCATGCACTCGACACATAATACTCGTATTCATTATGAATCGAATGGAACTCATTCATTGTGGACTATTCTCTGATTAACAGATTTTTCGTCGTAAATGAAACGATTTTGCATCACAGTTACAGGTGTATCCGTGCCAATTGACTGGTTTTGCTTTATTTTTAACTTGCTTTTGCCCGCGGCTTCGCCCGCGTGAATTTCCCACGGGAACAGCGCTTTTTCCCGGGATGAAAGGTACCCTATGTCCTCAGTACTTCTAACAATGTGTATGCGAAGTTTCAGGAAGATTGGTTCAGTAGATGAAGCGTGAAGAGTTAACAAACAAACAAATAAATAAACAAACAAACTCACTTTCGCATTTATAATACTAGCTGTCGCCCGCGGCTTCACCCGCGTGAGTTTCGCTTAGATGAAAAATCTCTCTTGGAGCATTTCATCAGATGTTCCAGATCTTCAATTTTTATACGTCAGCAGAAAATGCTCATCAGGTTGAACGACTTTTAATAAGGCGTCATTTCCATATATATTTTAGTGTAGCTGGTCTCTTGCAGTTCTTCATCAGATGTTCTAGATCTTCAATTTTTATACGTCATCAGAAAATGCTCATCAGGTTGAACGACTTTTGTTAAGGCACCATTTCCATATTTCTTATAGTTTAGCTGTTCTGTTAAGGTTCTTCATCAGGTGTTCCAGTTTTCAAAATAAATTATAGCCTATATGTTACCCAGGCTTAATAGCTATACAACAAAAAAAGTTTTATTCAAATCCGTCCAGTAGTTTTTGCGTGAAACGCGTACAAACATACATACAGACAGACAGACAGACAAGGAATTCCAAAAAAATTTTTTTGCTTTCTATTATTCTTTTTAAGTGTCCCTCTATCCATTTCAGTCAAAAATACTAAATGTACAGACAAAATATTTTTACTGTTTTATTATATGTATAGATTAGTTAGGATTAGGATTTTTCATGGAGTAAGGGAGACAATGTTAGGTTTTATTTCAATTTTTCTCGTTTCTATTCAGTCTTTTGGCTACGTCGCTGTATAAAATGTTACATACCTTATTTATGCTGAAAACCTGCATATAATCTACTTATTTATCATTTTACATCTTCGTTAAACATTTTCACACCTATTAAACACTCAACAAATTGAACTTTCCATTAATCAACTTATTTACCTGTGGTTCAAACGTTTACAGCTAGATGCTTCCTCGTATTAAAATAGTCCCCTTTACGATTCAAAATGGCCGGGAGATATTCGCGGACATTCCTCACTAATTGCTCGAGCCCTCAATATGCACCGGCACGCAAAAAGAGACAAATTAATATAAAAGCGATGAATATTGATGTCAGAATCCACTAGACAGCACTTGCCACTTTTCCGTTCATTCATTCGGGTGATACTTATACGATACTGGGTTTATAAGAGTACTAATACTAGTGGTTCTGTCAGAACAGTAGACCTCGCGAGCCCTTCCACGAAATAACCGATATTTTACCGTGTCCCTGGCTTAGAAGAGTTTTAAAACCAACCTACCAATGCTGGAAAGAAAGTAAAAAGTTCTCATATTTTACCCATAAGCCGAAACATGTTCTTGTGGTTGGTCAATACCACTAAAAAAATTACTGAAACCTGCCTTTTTTGCCTCAAATAATATAAATAATAATATAATAATAAATATAGACGGACAAATCACACAGATTGAGTTAGCCCCAACGTAAGTTCAAGACTTTACGGGATGCTAATTTAACAATACTATATTTTATAACAAATACATATAGATAAATATCCAAAACCCACGTCAATCTGAAAAAGATTATTTTCCATCTTGACCCGACCGGGGATCGAACCCGGGACCTCTGGTGTAGCCGTCCGGGGCGTGATGACCGTTAGGCCACGGAGGTCGTCAGTCGTTAGAAATGCATGGTAAAAAATCAGCTGTTCCATACATTTCGGGTGAGTAGGTATTGGAAAATAGTATGGAACAGCAGATTTTTTTTCCATTGGATTGAGTCGGTCCCATACAAAAAGTTGCTCATGTTCATGAGTACTTTCACCAGAAGAAAGGATGCCAATGATTTAAAAAACACCCTGTATGTTATTTGCGCAACAAAATTTAAGTTCAAAAAAGAAAGTTCAATTTGAAATCGAATCTCTCTGATTAGTAGGTATGTAGGTATTATATATATTACTTTTTTTTATAATAGGATTCTAATCATACAATGAAGTTTTTTGATATCAGAATTATTTCAAGTGTTCAAGATAATTCTACCATGCAAAGCAATCTACAATCCAATACCATTAACCAAATAAATACACACAATTCAAAGCCAAGCAAGACAAAAAAAAGCCATATGATTTTTAAGAACCATTTAATTTTATTTAATAAATAAATCAAGTCATACTTGTAAACGTATTAGCGATTTTGCGAGTATTAAAAGCTTTGCTGCGCCATCTATTGATTTTTTTGTGAACTATCGTATGAGAATTTATAACATATGGATTTATAGCAGTTTTATTGAATTTTACTATGTTATTCAAACAGAAAAAAATGCGTCTTAATAAGAATAACAAAAATGTCTAATGACATTTTTGAATTATTTTTTAAATATCTGAGATATGAGGTTTTTTTTATATATTTCGGCCATTTTTTAAAATTTCGAAAAACTGGCTCGACTAAAAAATTCAATAAAATTACCGAACCTGCTTACAAAATTTCATGAGAATTGGTTCAAAAATGCGACCTGTAGGCGATAACATCCGGACAGACAAAAGAATTTTCGGCTAGTGGAAACTGAGACGCTTCGCTCGCTGCGCTCGCTCGGTCGATTATGAATGCGGTGTTTTTGGCTGGCTCACTTTGACGCAAAGTCAATCAATAGATTTTTTTGCATACCCTTTGGTAGGGTTACATAAAAAAAAACCTATAGAGTATTTTAAATCCTAAGCCTATTGAAGATGCTTTACATTTTTGACCATTACCTTTATTTTAACCCGTTTTTTTGCTCTCATCCATCCAGTAACCATCTTGAGTATATCCTAACTAATATTATGAATGCGAAAGTGAGTTTGTTTATTTGTTGATTTATTTGTCTGTTTGTTTATTACCTCTTCACGCTTAATCTCCTGAACCAATCTCCTGAAATTTCGCAAACACATAGTTAGAAGTACGGAGAAGGATATATAGGGTACTTTCATCCCGGGAAAAAGCACTGTTCCCGTGGGAATATCACGCGGGCGAAGCTGCGGACAAATGCTAGTTCTATGTATAGACAAACAGATGTACGAGTGATGCCACAAGGGATGTAATTTTTCATTTGTTTTTATACAAAACCCCGAAAAGATATAAATTAGTCATGACTTGACCTTTATCATTAATGATCTTACATTTTGGATATCTCAAGAACATTTTTCTATAACAAGTGGGTACCCTGATATTCGAGTGTAGATCAAAGGTACACAGATCTGTCATGCTGGTCACGTTGGAGCCCACTTATCGCGAGTTTAGTCCCCAAAAATAAAACGGATTACAGAATAGGGATATCTTGAGAAGGCCCAAAATGAAATCGGAATATAGTTTCTATGAGTAAGGAGAAAATATCAACATTAAGCTTTAGAATTTTAATGTCTTATTGGAGACGTGAATAAATTATTTAAAAAAAATCGAAATGTTAGGTTATAAAACAAGTCTTGCTGACGTTGTTATATTACTTAATTTGATACAGGTATTATCAGTTTACCTTGTGAAAGTTTTTCATAACACCAGAACCTTATATGTTAGTGTTAGATAATCACATTTTTAACTAGTGTTAAAAATATCGTTATCGGTTTGTCCACATCTTGTACAAAACTTTATGTTTTTATCTTTAGTGCTTAGAATCTCTTTCTCGAAATAATCTTAAAATAGTCTCTATTCCTGGAGGTTACTGACTGTCTAATTTACACACTAATTTACACTTTCACACGAAGTAATAAACTGCACAAAAATGATCTTGAAACTAAGGGACATTCAACTTGTCTTATTTGAATATATTTTAAATGACAAAGCAGTTTTTTCATGTAAGATTTTTCAAGATTTAATCTTATAAGTATTTTAATAAAAACAGTAGCTTTTTACTAGTCTTCACTCCAAAGGGGATTAACAATGCGACGGATTACAATTCAGGCAGAAATTTAAAACTTTTATTAATAATCTAGCAAATAATTTTACAAAAAGCATTTTATAAAAAATCTGATGATATTAGCGAATCTATTTAAAATATAAGCACAATAAAACACATAAAAATCCCGCCGTTGTTGCTGAAGCTTAGAAAATTTGGAGTGAGCCTTCATTTTATTAAAAAGGACGATTGATACAGTTTGGCAGACCCATTACTATTTTAAAAGAGAATACTTTTTCTAAAATGAAATTTTAAATTTTTTATTTCATCTCTGTAATACGCTCCTGCTGCAAAATAATTTGAGTACATTGATAATATAAATATTTTTTTTCCACGAATTTAACACGAATTCATATAAACACAATAGCAATTTTAAACAAAACAAATCGAAAACTTACAGCGTAATAGAAATGTTTTATTGTAAATACAGCGGCACTTACGACTTAATTTCAAGCAATATGCAAACCAGTTGCAGACATGTTGCATGTTCTTAGTGTCTTTATTTAGTGCTGAAAGTATAAGTAATGTGTTTGGTGCCGTCGGGTGCTGGGTAGGATTTCTTGCAACGTATGGCGAATGTATATTATTGAATTCTAGGTATTTTTGTCTTCTATTTTTACTGTCAATCTATATTATACTGGCGCCTCCGGGAGGAGATACTTACATAAATTGTAGCCTATGTTACTCAGGTATAATGTAGGTTTATTTCGGTGAAAGAGTTTTTGAAATCGTTTCAGTAGTTCCGAAGATTGCCCCCTATAAACAAACCAAAAATAGGCCAAAAAAGATTGAGATAGACATAATAATACGAGTATTTTTATGGGGTGGTTCGTTTGTTGCCAGTCTTCTATTTAAGACCCTTACTTGCGCAATTCTAAAATACAAAAAAGAGAAACCGGTCTGAAGAGTTGATTTCAAAAATGAAACATTTAACAGAAAATGATTGAACAGAGAAATCTAATACAAAATTAGATAACTGAAAGACAATTTTTCTGTGGTTTATTATATTATTTTGGGAGAGCCCTGGCCACTGCAGGCGAAGTTTTTGCTGCGTCCAACTTTCTTATTAAATATTCGGTTTGAAACTTTGCCCAGTTAATGGAATTTTAACCACCGCAATGATTAAGTTGCTGAAGACTGCCTCATTCATACTTCACGGTTGGTGAAGTTTCAAAAATTTGAATAAAAAGTGAAATAATGATTGCAGAGAGTGGCCGTGCATTGTAAGTTACGTCTCTACTTTGACTTTTTTTAAAAGTTTGACAATAGCAGAATTTCTTGCGCAATATTCTTATCTTCATTAAACTGAAATGTTTGTTATTGGCTTTGAGTTTGAATCATTTTCACCTTTAAAAACAATTAAATATAGAGTCGACTCGACATATCAATAAAAAAATTAATAAATGGACACTCGATGTATTAGTTAATAATGAGGTTGTGTTACCTATGGTTCTGATAGATAATAAACCGGCTAGTGCGAGTCAAGCTCGCGCACCAAGGGTTCCGTACATGAAAGAATTTCAAAAACAAATTTAACTTTGTAGTTCGACCCCTAGGATTCATACTGCGTCGAGCGCAAAAATAAGTTCGTAGCGCTTATTTTTTGAAAAATGAATGAATTGAAAATCTCATGATCGCGTTGACGTATAATTTTGATTATTTATTGCTGAAAGAGACCGTGGATCCGAGTATGCGATATTAATTTCAATTTGATAACTTTAAGCGTTCATGAGAAAAAAACTTAGACAGGCAGACGGGCAGACAGACAGACGGACAACAAAGTGATCTATATCTGATTGCAGAGCTATCATCGTTCGTTCACGTAAGTCGCTTATTTAAGGAAAAAGTCTAAAAAAACATTGAAAAGCGGGAAAATAGGCGAATTTTTCTAGTTCATGCCAGCCGCTGTCGTATCTGCGTATGTTTGATCCAACCTCAAACTTGCGCCGCGCACCACCGCACTGTGGGGAAAAAAATCGCCTCTAGAGAAAAAAAGGTTTTCTTCAGAAAATCTACGTCGATTTTGGTAAAAACTGATTATGTATTTAATTTTTGATCTTAATAAGAAGACTTTTTACTATTTTTGCTAACATTGCATTCTTTTAATAGGTACTAAAACTGACCATTTCTCTTACCGTTTTTTTTTCGTAACTAAGCAGTGACTTTCGCGCCTCACAGCTCTGAAATGCAACCACTGACAGCCGGCAGACCAACTTGTTTCACATGCGGAGATGCCATACTATGAATATGTACTAAAACTAACCATTCCTCAGATCGTTTTCTAATTTTTGCAACAATGAAGCTCATTCTAGCCTTAATAGCTCAAAGTGGCAACCACTGATAGCCGGCAGACCAACTTGTTTCACATGAGGAGATGCCATATTTTGAATATGTACTAAAACTAACCATTTTTCTTTTTTTTCAACAATGAAGCCCCTTCCAGGCCCTAGGTATAGCTCGAAGTGGCAACCACTGAAGGCCGGCAGACCTACTTGTTTCACCTGTGGAGACACCATTCTTTCAATAAGAACTAAAACTGACCATTTCTTTTACCGTTTTTTTTTCGTAACTATGCAGTGACTTTCGCGCCTCATAGCTCTGAAATGCATCCACTGACAGCCGGCAGACCAACTTGTTTCACATGCGGAGATACCATACTTTGAATATGTACTAAAACTAACCATTCCTCAGATCGTTTTCTATTTTTTGCAACAATGAAGCTCCTTCCAGGCCCTAGGTATAGCTCAAAGTGGCAACCACTGACAGCCGGCGGACCAACTTGTTTCACATGCGGAGATGCCATACTTTGAATATATACTAAAACTAACCATTCCTCGGATCGTTTTCTATTTTTTGCAACAATGAAGCTCGTTCTAGCCTTTATAGCTCAAAGTGGTAACCATTGACAGCCGGCAGACCAACTTTTTTCACATACGGAGATGCCATACTTTGAATATGTACTAAAACTAACCATTTCTCAGATCGTTTTTTTTTCGCAACAATGAAGCACCTTCCAGGCCCTATAGCTCGAAGAAGCTACCACTGAGAGCCGGCAGACCGACATCATTCACATTAGGGGACTACTCTACAACCCATAAAAGCAAGTCTATCCGTTTCCCTGATCGTTACGAAAATTCCCGTGACCGCTTAGACTAAATATTGCGTATATCGTGGACGCAGCGACGAACAAACGCCACCATCCTTAATGAGCTCGCCATCAAGACCCGCCTATCCGAAATAGTCAACAGTAGGATCCTTCGCTACTTTGGCCATGTGACACGCCATGGAGCGCCTGGTTGTGCAAGGCAGGGTGGATGGAGTCAGGTCTCGGGGAAAATCCCCGATGAGATGGACCGACCAAATAAAAGCTCTAACCAACGCAACCCTAAATGAAAACGCCCGCCAAGCATTAGTTCGAGAGAAATGGAGAGCTACAGTGCTGCGCGTCTCCAAACAGCATGCCTGACCACGACTGCTCTGTCAAGAGCATACGAAGAAGAAGAAGAAGAACATATGTAGTAGATATAAACAACAACAAACAAAATTCTGCACTGTTCTAGAATAATTTGAAACTTTAACCCACCTATCATGCAGCTTACGTATACAAAGTGAAAATTTAAGACCTATGATGTAAAACATGTAAGATATGTCTCTGAATTACATTATATATCAATAAAACAAACGTCATGAAAACAGCGTGAGGAAACCTGCACATTGGCTGACTGTTAATTTAACTAGTGTGTATACCGCTACTGCCACTAGATGGCGGTAGTCGTAAAAGTCGTGTCAGTCAAAATCTGACACCAGTGTTAGTAATAACACACTCGATAAGAAGAATAAGAAGATTATACATTCTTGGGCCATAGAACACGGAAGTCCTTGTTGCTTGAAAACCTGGACTGAACTTAAAACTGTTCGATTCAACGGCAAGGTTTGTGTTAATAAATCCTATCCTAATCTCAACTAATATTATAAAAGCGAAAGTAAGTTTCTACATATATT
Source organism: Ephestia elutella (assembly GCA_018467065.1). NCBI lineage: Eukaryota > Metazoa > Arthropoda > Insecta > Lepidoptera > Pyralidae > Ephestia > Ephestia elutella. The sequence goes on along the minus strand of CM031576.1, from coordinate 5,160,024 downwards.
TTATTTTATTTGGGACAATAAACAACAGTACAATATGTAACTTAATCTAGTTTACAATTTGCATAAAAAGATTTTTAATTGTACGTCTACAAAACTGTCCACAGATTAAATACAAGAAAGTGTCTGTGAGGATTATATTATGCAATCAACATTAGTTCCTTCCTACTTATATCAAGACATTGCCTAATTATTGATTTTATTGTTGAAAATAGTATGTACTGAAAGATGAGGGTACATTATATAATCATATATATTTTTTTATAGTTTGCTTTACTGAACCAATCTTTTTGAAATATCGCATACATAGTCAGGAAAATCGAAAAGTACATAGAGTTCTTTTTATTCCAGAAATCAATCAAACGAATTTTCTTTTCGCGATAAAAAAAATATATTTTAGCGTATTTTTGGCGAGGAGAGCGCGTCTTATATTTACATTTCCTCTATAGTTAGACCCTATGTTGCAGCTGCAAGTCGTGATAAAACTCCAGCGGATGGTCATAATTCTAATACTAAAGTGCTCAACTCCTGAATAAGAACGGTACTTCGAGGAACCTTGTTTCTCCAGAGATAAGCACTTGATCCTTGAAACTTTCGGAGCATCTGTTTTGTCAACAACGGATCAATTTGGATAAGGAGATCTCCTACTTACGATAGTACGTTTTATTACTTACGACATAAGGAGACAAACAGGGATAAATCAAGTGTTAGTAGCTGGGTAAATAAACTGTGTGTATAAAAGTTTACGTAGATATGTAGGGAAACCTGTGAGGGTTTTGAAGAACAGAGGAATGCAGTCTGAAGGGATCTAATGTTGATCGAATTAACGTCATTGCTCGAGAGAGATTTTGGTATATGTTTTATATAGAATTTGTACATGATTCATGTTTATGTAAAATAAAAACATATAAATAAAATGCAGTGAGTATGGAAAAAATTGTTGTTTTAAAATATTATCAGTCCTGTCATCCAATCGTAAAAAAAAACAATTTTATAACCCGATAACGGGACTACTAAAGATTCTTACAGGAGAATTTGTATTACATACATATTACACCACACAATCTTGGGCTTTGTCCTAATGGTTTATTTACACGGTACGCCATGCTGAAACAATTTTGTTATGTTGTCCTGCACGTAGTATACCTACTACTGGGTGCATTTATAAAACGAGAAATTGTCTGATTTATAAGAATGCGGTAATTTAAGTTATGTATTTTGTTGTTATAAATTTTAGCTAGGATATGTGAGAAGAAACATGAACGTGCACTTTTGCTTGTTAACAGTGACCGTTATCGCGGTGTTGCTAAATGATAAAACGCACCGTGTAGATATACCTTAACTCCTTTGTTATGCTTAAGTATATTCCGACAACATTATTTTAAGCCCGGCTTATACCGTCCCTAGGCCCTTGCTGAACAATGATTTATCGACTTCTAGGGACGTATTTACTCCGTACTTTGTAAACTCTGTCTTATGTTATCCCGAAGAAAAATATAAGGCATATTAAAATTTTCTATGAGACGTCCTTATCTAGTTTCAAGTATTTAAGAGCTTTGTGTTTTAATTCCTAAAATATGCGTCCTTTTAGACTTTTTATTAATTATGGAATATTTTATAATGTATTTTTTTAATGTATAATGTAATGTATAATAATGTATTTTTTTTGACGTGAAAATGTTACAGATGGGCAGACAGACTATCGCATTTATAATATTTGTATGGCCCTGGATAATTCATAATCTGGCCACAATAATAAGCACAAAGAAGAAATAGTTTGATAAACCCGAGGTAGACTGTCCTTCAGACTCAGACTACATTGCAAAATAAATACAAGGTGAGACAGTTTTGGATACGAAAGGTCACAGTTTATCCCAAATAAATATTCTAGAAAAATGTTTAACATAATTTAAGCGAATGAGATTAGAAAAGTTTTCTTCTATGTAAACTAAGGTGCGTTATAAATACTAATCCTAACTAATATTATAAATGCAAAAGTGAGTTTGTTTGTTTATTTATTTGTTTGTTACTTCTTCACGCTTGTATCTACTCAACCAATCTTCCTGAAATTTCGCATACACATAGTTAGAAATACTAGGAAGGACAAAAGGCACCTTTCATTACGGGAAAAAGCATTGTTCCCGTGGGAAAATCACGCGGGCGAAGTTTATAGCTACAATACAAAAGTGCTAAAATTTTGCATAGGCCTCGCCAGGAGACCGTAGAATATACATATTGTACCTCATGATCTTATACTCTACGCCTTTCTGGCAGCTACTTTAGGTAGGTATAGTATGTACTGTAACGATAATATCGTTTATATTCGTTACGTGAATTCTTCAGTAAAACCACTCAATTAGCACTATTCTTTTATTGCATATCAGCAGGCAAGCTGCTACGACGAGCTTACAGGTCAGACTGTGTCACATACAAAAAACATTCAATGATCTTTTTAATTTCTTTTTCTTTATGGAATGCACTGAAAGAGGTCTTAAACAATTAAGAGACCTTTTTCATTACAGTACCTATTACTTACATAAGATGTGTAGGTAGCAAGAAAAAAAATACGAATTCTTATTACGTACTAGCTGTCGCCCGCGGCTTCGCCCGCGTGACTTTGGCTTGGATGAAAATTCTTTTTGTGTTCCAAACTGTTTCCTGTGTTCCAATCTTCGATTTTTATACGTCTACAGAAAATGCTCATCAGATTAACCAAGTTTTGCTAAGGCGCCATTTCCGTAAATGTTATAGTGTAGCTGGTCTCTTGAAGTTATTTATCAGATGTTCCAGATATTCAATTTTTATACGTCAGCAGAAAATGCTCATCAGGACGAACGGTTTTTGCTAAGGCGCCATTTCCATATATGTTATAGTGTAGCTGGTCTCTTGGAGCTTTTCATCAGATGTTCCAGATCTTCAATTTTTATACGTCAGCAGAAAATGCTCATCAGGTTGAACGATTTTTGTTAAGGCACCATTTCCATATAACTTATAGTTTAGCTGTTCTGTTATGGTTCTTTATCAGGTGTTCCAGTTTTCAAAATGAATTATAGCCTATATGTTGCCCAGGCTTAATAGCTATAGAACAAAAAAAGTTTCATTCAAATCCGTCCAGTAGTTTTTGCGTGAAACGCGTACATACATACAGACAGACAGACAGACAGACAGACAAGAAATTCCAAAAAATTTTTTTTGCTTTCTATTGTTCTTTTTAGGTCTCCCTCTATCCATTTCAGTCAAAAATACTAAATGTACAGACAAAATATTTTTACTGTTTTATTATATGTATAGATATAGATAAAATCAATAGACTTTTATGTATGAAAAACATGTACTTATTTTCTACGGTCTCAAGGTCTTTACCTATCTACTCGTACGCCAAAAAATCAGAATTAATGTTGGCGAAAACGTTTTGTCGAATTATACAACTATATACGACAAAGTGGCGAGGCCGGTGTAGACCTTTGATTTATTGAGGTTTGTGAATACATAACCTTTGAACACTTTGAAAACTAGAGATAAATCGGATCTTTCTAGCCATTTTCACCTGCTGCGATAGGTGCCCGTGCCAGTTACTTGGGAATCCCTACCGCGATGATAAAGGAAACTTCGACGATATAGTTAGAGGACTGTATGTATTTAAAAATAATAGGGTAACGTGATAGCCCGGCGAATCGACGCGGCTTCGTTCGCTATCGGTGCAGAAGTGTTGTGTCGACTGTCATTCCGTTGATGACAGGTGACAGGCGCGCGGGGGGTCTGCGCCCGCGCCCGTAGTCTGTGGTTGATGTGATGGAGTTGCCATCAACATACTCCCGGCCTTGAAGTATCTTCAAAAATTGGTAGGGGGCAGATGGTGTTGAAGGCCCGGCGGATCGTCCCCTTGCGGGTACGAATGTCGGCCACCCTGGCCACTCCGTCGAGTCCAGGCAGCACGCGGATGACGCGGCCCAGGAGCCACATGAGAGGCGGCGCCGAGGTGTCCTTGATGACGACCATCGCGCCCTGCTCCAGCTGTCCACGAGTCTTGTGCCATTTCGCCTTCCTCTGAAGCCAGAAAATATACTCGTTGTGGAAACGATTCCAAAAATGCTGTTTGAGCAGCTCGATGCGTTGGTAGCGTTGGAGGCTGGTGACGGATCTGTCGGTGATCTGCGGATGTGGCACGCAAACCAGAGATCGACCAATAAGGAAGTGAGCAGGAGTAAGTGGAGTGAGATCGGAAGGATCTTGGGAGATAGGTGTGAGTGGACGAGAGTTGAGAATAGCCTCAATCTGAATTAATAGAGTCGACATTTCCTCGTAGTTTAAATGAGTGAGATCTAAGACACGTTTAAGGTGGTGCTTTACAGACTTCACTGCGCTTTCCCATAGGCCTCCGAAGTGTGGCGTGTATTTTGTTATGAATGAAAAATTAATACCTTGATCGGCGGCGAGACTCGACGTCAGACTGGGATCTTTGAGAAGCCTTCCCAACTCCCTGAAAGTACCTACGAACGTAGTACTATTGTCGGAGAAAATGTTCTGAGGCTTTCCCCGACGCGAAATAAACCTATTAAGTGCTGCAATGAAAGCCTCTTTAGTCATGTCTGAGACAAACTCCAGATGCAGCGCCTTGGTGGCTAGACAAACAAAAACACAAATAAAGCATTTGATTAAGCTTGCACCTCTACCTTTGCGGTTGGCTATCAGAAGCGGGCCGGCATAATCGCATCCAGTCTCCAAGAAAGGAAACTCTAGGTGGACGCGTTTGTCTGGAAGATTGCCCATTATTGGCTGAACGGTTTGACCCTTGAACCTGCAGCATTTTACACAGGAGTGCACAATGCGTTTGGCAAGTCTAGTTCCTCCTAAAGGCCAATAGTTATGTCTAACTGTGGCTAACAGTAGCTGAGGTCCTGCGTGTAAATGTGTCTTGTGTAAGCTTTCAAAGATAAGTTGACATAGTCTATGTTTACTACAAAGAAGGACGGGGTGCTTGGTGTTATAATCGTAGTGAGAGTTACCAAGCCTTCCGCCAATGCGTATGACATTGTCTGTATCTATAAAGGGTGATAAAGATAATAAACGATTTTTATTTGGCAAAGGTTTATTATTTAAAAATAAATTGCGCTCTTCAGGAAATGATTCCTGTTGAGATGTAATTATAAGTAGAGTCGTTGCGGCCTTTAGCTCTGACAACGATAAATGTGCACCAAATTTTGTGATATTTCTACAATTATTGATGAATCTAAGAACATAAGCAATGATGCGCTGTAGTTTAGAAAAACTAGAATGTTTGTTAATAAGAGTTTGAATTAAATTGACATCTAAAGGGGGTGTTTGTGACGTATGAAGTGTGTGTATTATCTCTGGCAACTCTACATTATTTTGGCTGGGCTTAGTTGGCCATTGAGACTGCTCTAGCAGTAGAAAGGGGGCTCCCGACCACCATAGGGAACAGTCCTGTAAAAGATCGGCTCTCAAGCCACGGGAAACTAAATCAGCTGGATTTAATTTGGTTGGGACATAGCGCCAGTTGTAAGAGCTGTCTTGTATCTCTACAACGCGGTGTCGAACGAAAGGTTTTAGCTGAGCGGGAGAAGAAGAGAGCCAACCCAACACGATCGTCGAGTCGGACCAACATGTACACGAGCTATATTCAAAGGTAACAGATGATATAACCTTAGCGCACAGTCTTGCTCCTAAGAGAGCTCCGCACAGCTCTAGCCGCGGGATGGTTGTAGATTTGATGGGTGCTACCTTACTCTTTGATGCGAGAAGCCGTACACATACTGAGCCATCGGTGGCTACACTCCTAACATAAACACATGCACCGTACGCCTTTTCCGATGCGTCTGTAAACACATGGATTTGGTTGTCAATAGATGGGGTAACTTTAACACATCTGGGTATATTAAAATTATTTAAATGGGATAATGAATTAGAAAAATCCATCCATTGTTTTTTGACATTCTCTGGAACTTCCTCATCCCAGGAACATTTTAGTATCCACAAATCTTGCAGTAGAATTTTGGCTTCCACAATACAAGGCGAGATAAGTCCTATTGGGTCGTATACTTGGGATATTGTGGATAGGATAAGACGTTTATTTATCTTATCATATTTAGGTATGTTTATGCGAAAAACTAAGGTGTCAGTCAAACAGATCCAGTTAAGACCTAACGTTTTTGACGTTTCCTTGTCGCTAAGATCTACACTACCTGACATGTCGGCGTCGTCACAGATTGCACTAAGAATTTCTTTGCTATTCGAATGCCACTTACGCAAATTAAAATGGGCAGATTTTAAAGTTTTAATAACACTTTTACACTGTGCAATCGTGCCTTCTAGTGAGTCTTGACCTGATAGATAATCGTCGACATACATGTCGTGACAAATGGAACGTTTCGTGTCGGGATCTGGTGAATCTAACCCTACCTGTGTGAGACATCTGGTGGCCAAAAATGGCGCTGACGATGTGCCAAAAATGACCGTATTTAAGGTATACGTCTTCATCGGTTGAGAGGGGTCGAACCTCCACAAAATCTGTTGCAACGGACGTTGCTCTTCTTTAATTAAAATTTGTAAATACATACGTGCAATGTCGCTTGACACGACGTACTTGTGTTGTCGGAAACGGATAAGTATGGAGATTAAATCGTCTTGTACTACAGGCCCAATGCGCTGTATGCTATTGAGTGATCTTCCCGACGATGTGGTACAAGAGGCGTCCAGAACAACGCGAAGTTTGATGAAAACGCTGCTTGCCTTGTAAACGCCATGATGCGGAAGATAACAATAAATAGTGTTAGGTATTTTAGACTGAGTTTCCGACATGTAACCTGACTCTAGGTACTCCTTCATATATTCGTCGTAGAGTGCTTTCATACGTGGATCCTTTTCTAACCGACGTTCTAGGGAAAGAAATCTACGCTTAGCTATGATGTACGAGTCGCCCAGGACTTCTGGAGACTCCTTTAAAGGCATGGACACTACGAAGCGACCATCTGAATTCCGCGTAACAGATTTGACAAACTCTTGTTCGCATGCCCGCTCATCTGGGGTAAGCTCATGCTGAGACGGAATGGTATCTAATTCCCAGAAACGAGACAAATCTATTTGCGGTTGTGTGTCGTTACTAAACATACATATAGACTGATTAGAACCGTAAGTAACTATGGCGCCGGTTTGTTTTTACCTAACTGGATCCGATTGGTGCCTAATATTTTCCAAAATACGTCCGCGCCCACGAGAATATCAATGGCTGACGGGACGTTAAAGGTTGGGTCGGCTAAACGAACACCAGATGGCAATTCAAAATTGTGTATGTCTATGTATGTGTTAGGCAGTAATGACGTAATGGTGGATAAGACGTAACAATCAATATGTGTCCTATAGCTACCATCTGAGGACTCGAACGTAAGAAAGCAAGACTGTGAACTATTGGACGTTTGGTTATTGATACCTGTTACCTTTGAACACGCAGCGTGGGTGCGTATTTGTAGCCTGTCACAGAGATCCTGTGTAACAAAGTTACCAGTACTGCCGTTGTCCAGCAGGACCCTGGCGGTGTGAGGTGACCCGTGGGAGTCAAACACCTTGACCAGTGCTGTGGATAGCAATACATGGTTTGCATTAGAAAATGATTGCTGTGAATGTGAGTGTTCAGCAGATAATACAACACTTTCATGAGAGATAGGCTCTTTATTTGGCGAGTCTATATGTAAAAGCGTGTTGTGTTTAGTTTTGCAATATTTGCAGTGAGATAGGGTACATTGAGACTCATTGTGACCGGACCTTAAACAATTTTTGCATACCTTATATTCTTTGACTCGCTGAATGCGTGCTTCCACTGGGAGCTTTCGAAAGCCAAAGCAGTTAAATAAAGAATGAGCTTTATCACAAAAAGGACAAGTGGATGATTTGCGTTTGCCTGTAGAAACAATAAAACTCCTCTGTTTTTGAACAGGAGGATTATCAAATTTACCTTTGCTGCCCTTGGCCTCCTCCAGCGTCTCAAGAAGGTCAGCCCTGTTTGTCAAAAAGGTTAGGAAGATATCTAAGGTTGGTGGCTCACTACGATTATTACGATGCTCCTCCCACTCCCTATTTGTGGTAGGATCTAATTTTGCAGACATCATATGAATAATGAGCGTGTCCCAATGTTGTGTGGGTTGATCTAGCGTGGCTAAGGCTCGGAGATTTTTATTTGTAATATCAACTATGTAACGTAACGTAAAGCTTTGCTAGACTCTTTCTGAACTGAGCTTACATTGAAAAGAGCTTGAACGTGATTGTTGACAAGCAAGCGTTTGTTGTCATATCTCTTGCACAGCAGGTCCCAAGCAGAGGCATAATTATTGGCTTTAAAGTCTAAGCTTTTAATAACTAAAGCTGCGCTTCCATGGAGAGCTGCGCGCAGATAATGGAATTTATTGATACTATCTATGTTATCACTTGAATGAATAATCGATATGAAAGTATCTCTAAACTCAAGCCACTGCTGATAGTCGCCATCAAAAGTAGGTAAATCAATTTTAGGAAGTCTTACAAAATTGTTGTGTTTGTGTGTGTGTGCATCATGAGAGCTTACCTCAGCACTATGCATGGAGGTGTCAGGCGACGGCGCCGATGACACGGAGTCACAGAGCGCCTTGGCCGAGCCGACGGCGGCATAAAATTGGCCCTCGAACACTTCTCGTTCCTGGTACCGCTCCTTCGGTTCGTCAGAAAGCTCCTCAATCTCCCCCTGAAGCACATCGAAATCGAAATATAATGCCTCAATTTTTTCCAGACGCGTTTTTAGTTCGTTTAGGACGCTAGGAGTTTGAACTGAAGTATTATTTAATGAATTTATGTAATTGCAAAATGATGTTAATTTACTTTTGAATGTTCCTCTTTTTTTAACTAGTTGTGATATCTTTACGTCCGTCATTGAATAGGTTAAGCAAAGTTTAAGTTAAAATGCAAAGAAATCTAAGATTGGAAAAAAATCAAAGAAGGAAATTGAAAAAAAAATTCAAAGTTAATAGGCTATAAATAGAAACCCTGCAAGAAAATAAAGAAATATGAATGGAACGATACGTATATTTTGCTCCGATGTTACGTCAGGTGCACCGCTACGTAGATATTACCGTTAGTCGAAGTCAGCTGACTACCGACCTATAAGGATAAAAACATATGTCAGTGTAAAATAACTGTAAATCGGAATATTATTGTTAAGAGGTTATGATTATGATATTTTAAGCGTTATATGAATGATTTGCAAATGAATATGATGTGATTGATTAAATATGAGGTGATTGATGATTTTGTTGCAACGATGAAAAATTGCGATGGGTATTTTTGGTGAAAAATTAGCACTAACTACACCAAAACTACGTACAATTATATTACTACACACACGATTAACCACACAAAATCACTAATAGGCAATGATTTTTCAAATGAAATGACGAGTAACCGTTGATTTTTAAACTACAAGGTGATGGAATGTCAACTACTAATGAACACAGATGAAGATGAAATGGAGAAATGAACACTAAATGGTAGTGAAATGTGAAGAAGAGTGAAAGTAAAGGAAATTGGGTCGATCTCACGATTTTGGTGCCCTTATCCTTGTTCCTCCCTGTGGCGGAGAATCTTCTTCACGACACTTCTGTGCTGCCGATGCGATGAGTCCGCCTTAGACTCGATGAAACAGCCAGGAAACACGATGATGATGCTGGATTAGCAGGAATTCGGTGACTTGGTGACCGTTGTAACCGCCCGTCTTCAAACTTGAATTTGACAGTCAGCTGGTCGCGCCCGAAATTCCTTTGTTCTTGGCGATGAAGGACAATTATGCTGCGATAGGTGCCCGTGCCAGTTACTTGGGAATCCCTACCGCGATGATAAAGGAAACTTCGACGATATAGTTAGAGGACTGTATGTATTTAAAAATAATAGGGTAACGTGATAGCCCGGCGAATCGACGCGGCTTCGTTCGCTATCGGTGCAGAAGTGTTGTGTCGACTGTCATTCCGTTGATGACAGGTGACAGGCGCGCGGGGGGTCTGCGCCCGCGCCCGTAGTCTGTGGTTGATGTGATGGAGTTGCCATCAACATCACCCATTTAGGGGAGAATTTCTAAAATATTGTCTAGACGCTATCTAAAAAACCTCCTAGTGCTAACCTACTACCATTATTTCAGAACAAATTTAATATTCTGAAATAGTCAAGTGGCCAGTATCATTTTGTAGTGTTGGAATTTTTACGTTACACATTTGTTTTTGTTTTAAATTAAAATTCAGACTGTTACTCCATTCCAACTGCTATTTATTTATTTTTCAAAAATTGTAATGACTTAGAATTTTGAGTAACAAATTTACTGCATTTAACACATAAATATAACTCTTTCATCCTCTTAAATCTTAATATCACATATTTCATTAAATTCTTAGTTAAATCTTATGTAGTATTTGGTTAAATTCCCATAGATTATTGAGCCTTTTAAGCAGCAGACCGCTTTTTGTGACCGCCAGCAATCAGAAAAACGGCGTATGAATAGTGGAAACAAAAAGACGTCAGCGTCGTACTAATGAATGACGTCATTATCTCTAGGGTTTGCGGAATGGTCACGTTTTTCCTTAAGGAAGGCTCCTACAGACAGAGCTTTACGTGACGCGATCTATCAGAGATATGTGAAATGTTTATCATAATTTATTATTCCTTTCATTTTCTCTATTGTGTATTATAAACGTCTACTTACCATACGACATATTTAACAACGGATTTTTTTTATAAGAGATGGGTTTGCACTTGACCACAATCTTGCCCTAGGACAGAGAATTAGAGAACAGAGCTTATCCAGAAGCAGCCTAATCACTCTAGTTTTGAAGAGAGTCCGGTTGTATGTGCTCGGGATCACAGACGCAGGCAGGGAGTTCTAATTTTTTCGCTGTGCGCATTAAAAATATTGACGAAAAGCGCTTGGTACGTACGTAGGGAAAAAGCAACCAACCAAGAAGGTTAATAGCCCGCAGTGCGTCTGGATGTCCGATGGAAAAAAGTGGCAGAATAAGAAGATCAGAGTAAGAGTCAAAGAGTGAGTATATTAGGGCTAGAAAGCATAGAACAACACGCATTGGAGGTCCGAACGAAAGTTCTTCGTGTTGTTCTACTTTATATCTGATTCTGGAACCGTTGTTAACAAACCGTTGTTGTCCACCAGACCCATTATATTTGGGTATGTCCAAAAGTGCAATAAAGACGATTTTCAGTTTAAAATATCTAATTCTTGATTATGAAGGGGTTTTTTTAAGTAATTGCACAAAAATCTAATTAATTTAAATTCCATATCATTTTGGAATTTTAATTTTTTTATAGTTAAATGTGATTATGGGTGCTTTAAATTCGCACACAGATTTTTCACAACACAATTAAATATATTGAAATAAATGAACTGACTTTGAATAGGCTTGAAAGAAAAATAATGGGGTGTTTAAATATTCATTTCACGTTAAATATTTTCACCAGAGTTATATATTCAGACTGACGTAGACAACACCTATGGCCGATGACAAATGATGTTAGGACGACAGCGAAATTTTTATACGACGCGGCCTTACTGGCCTTACGCAGCATGATGAACACGCACTGTTACGCAACTGCTTTAAAAAGGGTGTAGTGTATTTAAGGAGGTCGTAGGAGAACTAAAGTAACCAACATAGCCCGCAGAATCGCGAAACTTAAGTGGCAGTGGGCGGGGCACATAGCTCGTAGAACAGATAGCCGTTGGGGCAGAAAAGTTCTCGAGTGGCGATCACGAACCGGAAAACGTATTGTTGGCTGGCCTCCCACTCGGTGGACCGACGACCTGGTGAAGGTCGCGGGATGCGCATGGATGCGGGCAGCGCAGGACTGGTCGTTGTGGAAATCCTTAGGGGAGGCCTTTGTCCAGCAGTGGACGTCTTTCGGCTGAGAGAGAGTGTATTAAGGTTTGAGTCTGTTCGTCTAGTAGGCAAATTTTTATAATTATAGCCTAGTTTCGTCTCTGTGTTGATATCCCAGTAAGATTTCAATTTTATTTTATTATCCTATTTCTGATAGACTGGATATATTTTATCGTGTTTTGAAAGAATTCACAAGGGTGGCACTATTTCGTCATATGTTATGCAAATAATTAATAATTAGATTTTAAGACTGCTTTAGTTTCCCTGGAATGATAGTTGGAAGTGGTAAGTAATAAATAAATCAAATGGTATATAAATAGATTTGTTGTGAAATTTATACGATGCGGTGGAATTCAAAAACTCATAGTAAACGCACTAACCATGTGGTTAGTATCAGTACATCAGAATTTTTTTGCTCTAATATTTGAGCTGACCCATGAATAGCTAGGTCGGGATGCCTAGTGAAGAAAGTTTCCTCAACATAAATAAATCTCCCAGTACATTTCCAACTCAGATCACGCCGCACTGCATTCGACGTTTGCGTATTGTGATTTGTTCCTTGCGTTTCTCACCTGCCACCGTCAAAGCCACAATACGCGGAGAGAATAGAAATAATGCTTCTTCTTCTTACTTGTTGTCCTAAGTGATTGTCAAAAGCAGCAAGGTGCGTAAATGGCACGATGCGTAAATATCAAGACGTACGCATATAATTTGATTAAAACTAACGTGAGAAATAGTCATAATGATTTTGATACGGATACTCACGCGTCTTGTTAGCCGGATCTGCCGACTAGCCAACTAACTTGCCGCTCGCAGCTCTCTAACTGCTGTCTTACTCGCCTTGAAAATGACTTCCGTATGAAGTCGAAACTAGTCGGCAGATCCGGCTAACAAGACGCGTGAGTATCCGTATCAAAATCATTACATACGCATATACTTGTATATTGTGTGTGTGAGCGTTGTCGCTGGTCACTCATGACAACCATTATTTACTTATTTTTATTAAATAATATTATTATAATGGTGAAAATTAATTCTAGTGATTTCAAGTAAAATCTGAATAAATGTCATTTAGTTGATGATTCAAAGTTAGAAAATAGTACGATTCCAGTGAATTGTAATGATTGCTAAGACTTTCGACTGAATTTTGTTGATATAAGTATGATCGACAATAGGTATTATACATTACGTAAATGTACAAAAAAATAACAAAATAAATTTAACTTAAATTTCTTTTCGTCATGTAAATAAAGCACGAGTTGATAGTAGCTGCTACCGCTACGAATACAGCTACGAAGTCTACGACTCGTAGCAGATCGTAGCATGCTACTAAATGCTGGTAGCATACCAAAATTCGGTCGTAGACTCGTTTTAGATCTCGTAGACACATAAATACAAAAGTCACTAGTATAGTGCCAATGATTTAGAATTTACTCTTTATAATTTTTTAATGAATGCGCAGAATTCACTTATCATATATTTATATGGCGTATAATTGTGACGATGAAGGCAAAAATGACTGAACTAAATTTGAATAATTTCCTATCAATAATAATATTACACTGAAAACTAAAAATTTCTCTGTTCATGCACCACCATTTATGTTTATTTCTTTTATTTTAAGGCCTATATCTTTTTATATTAAGGCCGCCTATTGTACGCATTACCTATTATTTTAAGTCACAATATTATAATCCTTAATTTTTTGGTGTAATAAAGTATTTCTACATACTAATTAGAGACTGAGAAATTTATAAGCCCCTGCTATAAATTTATTATATTACATTATTATTTACAATGTATACAATGAATACCAATGAAGAATTGACAAAAACTGAAAATCAAATAATGATGTATGGCGCATGAATAGTGTGCCAAAATTTCTGATTAACCAGTGAGCCGGAATATTGCTATTGAATTTGTGATAACAGCCGTGATGCTCTGTGAATGACTTGACCTAATAATATAATATTATTACAAATATTATAAATATGTATGAGAAAGTTTATTTACTCAAAAATGCATGTAATGTGGTCATTATTTTGATAACCTTGTTTGAGCAAAGTCGACCTTGCCGTTCTGTTTTCAAATAGCAGCCGACAAAGTTTTGCTGGCCGCTCTAACAGGCCGGCAAATCATTGCCGGCCGCTATTTTGACGTTTCAACATTTTAAAAATCGAATGCAAAAAGATTTTATTTAAAACACAACTATTTGTATATTATAGAGATAGGTACAAAAAGATTTTATCCCATATTTGGCTGTATGGTTCCAACTACTATTGCTTAAAAAAACAAAGAAGTAGCAAAAGCGCAGTTCAGCGAAAATGTTGGTTTTTTTAATTTAGTTACTTTTTGGCTAAAAATGAGCTCTCAAAGCGAAAATTCTTCCGATTCTATGTGTTTAACACCGCCAGACATTAAAGATGAAGCTAAATTAGTGGTTGAAAATTGGATACCGCGAAACTCAAAGGAAAAAATAATAAGCTTGCATATGAAAAATTTGTGCATCAATCCGGGAAAGTCTGTGTTGAATTTTAGTAACTGTACTTTTCATAATTGTCATTTTAATTAAATTTCTAGTTAATTATTATATTTATATTTAAATTACTTGCTGGTTTTATTTAGATTTGGTACTTGCATTTTTGAGTAAAGCACTATACAAGCCTAGGCCCACAATGACTGCTTCGCTGGTCACGCTATGTTTGCCTCGAGCTAGCCTAGCTACGCTTTAGGCCTTCCAGCTTGGCCATCGTAGCAGCCCTTGCTGTCCTCGCTGTAAAGGCCTCGACCTACGGTCTCGGCCTTTATCTCAGCTCGTCCATCGTTGCTGCACGATGACCGCGCTGTGTCGGCCTGGAGCTGCGCTACGCTGCGCTCTCGGCCATCATCAGCGCGACCAGCAAAGTAGTCATTATAGGCCGCGGCAGTAATGTACTAATATTTAGATGTGTTTGTAATTTAATCACGCCACAATCCTTTTATCATAAAATTCCCTCAAAACCATAAACTTAGCATGATAAGTCTATGCTCAAAACTGTGCGAAAACTGCGTACCTACATATTTAACAAAATTAAAATAATTTATTTTTAACCATATTTCATTTTATATCATAATTACTTCTCGTAGATGTGCGTAAATTTTAAATAAACAAATCATTTAAACATAACAGTTTTCAATCAAACTGTAAAAATTAGGAATTTGGTTAACTGAATTAAATTTAAATGCCATAAAAATAAATGTTCTTTTATAAATTTAGCAGAAAACTTCCCAATCAAACAAGCAGGTCAACGCAATTTGAAAATTAATTCCGCAACTCTACAAAATACGCCCAAAATGAAAGTCAAATTGTTGTCGGCAAAATAACTGTTTGTTGGCCAAAATCACGTATTACAGAAACATTCAAATGGATTTTGAACTTTTCAAACGGTGTTGCGGTTAGCCGTTACATTGTGAATTACTTTGCTGTTCTCACAGACCTTAGATGAAAATGGATGTCAGACTTCTAACTTATTTATGTACGAGTAAGTAGTGAACGTGTGAAGTGTGAATCAATTTGTTAATTAATTATTTTAACTAATGGAGCGTTAAATTATGTTTATTTAAAATATTAATTAAGGACGTCAACATTTTGCTGTGCTAATAAATTATTTATTTATTTATTTATTTATTGCATTTTATAATGCGTTATACATGCAATATATAACTAGAACTTGGTAATTGTTTCTTTTTAGAATATATTGATGTAACACGTGGGTCGGAGAAGACGCCCGCCACTGCTGGCAGTGCCCTCCGTTAGGACCAAGCTACTGGTCAAAACGGCATTCACGCGTGGAATTCGCATTATTAATATGGTCCATGAGCGAGTCGACATATTCTCGTGCTCATTGAGTGAATTCACAAAGGTCACATTATTTGTCACATGCTATGTGTTGTAGTTACGTAGTACAGTTAGTATATAAGTCTACACTATCGCATTAGGTGAAAACCTGTAATGGTAGTTGTAAGTAATTTTTGAATAAATAAAAAAAAATTAAAAAAAAAACATTACGTCTACCTTCACGTTTTTTTTCTGATCTAGCTATGTCAGGCTTACCCACCATAGGCCATGCTGGTTGGGAGAAATCACATTAGCGAAAAGTCTGCATTTGTTCTCATTTCTTTTCACAATTTTATTTATTGTTATCAATGTTACTTCTTTCTAAATTGTGCAATACAAAGTTTTCCTTTACTATTTGTCCCGGCACCATCGTACAGGGATGGCAAAAAATAGACTTATTTTTATCTGTCTCACCGAGCACATAATATTTTTGCAAGAGTTAAAAATAACACCATGCTATCTTTTACGCTCCAATTATTTCCGACATCTATATATTTTCTGTAGTCTATGCTCTCACCACAAAAAGGAGGTGGATAAAATTCCCGGGACCACAGCCTAAGTTGAGTTATGAATTGGTAAAAGGTCTAACTAGTCAAGCGGTTTCCCAAGTTTACAAGGATCGGGGAAATACGCGGGAATATTGAAATTGTCCGTATCCTTTGACCTTTGCAAAAATAGTTGTTAACAGCCCGTTAGAGTTTTATAGAGCTCCGAAAATATTTGTGGTGTTTTCCATGATTTAGGGTTTGGTATTTGTTTTCTAGTGTAGCTTTGGTTCAAATATTCGTAATTTGTAGTAGTTCATAGAATAAGTATATACAGAAAAATACTTTAAGGGGATGATGTCCAGTGTTGCCAGATG
This sequence comes from Ephestia elutella, assembly GCA_018467065.1. NCBI lineage: Eukaryota > Metazoa > Arthropoda > Insecta > Lepidoptera > Pyralidae > Ephestia > Ephestia elutella. Next base: position 5,143,373 of record CM031576.1, on the reverse strand, counting down.
GAGGGTATTCCCCCAAATTTGGGTTTCTTTGATAATCGATGGGGGGATTTATAAATCTTCGTTTCATACAAATAGTATCATTTTGGGGGGAGGAAAAAATGGTTTTGGGGGAAAATTTTAATCATCTTCATACATTTTGGGAAAATTTGGGGAGATTTCTTGAAATCTTGGGGGAAACCTAGACAGTCATCTGGCAACACTGATGATATCACGGTGTAAAATTTTCATTCGCATCACAAGTGTGGAAGCACTGGTATACGAGTATAAAAGCCAACACATGAAAAATCAGTCATGTCAGATGAATTATGTGATTATACCAAACTGTTTTCATCAAGTCGCAAACAATTTCTAACTAATAAATTAGATATTCCATTCAAATAACACGTTTACTGAAATATCTTTATGTATAAGTTACCTAATACTTGTCTAATTAAATTTGACGTCTCGCATATTGAGGCTTTCAATAGGCCTTGAGGGTACGATAAGATTTCAATAATCTGCCACAAGGTCGGTAGAACCCTCTCCAGTAAAGTACTATCAAAACAAATCATTAGGAGGATTTTGTTTCATCTTGTTTTATGTATATAGTAATATTTATTGAAATAGGTTGTGGAAATCCTTGGGGGAGGCCTTTGTCCAGCAGTAGACGTCTTTCGGCTGAGAGAGAGAGAGAGAGAGAGGTATACAATAAAAATGAGTACATGAGTGCTCTCTCTCTCTCTCTCAGCCGAAAGACGTCCACTGCTGGACAAAGGCGCTCCCCAAGGATTTCCACAACGATCGATCCTGCGCTGCCCTCATTCATGCGCATCCCGCGACCTTCACCAGGTCGTCGGTCCACCGAGTGGGAGGCCTGCCAACACTACGTTTTCATGAGTGCTACTTATCTGAAAACAAATTTATTCCAGTAGATCACTTCTTCCATACATGTTTTTTTAAATATTAAGTACTTAAGTAAGCAATATGATGAACTTTTTTTCAAATACAGTACTAATTTTAATTTATTGTTATCAAATAGTTATTTTGTTTTTTTAAATTCTAGTTGTAATTGCAAATTTTAATTATTTTTTTCTGGAATGTTAATATGTTTTACTAAAATATTGCAACAGTGGATAAAAAAATACTTACCTACATAGTATTGAACACTAAAATTGGACAGCTACGAATAGCTGGTGGCGGCTGGTACTCGTATGTCCAATTTTGGTCTAGCTTCGGGTAGGTATTTAGGGCGTGTGGTATCGATCTGTATCCAGATAAACCGAGTACATATTCATTCAAATGTTGTTGTTTTTTTATTCTTATATGTCGCAGGCCGATCATTTAATTGGTTACATCGTGATATCTAAATATATATAACTCAAAGGTGACTGACTGACATAGTGATCTAAGCCAACGATAGGGCGGTGGAAGTGGCCGAATACTGGTCGAAAAAAATTTAATCTGTGCCATTTCGACTCGAGATGTTGATGAGTGATCTATCAACGCACAGTCCAAACCACTGGACGGATCGGGCTGAAATTTGGCATGCAGGTAGATGTTATGACATAGGCATCCGCTAAGAAAGGATTAACGCGAGCGAAGCCGCGGGCACCAGCTAGTTAGGTATATAGTGAAACGCCGTCATTTCATGATTTGCTTATCAAATAGGTGGATGGACGAGAACAACGTATTTGTCGATATTCCTAGCTAAATACTAGGCAGATCGTGAAGTAGTTATATTTCACATAGTTTATGCATACATACATACATACATAGAATCACGTCTTTATCCCTTACGGGGTAGACAGAGCTAGTAGTAGGCTCTCTGATGGAATGGAGGTTCAGGTATAGTGACAGGTTGCTAGCCCATCGCCTATGAGTGGAGGAATCTCCAGTTTAAAGCCCTTTCCCTCGATTGACTTTTACAATCTGCGCGGGAAGAGAAGCAGCTAGCACATTCTATGTTTTGTATAGTTTATGCGTAAGACAGTAATAGGATTGCAAGCGTAGATGTTTTGTATATCAGTCAATATCGATTTACAATCTACTACACAAGTGCGAATCGCAAACCCTTTTAGTAAAACTATCATAATAAAATATGGACCCTTTTCATATATGAATCTTGTCTATTTTTCATTCCGTTCAAATCAGTCACTACCCGAGGATATTTCAAATGTTTTTAGTACATATGTTTTGGCGATATGTATTGTGGTAGGATCGATTCGAGGGGTTGGTCCACTTAATCGCAATGTTTGGTGTATAGGTACAGTGCAATAAAGTATTTGTTCAAAATTTTCAATAGTAGGTACTTGGTAACCTTTTTTTTAAATGAACAAGCAGTTTGTTTGTAGAAGGTAATCTCGGATTTACTGAACCGATTTCAAAAATCATTTTACCAATAGAAAGTTGCATTATGCCTGAGTAACATAGGCTACAATTTACGTGTGTACCTTCCATGCATAGCCAGGGTTGCTAGTACTTTAAAATTTCAATAATTTCATGACACAGAAATTTCACTATTTCTTTCAATCCTACATTCGACCTGGAGAGAGTTGCAAACTGAGATTTCAAGTGAATGCGAATGGACATAATATACTTATATGATAAACCTGAAGAGTTTATTTGTGTGTTTAATCCCAGCAGTGGGACCTATTAGCTGTTAAAAAAAATTGTTTATTATACGTTTGAACTACCGGTTGTAAATTTAAAAATACATACATACATATTATCACGCCTTTTTCACGTGGGGGTAGGCAGAGACTAGCGCTTTCCACTTGCTACGATCTTTACAGATCACTCTTGCTTCCTCTTCACTCATCACTATGAAGAGAGTGATGCGTGTAGAGTGATACATGCTCTCCGGTTATGGGTGCTCCTAATATCTCCCTTTTTAAGGAGTTCCGCAATCTGGTCGGAATTTAAAAATATAGCACTCTATTACAGTATTTCTATTTGGTTTTAATCTTCAGGATCTAAGCGGTCAAGCAAAATGATTGACAAAGGTTTTCCGAGTCTATTATCAGAATTACGTGAGATGTAACTTGGATTTCAGGAAGTGACGATCTGGTTACTTTGGATAATGAGACGATACCACTGACCTAGATTTGACATCATGGAATGTGGGACAGGGTAAGTAATTACAGAAGTCGGCTACATTGTGTTACTAAATATATCAAAATGTGGATCCAACTAATATAATATTATAAATTCTAAAGTTTAGATGTGTGTGTGATAATCACGCTTCAATCATCAGAAATGCAGACACCAAATATAGGGTGTTTTGTTTATATTACCCAAACCTGAATAGGCAACTTTTTATCCCAACTTTCCCACGGGAGCGTAGCTTTTAAACACAGCTATTGTAGTATAAATCAAGATTTATAGGTTTTAAATGTCAACGTTTTAATTTATCTATGAGAAATGGGTCAGTTTACTTGAGTAGGGTAAGGTTGCCTTAGTCGTACCAGCGCTTACGTCGTACCACGTCGATATCTACGCACTCGTCTTGAAAAGATGACATCTAGCGGTGCAAAATGGTTCTACTCAGTCGCACGGGTAAACAATAACACGCGGCGGCTTGTTTGATTTCGCGATCGAAAAATAATGAAAAAGTAAGTTTTTGCACAGTTTTCACTAATATTTTTACGTCAGTCGTAAGTCATTTCACATTATATTATGATGAAATAATTATTTTTCTCATTCCTGACTGTTTTTGTAGTGTTTTCTGATTGATGTGAGCAAAGTCAAACGCTAAACGGTTTTTAGGTTATGTTATTAATTTTGATTTATAACTTTGTGCACCCCGCTACTTAAGTCGTACCTGTAGAAAATTCCTAAATCTTACTGGTACGACTTAGGTGTTATGGAAATATTTTTCTAATAATTAGTACTTTTAACTATTATTATTATAATGAAGATATAGGCCTATCTCACTTCTGAGCCATGTCTACAAACTGTTTTCGAGAGTCATTACGAATCGTCTCGCTCGCAGGTTTGACGACTTCCAGCCTCCCGAACAAGCCGGTTTCCGAAAAGGCTTTAGTACCGTAGACCACATACATACGCTGCGGCAGATTATACAGAAGACTGAGGAGTATAATCAGCCATTATGCTTGGCGTTTGTGGACTACGAGAAAGCCTTCGATTCGATCGAGACCTGGGCTGTGCTACAGTCTCTCCAACGGTGCCAAATTGACTATCGATATATCAAAGCGCTGAAGTGTTTGTACGAAAACGCCACCATGTCGGTCCGTCTCCAGGATCAAAGCTCCAAACCTATCCAGTTGCAGCGAGGGGTGAGACAGGGAGACGTGATATCTCCGAAACTGTTCACCGCCGCCCTGGAAGATGTTTTCAAGCTTCTGGACTGGAGCGGACTCGGCATCAATATCAACGGCGAGTACCTCACTCACCTTCGATTCGCTGACGATATCGTAGTCATGGCTGAGACCTTGGAAGACCTAGGCACAATGCTCGATGGCCTCTGTAGAGCCTCTCAACAAGTGGGTCTAAAAATGAACATGGACAAGACGAAAATTATGTTTAATATCCGTGTCGCACCCACTCCTCTGAAGGTTGGAGACTCTACACTCGAAGTTGTTGACAATTATCTATACTTGGGACAAACAGTTCAGTTGGGTAAGTCCAACTTTGAGAAAGAGGTCAACCGTCGAATCCAACTCGGCTGGGCAGCGTTCGGGAAGCTTCGCGATATCTTCTCGTCCAAAATACCGCAGTGTCTCAAGACTAAGGTCTTTGACCAGTGTGTGTTGCCAGTAATGACATACGGAACAGAGACGTGGTCGCTTACTATGGGCCTCATAAGAAGGCTCAAGGTCACCCAAAGGGCGATGGAGCGCGCTATGCTCGGAGTTTCTCTGCGTGATCGAATCAGAAATGAGGAGATCCGTAGGAGAACTAAAGTAACCGACATAGCCCGCAGAATCGCGAAACTTAAGTGGCAGTGGGCGGGGCACATAGCTCGTAGAACAGATAGCCGTTGGGGCAGAAAAGTTCTCGAGTGGCGACCACGAACCGGAAAACGTAGTGTTGGCAGGCCTCCCACTCGGTGGACCGACGACCTGGTGAAGGTCGCGGGATGCGCATGGATGCGGGCAGCGCAGGACCGGTCGTTATGGAAATCCTTGGGGGAGGCCTTTGTCCAGCAGTGGACGTCTTTCGGCTGAGAGAGATTATAATGAAGAAGACTGAAATTGATCTCGTAGCATATAAGTCTTCGCAATTTTTTAATTGTCAAATGTCTTTTACTTGAAATTAGATATAATTACTTTTTTAAGGCAACCGGTTACCTTAATCGTACTGAAGGAAGGTTTTTGTAAAATGTTAAGAACACAATTTTATAAAGAGATTTTAAATGTCTCTTAATGTTTTCTGTTACGTTAATAAACGAAGATTTTATATGTGCAACGATTTTTGTTTTATTTAAATTATAATAGAAATTATAGTGATTTTTCCTGAAGTGGTACGACTAAGGCAACCTTACCCTAATCGCCTAACCATTTCTTTTTTTTATTAAGAGAGGTACCTAGATGCTGCAAAAACATTAAAAACAAGCGTGTATGGGTAGAAAAATATTTAACACAGTAAAATGTTTACAAAAGTATCCTTAAATTTTACAAGCACGAAAATATTTTCTTTAAAAAACCACAAAACACCAGTTTTTATTCACACTCTCTGTTTATGAAGGGCTCCCTTTACACCTTGCGTTATTTTTCACCCATCCGAAAAATGTGCCGACGGGTCCCGCAAGTATTTAGGTCGCGTATTAAAAAAGTCGCTCTTGGTGATATTTTAAATGTGGGAATAAAATTCTGAGGGTCGAGTCTAGCTTTATTTTTAGTCTTTTATTTTTGGTATGGTATTCTGCGGTTAGGTGCATATCTCTACTTTTTGCTTGTTGTCGTTTGTTGATCAAATACTTGGTTATTTTCTCGGCTTTATACGTATTTGGTATAATGATAAAATGATATGTATTGCGATTCAAAAATGATTTCTTTCAACTTATTCTGTTAAAATCACAGACCACCTATAGGTCGTTACAATGTTTTTATTTTTTTATTAATGTTGAATAATGTGTTGTTATTTATTAATGTTGTTGTTGTTGTTTATTAATTATTGTTGTTGTTGTTGTTAATGTTGTGTTGATTTCGCAGTTTTTTTTTTCTGGTCATCAAAATTTTCAGCAAGGCCTAATAAATTTAACCGAGTTCATATTTTAAGAAGATAAAGAATAGGTAATTGAGTAGAACAGACACACTTTTGTATTTATATTAAAATGAGTATTAAAAGTAAAATCTTAACATGACATGCGGGGCACAAAGTTTTTCAAGTTTTGTAGAAAAACAACTACGCGCGATCCAGCCTTGGCGAATGCCAAAGTTTCTCAAACTGAATTTAAACACTACAAAACTATTTATAGGGCGAGATAAGACGAGACGTCTCTTGTTTATGGCGCGGCGGAAGTCTTTAGCGTGGACTGGCGGGGTAGTCGGCGAATTACGTCGTTATGCGGCGCTTTAACATTTGTGACTCACTGCTACTAAATGTGGTTTTATAACCTATGTTTTTCCACTGCTGGGCAAAGGTCTCCCCCACTTACTTCCACCTATCCCTGCAGGTTTAGCCAAAGTTTCATTTGATTCGTAGCGATACGATATCTAAATTCGTAATCGTTTCGACAGAAGACAAAAACAATTTTCTTCCGTCATCAAAGCGAAAGCGAACGTCAAATGGTGATAAAACAGTTCATTACTCTATGGTTTCGAATCGTTTTCTCTATGAACTAGCGATGACGATGGCGATCGACCACGTGATTTAGCGCGGCTTTATGTCATCCCCATGGAAGTAATAAGTACTTTGTCAAAGTACTTATTACTTCCATGATCATCCCATACATTTTAGTGTTTTCGAACTTTGTGTTCGTTTTCAAATTCTGACTTTGTCTAAAAGCACCGCTCGGCTAATCCGTCCGGAAAGTGTCAAATGTGGTTATATCAGAAGTATTTTTCTTCAAAAGCAAGTAAGCGAGCATTATTGAGGAACTAGCATGGATCACGACTTTGTTCCCGTGGGAATTTCGGGAAATCCTTTCTTAGTGCTCCCCTACACTCCCTAAGGAACCTACATGACAAATTTCAGCTTCCTACGCCCAGTAATTATGGCTGGACGTTGTCTGTCAGTGACGGAATAATTTTATGTATATTGATTTACGAGTATCTAAGGAGCAAGATAGCCCATTGTCGGCCTATAATCAACCGAGAACATGTCAAAAATTTGTACTTATTCAATAGTTGTATTTTCCATAAGTAACTAATTTCTAAAAAAATAAGTTGTTTTGCGATCTCTAGCGAATCTTAATTTTTTTGAAGCGTTTAAGCATAATATCTTTTTGGATTACATTTTAGGGCGGATTGTAACTGTTTTATACCTCTCTCTCTCAGCCAAAAGACGTCCACTGCTGGACAAAGGCCTCCCCCAAGGATTTCCACAATGACCGGTCCTGCGCTGCCCGGTTTATACCTATGCTTTTAAATAATTAATAAAGTTTTTCATAATTTTATTAAGATGATATTATTTCTTCATAATATCATTCTTCAACAATAAAATCAAACATAAAAAAATTACCGTGCTTTGTTCAACGCCTTGATTAAGCTATTTTTTGTTATTTAATGCAGATACAGATTTTGTATCTAATAAGCAGGTGTAACTTTTTCTGACTAACTAGACTATAATAATAATAATAAATAATAAATATATACGGACAAATCACACAGATTGAGTTAGCCCCAAAGTAAGTTTGGGACTTGTGTTATGGGATACTAACTCAACGATTCTATATTTTATGACAAATACATATATAGATAAACATCCAAGACCCAGGCCAATCTGAAAAAGATCATTTTCCATCTTGACCTGACCGGGGATCGAACCCGGGACCTCCGGTGTGGCAGTCTGGCGTGACCGTTAGGCCACGGAGGTCGTCAAACTATAAATAGTTGGGAAACTGTAAGTGCTGTAAGTATCTTGTAAATAAAGAAATAAGGCAAATAACCTATTAATTTACATTCTTACGGCCCGTATGTATAATCTGTACAGAGCGGTTGACGGCCGAAGGAAGTAGACTGATAACATACTCCACATTGTTGGATAACGCTGTTGTTAAGCGAATAACGTTATACTAGTGTTGCAGCAATAGTGTTGACTATCGATAGTATTGTTAATAGTATTGTGACCTTGAAAAATAGTCACACTATCGATAGTATCGATAGCCAATAGTTTGCAATACTATTCATGATAACCAAAACTATCGATACTTTTGATGTTTTCTATAGTATTGTTGTATCAATTCCTTTTATTAGACCCACTTAAGTTCTCTGTTTACCCCAAAAGTCGACTGATAGATAATGCTTCTGCATTAAGTCCACCTATTGTCCCGTACATTGTGTTTGTACAATAAAGGTTAAATAAATAAATATCGATAATAAATAGATATCGAGTTGCGACCACGAACCGGAAAACGTAGTGTTGGCAGGCCTCCCACTCGGTGGACCGACGACCTGGTGAAGGTCGCGGGATGCGCATGGATGCGGGCAGCGCAGGACCGGTCGTTATGGAAATCCCTGGGGGAGGCCTTTGTCCAGCAGTGGACGTCTTTCGGCTGAGAGAGATATAAATATCGATAGTTTTGGTTATCATCAACAGTATTTCAAACTATTGGCTATCGATACTATTGATAGGCCTATCGATATATAGATATTGCTATCTGTATAGCTTTGGTGGTCGAGTGGTTAAGACGCTTGCCTGTGGTTGAAAGGTCCTAGTTCGAATCCTAGTCGTGCCACATGAGTTTGTATATCAATCTGAAATATGGCGTATGTGGCATAATTCTCAAAAAAATTCGTTGTGTGTGTTTAATTCCACGCAAGTAATGATAACAATGATCTATGAAAATTTTGCTTCATCACCAAACTATTGCCAATTCCCTTCCAAATAGTGAATCTCTTGAATAGTGTAGGTGGATAGCAGACATTGAGCAAAAGAAATTATGCTCGCATGTAAAACCGACTCGGAGTTTATCATTTTTTAGGATTCCGTACCTCAGAAGGCAAAAACCCTTAATGATCACTTTGTTTATTAGTTCGAATTACTTTTTAGCAAACTTGTTGCTTTAAATTTTGACAGTTCATATACCCAATTTATGATATGCATTAACTTAATAGATTGGGTTCTGCGTTGACAGTTTTGTCAAGTGATCCCAATCCCTCCCACGACATAACTTTTAAAGTCTTCTATATCTCTGACTAATCTTTATTGTGTACCTCTATTAATAAAAATATTTGTATTTATTTCTGCAGTCTTAAATTTGAAGTTTTTATACCATTTTAATTTTGCAGCAAATATAATCCATTTTTAAAATTGGATTTTAGTCTTTTTGATCTAAATTCCTCCGAACACATCAAACAAATATATTCACACGAGGCTTATCCAACGGTTCACGAGTTGAAACTTGCAGCTTAAAATGTTGCATTAGTATAAATAATAAATTTAGACACTCCGAGTGGGTACTTAAAAACACCAGCGCAGCTTCTTGCTTAACTCATGCAAGTTTATGCATGCAAAATGAATTTACGCCCGTGGAAATATGACCCTTGAGTGCACCGCTTGAGATAATTGTTGTTTAACCGTTCCCGTAATGAGGACGGCCTTCTGCAAGATTACCCTAATAATTTGAGAGTTTGGACTATTTTGGGATGGCAACACCTCCTCGTTTGGTCGTATTCCTCATGACTGAGGGTCGTGGTCATTATGTAGAATGAAACACACACACAACTATCTTGGCAATGATTTTCCCACACACGTTTCCTCACGATGTTTTTCTTCACCGGAAGCAAGTCGGTGGTCGATGAAAACTACCATACATGAGTTAGATTGGTATACAAACTCATAAAACACAGGTAGGATTCGAACATGGCACCTTTGTAGTCATTAGTCAGCTTCATGTTCTGCGCCACTTTATTGCCAGTCGGCTCTTTGGAGGAGAAATTGAACGGAAATTCGATTAGATTGAGTGTGTGTGAGTAGGCTAAGGAACTTCAATGTCCTATGCGGCTTATATCAGGCAGCATTAGTATAGTGCATTTTTGGCACTTACAATGTCTTATTCCGAATTCTGTGACTGTACGAATGTACCATAGAATTTGCCCACTATAAAACTAAACTGAAGAATATTGCTCGACCAAGGAGGCATCTGTGTCTGATAAGGCTCATAACATAACAACTAACATTTATGGATGACGTCACTCTGGCGAGCAAACCGCGGATGCTGTAAAATCTCTGCGGCCATTAGAAGCAACGGCCCGAACCACTGGCACGACCGGAAAATGCTATTTATGCCTGAATCCGTTTCATTTGTGCTTTAATTAACCCCCACCGCAAAAAGGATGTTTAGTTTGACGTGTTTGTGTACCTGTATTTGTGTCTATGGCATCGCAATTCTCAAACGGATATTTTTCTTGTTTGAAAGCCTAGAGCGGTTAGTGTGTTTTTGTGTTATGAGTACTTTCGGGAAAATTCTGGGAATAAATTATTTGAAGTAATACACTATTTCAATATCTAAATTAAACACATTTAACATAAATTTTATCTGTTCATGATGCAATAAAGTTTTTCCTATACTCATGTCACTACTAAAAAGATTGGTATCATTCAAATAAATGTATAGTCGAAGAGAACTAATTATGTTTTGTGTGAGATATTAATTGGCTAATTGCTGACGATTTATTAATTAATTACAGAGAATGTCAGCTAACATTTCTCTAATTGCAATATTGAGAAGGGTATTAGGGAAGATTTCCCATGTCTACGGTATGGTGACTGGATTTATTTTTTCATTGAATAGCTTTTGCCCGAGGCTTCGTCCTCGCAGAATTTATTATTTTTAATATGTCAGATTTTCAGAGGCTTAATAAATGAAGTTTAGATTTTCAGCGATGTTACTGTAAACTGAATCAAATTTCACTCAGTTGCTTTTGCGTAATGCACGTACAAACATAATACTGACAATCAAGCAACGCCAATTAAAAAAATATATAAAAATTTTAGCTTTTGTTGGCTCTATAATTTTTTTCTTTTTCGTCAGGTGATAAATTAAAACCTGCACCTTTCGCACTAAGTCGAGCGCATGGTCGACTGAACCATTACGGTTTCAGTTCGTTTGTTTCATAAATTTTTATATCAAAAATCACAGATTAATCGAATAATGTATCTCTCTGAATAAAGTAAAATAAACAAAGGACAACAGGATACAGGGTGAAATCCGACGCTAATTGGTTTATTATATATAATATGAGAACACCACTGATATATTAGGCTAGATACAGAATGGCAAGCGATCGAGCTGGCTCTATGTTTGAAGTGAGTGCCTGCTCTCAATCTCGCTTCATTTTTAGAGTGATGTCGATATCACGAAATAATTTATCTAGAATAGAATCACACCCCGGACACTCCACACAATACTCGCAAATCGACTACTATATAGGCTAATGACGTTTGTACTGTACACGCGCCATTGTGTGCTTGTACGCGAAATCCCAAATACCAGTGATCTCTACAACGAAGTGCGGGGAGGGGTGCGGTATTTGAAACGGTTGCGGGGCGGTGAGCAGCCGTTCTGTACGTTAGTAGGTACTATTAATTATTATGTGAGCAGTACCTAATCAATTAAAAATACTGCTGATGTTGTAGATATTATGCTGTGTCATGTCACAACTCAAGAATGAAGAAAATGACAAAATACTTTCTTACACCAAAATCGGCTACCCCACTTCGGCGAAACTATACCCTTAAGTGAATTCTCCGATGTTTTAAGTATTTACATTAAAACTTTGGAGCCAGGCCGAGTTCTGATGTCGATAGCCACTTAACATGATTAATTATTCAGTTTTGTTGGTCTACGACAGTTTATTATATCCTTTGTCGACCTGACGCAACTTTGAAACTCGCAAAAGTTGATCATTATTACAATGTTGCTAACTTTTCTGAAGTGCAGTTTTAAAGTGTATTGTAAAAGTGGAAGATATATTTATCATTTTGTTTTGTATGTTTATTTGTAATACAATATGGGAAATAAGTCGAAGAATGTGTAGGGATAATTAACACACGTAACATATACGTGTAGGAATCCCTACACCACCGCCTTTACGAAATCATACAACTATGAACTCTTTCCCAAAGCCGATCAGACCATAATACGAAACTGCAGATTCAGCACTTTAGACCTCAGAGGGAAAATCCAGCATCTTCGTCGGGTTGTATGTCTGACTTGACTTTGACTCAATCGCTGAGGTTTACGGTCACTTAGATAATTCATACATGCATACATATTATCACGCCTTTTTCCCGTTGGAATAGGCAGAGACTAGCGATTTCCACTTGCTATGATCCTTACAGATCTCTCTTGCTACCTCTACATTAATCACTCTCTTCATACATGCTCTCCGGTTATGGGTGCTCCTAATATCTCCCTTTTTATGGAGGTCCTCAATCTGGTCGAAGTACGTTCTCCGGGGTCGACCCTGACCAATTCTTCCATTCACCTCTGCTTTAAAAATACCTTTCGTCAATCTCTTTTTATCCATCCTTTAAATATGCCCAAACCATCAATAGTTCTTTCGTGATAAAGTCTATATTATCTTTAACTATTGTAGTTTTTAAAAACAGTCCTCTTGCGTACAGTATCGTATCTCGTAAATCAACATACACTATCTCAATTATGTTCACAAAGGCGTTGTGTTTGTTTTATTCCATAAATCATTTCGTTCAAAGGGTTCAAAATCTACGTAGGTACATTCGCCCTCATCCAAACTTTCACTTGAAATCACAACTAAAATTTATTACAAAGGTTCTCAAAATAACATAAAAGTGCCCACTTTGTGTAATCGCTGCAGGCATGTGGCGTGTTTTCCATAATATCCGAGACGTCGACCGCAACTGACGCGGGTGTTAGCGCCGCGTAAAACTGTCCGAAACTTTTATCGATAAATAATATAATCGATCTTTCTGTGCACATAACTGATCTATTTTAAAAGTTATGTTGTAAACTAAACCAAACGATTGAGATTTCAGTGTAACTTTTAGTTAACTGCGCTCTGGGCTGAGAAATCCTGTATATAATACCTTGATTTACTCTATCAGTATACCAAATTACATCAAAATTGGCTCAGCGGTTCTATACTAATATTAGTATTAAGTAGACGAGTAGTGTAGTAGATAAGATGAGAAGTAAGATGAATATCTACTTTTTCGTATTTTTTGGTCATTATACCATTAGACACTTTTGAAAATAATGATTTGACACTAGTGTCTATAGCACACTCGAAAAGAAAAATGGAAGCTCATGATTTTTAAAAAGAGAAAGCAATTTGAACGTATCGTAACAAACCTCTTCACTTCGTTCGTTTACTAAAATTTAAATTATTCATCAAAACATCAAAAATTGCAAAGAGTGAACTCTTGTTACAAAAGCTCACTCCGTTTAAGCTACTTGGTAACGTGCCACTCCAAACAAAAGGCATTTTCATCGTCGTTGTTTAATGTTAGTACAAAAGGTAATCCTTTGAACTTTTGCTTGCTTAAAGTTCGCCTAAAATAGGCAATAAATATGATTCCGGTATATTGCCTAAAGTATATAATAAATAAGATACTATACTAGTATCGATCAATAATATTGAAAACAACGCTCTATATAAGAACTACTATTTCCCTCGTGTTTTGTTCGAGTTTCAAGGTTAAATAAAAAAATATCAACGAGGAACCTAAATTTACGAAACGATTTTGATTTAAAAAGAATTACAATTACGTCTAAGCCAAGAAAAAAATGAACCATATGCTATTCTAGAGTTTATTCAACTCGTGTATCAAAAATGGGTATATAGTAAAGTAGAGAAAACTGAAATAGCATATAGGCTATAGTGATATAGGTAGGTGTTAGGTGGCTCATGCCTAACGCGTTTCATTAGAAATTGGATATGGTGAAGATTTTCGACGTGCAGGATTGAAATGCGATAGCTCAGTTGGAAGAGCAAGGTCGTACTGGTCGCGGGTTCAAGTCCTGCTCGCATGGAATTTTTTCACCATATCTAATTTCTATACGAGAGTACTTTAGCATATAGGCTACTTTGGATCCTGAAGTACCCATGGGAGTGAACTTAAATGAAAAAAAAATCCAATCCAATATTTAAAATTATCTTATTTTTCGTTCAATTAACATGGAATTATATTTAGCTTAATTGCTTGCCTCGAACAACTGAGACGAAATAAGAGCGGAGTGTTTTTCGATAATTACACTGCATTGGTTGAGGCTCGAAGGTGCTCCAGCAGGCAGTAATTAAGCCTGACATCTGATATGCATCTATTTCTAGAATTGTAATTATGAGTACGATATTTTAATTTGAAAAAGTAATTGTGGATGGAAATGGACCTACCTATGTTGCTTATTTAAAAAAATATATATGAATCTAACTTTTTATTTTCTTTACGAATTTGGGGTTTTCAATATATTTCAATACCTAATACATTATTTTCAAACATTGAAAAATATTCAGAGAGTATTTTAGTAAGATACTGGTTTTACCTTGTAGTGAAAAAAAAAAAAATTAAAAATTCAATTAAATTTAGTGTTTTAATTTCTACACTATTTTTTAATCTGTTTAATTTAATAAATTACAAAATGTACATGTCACATATACATCAAAGAGGTCAAAGAGAATTAGAACCCGCCCCTTAAAGTTTCCGGTGTAAAGCTGCCCAAAACGCTGGCCGCGTTGCCGCGTTGAATGGCAATAGCGACCCTTTGCACCAGAAAAGAGCAGGAGCGGGAGTCGCTAGATTTGTCCGTTATTCTGCGCCCGAGTTCCCTAAATAGGCGCTTAGCGTCCATGCCCCAACATCCCAAGGTCTCGACGGCTATGGGCACGAAAGAGTAGTGTGGCTCCAAGATTGCGTATTTCATTCGCTTTTTCTCAGCTGCATCCTCAGCCGCTGCCGACGCTGCCCCGATAGTACGGCCCAAATGGCTTGCGGCCACAGTGTTAACGCACGTAGCATCCCAAACCAGGCACTTGCCATGCTTCCAGGGCACCAGTGTAAGACCATCCGGCCTTTTGCCGTCTGATCTGCAGAGGCCTGGCGGTTCCAACACAGAGGGGACCCCAGCAGAGACAAACGCTCGACGAACTATGTCGTTGAGCGCGTGGTGACGTGGAAACCTTCCTGCGCAGCGACGACAACTCAGCGCATGGTAACCGTCGGCTTCCACCATGGACCCGCAGATGCATCTATGAGGTTCACACACTCTGCAGCCCAGGCGGAGCGCCACGGCCACCCGCAAGGAGTCGTCATCCAACAAAGTGCCCAGGTGTGGTGATGGAGGAGCGTGTAACCACGCACCCGATTCCGGCGTCGACACGGCCCTAAGTCTACACTATTTAAAAAAAACCTTAAAAATTCTCCCAACAAATAATTAACTGTCATACTTTACCTATTGATCAAGGCATAGAGAACAATTAATTAGGTATTCAATTCTATGATTCGTAGAACTATCTGTCTCTTGAATATGAAACGAGTAAACATATGACCCAAATTACTAGCATAGTATATCCCATAGCATAATATAGCATAGTATATATAGTACCCGAATACATCAAGGAAAGGCAAATACCATGAAGTTATCATATGGCAATTTTAACGGATAACGAGGCATAAAATTGACCATACCCAAGAACTGAGAGACTCCGTCTGAAATAGCTTCAGCGCTTAACAAATTTATGAAGCGAGAGCAATTCTTGAATAAAAGATGTGAGATTTCCACCCATGTGTAGGTATATAGCGCATATATGTATATCGATTTAGGAGCTACCGTTTTTTATTTGTGCGGCTCTTAAGTGATAAAAGTAAATGAGAAAAGTTTTCTTAGATAAAAGATAGGAAAACACGATTTTATTTTTTGCTACACAGTAGTGATTAATGTTTTTAGCTACCAGATAACTAACTAGAAACATACACTTTCTCATTTTATCTGGTGGTACCTAATTTTTTAAGTGCCTAGGTAAGTGAAATAGCATGAGTTTAGTGCATTAATAGTTACTTAATTATGGATATATTAAAATAAATGGACTGAAGGCCACAACGAACTTCGTACCTTTGCACAGTCTTAGTAGTAGTAATTATTGCTTCTGTTTAAGTAAGTTAACTTACTACTATTGAAAATCCATTGAGACAAGATTGATAGAAAAATGACTTTGACGATTAGCAAAATCGGCCCTCTTTATTATTACTCTTACTCAACTTTATTGCATTCTAAACAATACACATAGTTTACTCTTTGTGGTTCAAACTTATAGCGTGGCATTAAAATTATCTTTTCCGCAACAATGTGAGCGTATCTAGGAACTAGGATAACCAATCGTCCAAGGTTTTTCCGGATATCTTTACGATTTTTTGTGACATTAATATTAATTGCACTCTTTATTTTTTTCTCGTATCGAGTGAATTGCAAGATTTTTTTTATTACTAAGTAGGCAAACAGGCTCCGGGTCAAATAATGGAGCGTGCCTCTATTTTTTAAAAATAAAATATAGGTTTGCTGTTGACCACAATCTTGCCCGAGGGCAGAGATGAGGTCTAAGGTGTAGCGAGCTTATCCAGAAGCAGCCTATTTACTCTGGTTTTGAAGAGAGTCAGGTTGTATGGGTGTACTCTATGCCAATCCCCGATCCTACTCGTAATTATTATCACAATAATATATCTTAATAATCCACCTTAAATATTGTATAGTACCTATCTTACGATGTTCAAAACCTGTTAGATTAAAGAGTAGCGCAAGTACTCACACGGCATCTATGTAAACACTTAAAGCCATGAAGTGGATTTTAAATGGTTACAGTTGTTTTAAGCTAATTGTTCATGTGAAGAAGCGCGCGTTTTCAATTAACATCACATTTAAATCGGTTTATATCCAGAATTGGTGAACCTACGTGCAACGGCAAAATATTTCAACGCGAAAATGTAGAATGCGCAATGAATATTAAATGTAGTAAACCACAGAAAAGTGCATAAATACTGCAGAATAGCCCATTATAATTAACTACAAACAGTAGACAGAGCATAGTAAATGAGGATTCTTAAAAACTGCTCCTTTGCACGCTTTTGTCTGATTTATAAACTGCCCCGCTTGTCTTTTGTTTCGCAATTTTTTAACACTGAAATTTTGAAAGCAAGTAAATGGTAGTGGATTTTTCTGTTTTTACATAGATAAGTAAATTTAATTTAAAATATTTTTTTAGGCGCGGGAAATGGAATAACCGTCAAGTCAAGATGCTTAGATGTTTTTACATTTGTATCTGGATACCGGCCGCCAAGCTAGCGAGTACCTACGCAAACACTCTTCTATATATTAAATACATTCATTCCGTGTATTTAGACAAATACTGAGAAAAGAAAAAAAAAATGGATTTTTTTAATGTTTATGCTGAGAATATCATTTAAGATCGGGGCGATTGAGATTTCAATCTATCTATAAATAGACCACAGACTAAAAACCATTGGAAGTAAATCTAAGTCAGTCTGACAATATCGTTGAAAATTATCCAATACATTAGACGAATATACACATGTTAAGCAAGGTAACCTAAATTGTTTTGACTGCTATGTCAATTCCAATGAAGTATATTTTACACCACATTAGGTTTACAATGTTTACGCACAAGTTTGTAATATTAGATTTGAGGCTTCCTATTTGCATATTATTTGGTTAAAACGATCTTGTATAATTGTTAAACGACGTAACACTGATAGTACATTCGACAGCATATCAAAATGCTCAAAATAGCAACTTAGAAGTGTATGCTGGTTCAGTTGTCATGCGGATGACTGTATTTGTAAATACATTTAAAGATTGAATTATATATCTTTTCTTATACATCCTAACTAATTGACCGAGCGAGCGAAGCGAGCGAGGGCTATAATTCAAGTTGGGGCGAAAACAACATTGTTTGTATGTATGTAAGTATGTATGTATGTATGTATGTTTGTTCCGCGATAACTCTCGAACCAATGAATTAATTTCGATGATATTAAGAATACGTGTAGCAACTATCCATAGAATTTTTAAGTTCGTTGCGCAACAAAATCGGTCCAGCCGTTTTTGAGATATTTTTAAATAATAATCGCGAGGTCTAAGTTCGCGGCGAACAACTAGTATTATAAATGCGAAAGTGAGTTTGTTTGTTTGTTACCTCTTCACGCTTTATCTATTGAACCAATCTTCCTGAAACTGCGCATACACATATCTGGAAGTACTGAGAAGGACATAGGGTACCTTTCATCCCGGAAAAAAGCACTGTGCCCGTGGGAAATTCATGCGGGCGAAGCCGCGGGCAAAAGCTAGTAATTAATAAAAAAAACACGCTTGATAGCTTCAATCATATGGAACAAACTAAGATATTGATTCTTTATGTGAAAATTTGAGAATTTATTAGTTGGATGAACTTTAGAAATATTTGCAGTGTTATCTATAACACATTTGATGAGAATAAAAGAAAGATTAATGCAAAAATTGCTCAGCAAATAAAAATCGTACTAAAACGAAATCAAGCTCAAATAAATTACAAGTAATCGAATAGAATACCAGCTGTTTTTACAATCTTCTAACATTCAAGTTCGAAATGCACTTAGGCGAAAATCGCATAGATACTCGCAGATAACGTATCAAATGGTACCTTCTTTTTTTCACGCCCGAAGCAATAAATTGTAAGAAATCGCAGTAATATATCCTAGCGGTTTGCTTACTACGTGTTGTAGATTCTAAATATTTGCACACGATTTTCAACCTTAACGTTTACGATAACGGAAAAAAATTGAAACATATTTTACTATACAGCATTTTACGGCTCTCGATAGAAAATTATTTGCGATTTACGATGTAAGGGCGAAATTCGTTCGATGCCTGCTCGATAAAGTTTGTCATCGAATGGTATGGCTCTAAAACTGTTACTAGAAAGAAAGGATATTTTCAGAATAGAAAAGTTTAACCAAGGTTATTCAAAACACGTATTTTCACTTACAAATATATTTGTAGCCCTTTACTTTGTTCTGCAACGTATACTGATGTATTTGAAAAAGTATAATTATGTTAAACAAGATGTTCACGATTTTTAACCTTTTGAAATTAAACCTGTGTAGCTTTAAGAAACATTATATTTTACATGACTGACCAAAAAAAGAGTGTTATGTTTTCAGGGTTCATGTATGTCATATGTATGTAAGTTTCTTTATTCCTGAACGGCTTAACAGATTTTTATGCGGGAGCTATTTTTAGGTTCCTTGCATTCCCCCGAGTGACTAAAGGCTATGTGAGTTGTCAGTCGTATTTTTTTATTTTTTAACTATAGCTTGTTTTCATTTTGTCATGAAATTTCATACACAGGGAAAACACGTGTCGTAAATAAAACTTGGAATAGCATATAAGTTACATTTTATCCCGAATTTACCGACATATCTGAATTTTCGTTCTATATATATTTCCATAGAATTCACCTGCAATCCACGCGGCATGAATATCTCATGCCGTGTCAGCTTTACTTGAATTATTGTTATTCACCTCGTAGTGACAAGAGGGCGAGGCCAGACAGCGTCGGATTTATTGCAACTTACCTATGCATAGGGCGGAATGAGAATTCATAGGGTTCAGAATATACACACCAAGACATAGGCCTCCTATTCGTGAAAAAACATCGGTTTTTTAAAATAGAGTTTAACATCCATGAAACGTCTTGAAAACAGGACTCGGGACTCAAAAATGCAACACACCTAAAAAATGATTTTTCAACCGAGACGATATTTTAATCGATAATTCTGTAGTTCAGTGTTTCTTTGTAAAATTGAAACAACAGCTCTACGTTTAGGAGCAAGTTGTGTAGTCCCTCATCGGTGTGCCTGCGGGGATACCGTCGATAGCTATGGTCACCATGGACTTTCTTGTTGTAAAAGCGCCAGTCGTTTAGGGCGTCATGCTGCCCTAAACAATATAATCCACCGCGCTCTTGCCACCATTAACGTGCCGGCTATTTTAGAACCTAATGGGTTGGCGCGGGATGATGGCAAGAGACCAGATGGTATGACTTTGGTGCCTTAGAAGTTGGGGCGGCCGCTTGTGTGGGACGCTACCTGCGTTGACACACTGGCGCCATCTCATCTCCAGGCCACCAAGTCCAAGGCCTGTGCAGCAGCAACAGTAGCAGAGAGCCTCAAAAGGCGCAAATATGTGGTTATTGGCAATAACTACATTTTTGAGCCTTTTGGGGTGAAAAAGTTGGGTCCATGGGGTCCATCAGCTGGTCGAGGTATCCCGTGACCAACGGGCTGGCAGCTTCTTTGGCCAACGGCTAAGCATTGCCATACAACTTGGCAATGCAGCCAGCCTTTGGGGCACGTTGCCGCGGGGCTACGCTCTTGAGGGGCTTTACAACTTGTAATTATTATAATTTTTGTTTTCCTTAGTTTTTAATTTTAGTAGGTATTTTAAGTTAGCTTGTATTTTAGTTTTATAATTTATTAATCAATACTTGTTACAAAAATGTTACATACATACATAATTATTATCACGCCTTTTTCCCGTGGGGATAGGCAGAGACTAGCGATTTAGTGGAAATCGCTAGTCTCAGAAAATGTTAACTCTTGTTTACAAAGTTAATTAGTTGTAATACTGGTAATTTAAATCCTAACTAATATTATAATTGCGAAAGTGAGTTTGTTTGTTTATTTTTTTGTTACCTCTTCACGCTTTATCTACAGAACCAATCTACCTGAAATTTCGCATACACATAGTTAGAAGTTATAAGGACATTTTATCCCGGGAAAAAGCACTGTTTACGAAAAAATTCACGCTGGCAAAGCCGCGGGCAAAAGCTAGTTGACAATAAAGGACATAATTTTATAACAACCTCCATTTGCTTTACCTTACTCATGTGTCATAAAGGTTCATTTCGGTTAGATAATGTTGATTTTAACTTCAGTTTCTCGCTGAGTGCTTGAGTCTCCTATTTAAATAATTATAAGGAACCAGTTATTTAGTTATTATAAGAGAATTACAAGGGTTTTGTGTTTATGAAGCAGAGATATAACAGAAATTTGGTCTTAAAAAGTAATTAAATGTCAATTATGTTCTACTTTTAATATTATGTTGCCGGGCCTTTTTGTTTTTTTAAGTTACTAAACAAAGGATATTGCGAGCAATAGGTTCTGAACATAAACTATGAGGTGGTGATTTTGCGATTGTTTTTTTTTATGGGATGAAACAAACAGGTATAAACAAAGTTCATATTTAAATTTCGATCAACATTGAAAATGATCTAACACTGCAATAGTTTTAAACGGTTTCAGTTTTACGCAAATATTTTAGAGTGGAATAACTTATCAGTGCTGGAATATTTGTTTGCGTGCAGCGTGTGAAATAGTTTTGCATGGTGTAATTGAGTGGAATGTAAATGAATGGAAAATAAAACATGCAGATACAAAACGAAATCGGACAATGTATGAGAATTGTTAAAAAATATGCAGTTTTATCGACCGAGCGAGCGCAGCGAGCGAAGCGTCTCAGTTTCCACTAGCCGAAAATTATTTTGTCTGTCCGGATGTTATCGCCTACAGGTCGCATTTCTGGACCGATTCTCATGAAATTTTGTGAGCAGGTTCGGTAATTTTATAGAATTTTTTAGTCGAGCCAGTTTTTCGAAATTTTGTAGAATGGCGATAATATATAAAAAAAAACCTTATATCTCAGCTATTTAAAAAAAAATCAAAAATGTCATTAGACATTTTTGTTATCCTTTTTAAGACGCAACTTTTTTGTATGAACAACATAGTGAAATTCAATAAAATCCATATATTAAATTCTTGATAGTTCACAAAAAAATCAATAGATGGCGCAGCAAAGCAAATTCATTTAAGAGTGACTTGATTTAATTGTTTGAATTGCATGTATTTTTTTTTTAAACTGAGTGCGTTTGACCTCTATCTTGCCCGATGAGAAGCATAGATGAGATCTAGGGTGGTACACGCAAACTGAAAAAAAAAACTCAAGTAAGTATTTATTTGGTTAATGGTATTGTATTGTGGATTGCTTTGCTTGGTGGAATTATCTTGAACACTTGAAATAAATCTGATATCAAAAAACTTCATTGTATGATTAGAATCCTATTAAAAAAGTAATATATACGTATATGTATATAATAGATTCGATTTCAAATTGAACTTTCTTTTTTGAACTTTAATTTTGTTGCGCAAATTACATAAATATACATATAACCAATAGGTCAAACCATGCATTTCTGACGACTGACGACCTCCGTGGCCTAACGGTCATCACGCCAGACGGCCACACCAGAGGTCCCGGGTTCGATCCCCGGTCGGGTCAAGATGGAAAATAATCTTTTTCAGATTGACGTGGGCTTTGGATATTTATCTAAACATATATGTATTTGTTATAAAATATAGTATTGTTAAATTAGCATCCCGTAAAGTCTTGAACTTACTCAATCTGTGTGATTTGTCCGTATATATTTATTATTATTATTTATATTATTTCGAGGCGGAAAAGGCAGGTTTCAGTCAATTTTTAGTGGTATTGACCAATCACAAGAACTTTTTACTTTCTTTACAGCATTGGTAGGTTGGTTTCAAAACTCTTCTAAGCCAGGGACACGGTAAAATATCGGTTATTTCGTGGAAGGGCTCGCGAGGTCTACTGTTCTCACAGAACCACTAGTGATAGAACATGTATGTATGTGTATTTATGAACTAGGTATAGTATTCACATTCTGCTAATTTTCAGTCTGAGTACCTAATTATATATTCCAGCCAAAAAAGGAAATGGGCTGGCCATGTCTGCAGAAAAACTGACAGCCGCCTACATTTTGTAAAATATAGCTTGATCTCTATGACACATGCCAAATAGTATTAAAAAAATCATCTGTCTTTGTCGCTCTCATTTTGAATGTGTCAGTTCATCCGTCAGCTGTCAGCTGTCATAGGGCTCATCCTATATTTTACAGACTGTAAGCAGACGCATGGGCAAGCGCAGTGAGGGACACCCCCTGTCGAGATGACGCGATGACCTGCGTAAGATTGCAGGGAACAACTGGATGAATAAAACGCAATACCGGTGGCAATGGCGCACTTTGGGAGAGGCCTATGTCCAGCAGTGGACTGCGGCACGCTGATGATGATGATAAACTGATTTATTACAGATTAAATATTGGAATATCACATTTTTTTTATAACATAGGGCGGCAAACGAGCAAGCGGGTCACCTGATTTTGAATTTTTGGGCGGTTCATTTTAAAAAATCGAAAATTTTAAATATACTTATCTAAATTTAAATATAGTTAGATTTCTTATTCCCAGTACTTGTTAGATCGAATTTTTATCATTTGAATTTTCTTCGAATGAATGATTTAGAATTAAAACAGTGTTGCCAGCAATTTTATTAAAAATTACTACAAAGTAAAATCAACGGGACATCAAAGCTTCAATGAGGGACTCGATTTACAGTTGTTTTTTGGTAGACAAAAGAAAATTAGAGGTCCGATCAACTTTCAAACAAAGGTCGAATGGAAAGGAGAAACTACCCTTAACTTTCCTCTTTGCGTTTTAGGTATAAAGTTCCCTTTTTCTTTTAGCGAGGCTTATCAGGATTCTACGGTATTTATGATCTGAAGGGGCGGAGAGGGTTACGTGAAGCATTAGCAGTAAGCTCCTTCGACTTTATCTCGCCTATATTTTATAATATATTCAGCGTTTTCAGATACAGAGAAGTTATTGTTCGCAAAACGGCTGGGAAGCTATTTTCGAGATTGAACGAGTGGGTTTACCTTGTCGAGCAAAATTGATATTTATTTTCAATTACGCACAAAAATATTGCATTTTTGATAGATATGTTGTATTTATGATTCTCTTTATATTGAAAACTTTTACCGGGTATGTTTAAAATCAGTGTATTGTTCATAACGATTTGATGTATTTACATTTTTTTTAGCTCGTTCGTGTCTGTTGCATGTTTATGTTATTTAAAAAAATACCATCTGATGGTAATCGATCACCGCTGCCTATGGACTACTGCAACACATCACAAGAGTATTTCCGGCCTTTCAAGAAGATGTAGACTCGTTTTTGTCGTATGTTCCAATTATACCTGATTGATGAATGATTGTAAATTCACAAACAAGGAAAATAGGCGAAAATTCTTATTATCCATACTATATATACTATATATATATATATATATAATATTATAAATTATAAATGCGAAAGTTTGGATGTGAGTTTGTGAGTTTGTGAATTTGTGAGTTTGTGAGGATGTTTGTTACTCAATCACGCAAAATCTACTGGACGGATTTCGATGAAATTTGGTACAGAGGTAGATAATGACCTGGAATAGCACATAGGCTACTTTTTATCCCGGGAAAAAGCACTGTTCCCGTGGGAAATTCACGCGGGCGAAGCCGCGGGCAAAAGCTAGTATTTAATAATACTCTTCCAATATCACTAAATTGTTTAAAATTCGGAATTCCCACGGGTGTGAAGCCTCATGGCATCGCTAGTAAGATTTTTTTTTCATCCCACACAAACCTACATGAGATTTTCAGATACATAATAAAAAGTTGGAATCAAATAATAAGCCTGTTATTTACCCTGTATTATGAAGGCGTAAGAATGAATGTTCTGATTAAATCCCGTCCGGGCCTCGCAATAAGAAGATTTATTGTGAGATGCGTCTTTGTGCAAATAGACCTTGTATTAAAAAAAAAGAAAAAAATCATCATACCTACCTCTACGGTTTGAGACAGAATTGAGAGGGTAGAAAAATAGAGAAAGTGAAGACTGGCAACCCTGCGTACTATTTACTACAATAGCAAGATATTGATGATTAATGATTAAATAAATGCACAATTGCGTTTCTAGGTACTAGTGATTCAAAAGTTATGATTAAATCGCCTTCTGGATTTATGGACTTAATACTTTGTAAAATATTATATAAACTTGAAAAATTATTTATCTTGGCTGATTGGTGGATCAAAATATTCATAAAAATGTAAAAAGTAAATCTTGATATCAACTTTAAGAAAAAAAAATCAAGTAGGTATTTATAAAAAAAAAGCAATCTTACTTTTCGTGTTTACAGCGTCAACTAAAATAATCTCTTACAAATATAAACATCTAAACTTTAGAAAATTTCGTGATTACAAAATGCGCAAATAATATAAAAAGCCTTTTCAAAAGGGAGACTTATTTCAAAAATTCTGACGAAAAATAAAAGCACTTTTTGGGAAATCAATAAAAGTACTTACATAAAATATTTGCTTAACTTTCGAGGCTTTCGGCTTCTTTTCAATTACATATATTTAATGTGATTAAAATATGTAGGATATTTTTGTACGACTCAAGTTAAATAAGGTTGAACTGACGCTCATGGCGTGTGATATGTAAACTCCAATTACATCCAAAGTCAATCTATTTTAATTAAATATCTAATGGAAAAAGACGAGAATTGAATATATAGGTGCTTTTTAAGAGCGCCTTTATTTTTTCACTGTGTTTGCCTAGAAACACACACAAGAGACATCAGAACAATATAGATAAATATTGGCGAAAACAATTAGGTACAAATATCTGCCTTGTTTGTAAAGTGAAACCGCAATTCTAAGCGTGTCGTTGATTATCTTGTCTCAAAAGTATTTCAATAGTAGTGGTCTTACATTTTCATTACGTTCAATAACCGACAAGAAAGTACATTATCATATCCTCAAGAATAGGAAAATATTACTGAGCCAATCAGAATAACCAATTACATACCAATACGCTTGCAACAGACTCTGTTTCTAATTTACATAACACGCTCTTTGGATTTCCTTTTGAAAGGTGCGTCTTTTGTCGGGCAAAACAAAGGAAATGTACGTAGCTGGAACAAAAAGGTCGAATTGTACGAAGTTAGTAACAAGATACGGAGGAATGTGTGTAAAATGAGAGATAAGGCAGCCTTTAGATGTTAATAATTGTGTCATGACTGCTTTACGATGTTTACGAGCGTGACTTGTTCTTGTTTGTATGAAATTTAACTCTTGTATAGTCAACTAGCTTTTCCCCTGGGACTTGTCCGCGTGGTGTGGAATGTCCGAAATGACAACGTGCAAAATTTCAAGTTTTTGCGTTTAGCAGTTTCGTCTCTGCGTTGCTAACCAATTAGTAAGTCAAGTCAGTCAGAGTTCAATTTAATATATATTATACCGATAACTCCGATATTATATGATCTATTTAAGTCACAACTCCAATTCAAGAAAGGCAATTAAGTATAATAATAATGCGAGTAACTGCTTTTCAGTCCAGGTATTTACGGCGAGGAAACTTACTGAAATATATTTCCTTTGAGCGTTTCTTCTCTGTATGTATTCGTAAGTCCGTAGCTTGAACTAATATTACTCAGAGGTGAGTTGAGACCTGTGTGAGTGAAGTACGCCCAACTGATTCAACTGGAATTTGTCCTTTGAAATATACGTTCGTAATGGAGGCGAAGAGTAGTTTATTTGCTCCATAAGTTCTTAATGTTTGCGTGGCTTTCTTACAGCTTTACTTTATTTTCATATTCCACATAAATATACTACGAATATTACCTGTTTTGTTTAGTTTTATGAAAAACTCCTCACAGCTTTGATTTTACTCTCCTGTCCTGCATGGACTTCATGGATTGGCTTAGTACCCATCTTAGCCGATTCTGCAATTTTCCACTCTTAATGCTAATCAGCTCTTTTCCTATTTAAAAATGTACGGTCTTAAAAAAAAATATCAAAAAATTCTTACCTAAAATGGTTCGTCTCAATTTATCTAAGTCATTAAAGGTTAACCCAGCCCTGGGAGCTGTTTGTTCAGTGCAGACCCAGAGTCTTATAATTAATTTGAATGTTTGCACATCCTCGTTACCGGGAGACTTGTAAAACTGTGTACAAAGCAAGTCTTGGCGAGCTAATGACATGCACTTTCAGAGGAGAAACAATAATGAACAGTGAGCTTCGTTAAAAACGTTGTTAAGTTTTTTATGACGCCATTTTATTTTTTTCTTCTTTCTATATTACGAGTACATGGTTGGTTCCAGGAAAATTGAAAAGGTATTTTTGTACAAAATTTTATTATTTTAAATATTTCACATGTTTCAGAGAAAATTGTAAATGGATTTTTTGTAATTGAGTTCAAATTGAATATCATAGTTATATTGAGTTCAGTTGCGAGAATTGCCGAAAACAATTAATGCAAACTTTACCTAAATACTCCACCTTTTGTTAAGTCCAACCTTTTGTACATATTTTTTATAATTTGTGCAATAAAGTTTTCAATAAATAAATACTTAATAAATGAATATTACCTTGGTATTTCCAAAATTTTTTTAGCTGAAACTTTAAGCATATTTATCACTCTTCCAAAATGTAAAATAATGTAATTCTTGTTGATCAAAAATAGTATTGCATAAAAAAGAAAGATAACATTTAACAAAGGTATCTACAATGTACAATGAAAGCTATTTGTTCTCGAATACGGGTGAAAACTTCAGGGCATAATTTAAACTTTACATAGAGCTTCTTAGTTAATTGCAGTCGTTAAAAGCACTCTCTGACAGATCTGATGTTTAGCGAACTTTCAGATTTCATAGTTTTAAGTTCGTTTTACTGTGGTTTTAACACGAACGTTTTGAAGCTTTCCATTAAAGCTTATTATTTTAGTACTAGTTTTTGCAGCGGTGGTGGCCAAGTGGTAGGGCGTCCGCCTGTGACTGCAAAGTTCCCAGGTTCGAATCCTACCCGTGCTACATGAGTTTGTGTATACCAATCTGACTCATGTATGGTAGTTTTCATCGACCACTACTTGCTTCCCGTGAAAGAAAACATCGTGAGGAAACCTGCACTTTGGTGATTATCAGCCAGTGTATGAAAAGGAAAAGGCAATGGAAAATCACTCTATTGACATTTTCAAGATAGTCACTGTATGTTCTTTCCATATAATGACCACGACCCTCAGTCATAAGGAGTACGACTAACGGCCCGGCCAGTGACGCGGCAGCGGTGAGCGAATTTACTCACCATTGCGCGGTCGACACGTTCACTGCATAGCGGTCAGTTAGTAGCGCACGCAATGATGAGTAAATGCGCTCACCGCTGTCGCGAGAAGCGCGTATTCGTGGCCGGGCCATAAGGAGGGACACTTTAAAAATATACTCCTAACAAAATTTCAAGTTTCTACATTTTAGGTTTCGTCTCTGCGTTGATATACAATCAGTGAGTCAGCGTCAAATTTTGTATCTATATGTACAGATTACTTTTGAATTTGGCATCATGATATTGTGATAGGTACTTGTTTTTTAAACATTCTCTAAAATAATTTGATTAAAACTAACGTGAGAAATAGTCATAATGATTCCGGCTTACATAATAATTTCTCTAAAATAATTTCCTACCTAAAACAGTAATAAAGTCAATATTATTATAAAATGTCATAAATACATAAGTCTTTTAAAATGGATATGAGAGGCCACCGCCGCCGCCGCCCACTAGTTCGGATAATACTGATATACGACCGGCTAACAATTGCACTGTCACGCCCGATACCTCCGTAACTAATGGAGAATATTCTTTAAAATCAAGTCTTCATTGACCTACAGATATTTTCCAAAACCATACTTTGATTTATAAACTATTTATAAAGAAGTGTATATAGTTTAGAAATCAAAGTATGGTTTAGTAATAGTCACATTCTTTTTTTTTTGTTAAGCAAGATCCCTAGCCTTGTAAACATTTTTGTTTTCACATACATATTTAATATTTTTTTTTGTCTAAGTTTGATAATACGTGGCGACTCAACTTCGCTAAAATTGAACAATTACGTTTGATCGAGATTCGGGATTGGCGGATTTTCTTTTTGCCAAACTTTTCCATAATTCACACAAATCCGTCGATTTGGGACTCGCAGTTTTAATTTAAAGCGACTTAGCGATTGCCGATGGATTAAACTTGGCCAGGTATCGGAGATCAAAGGCAAAAGAGTAAATACAGATCGTTCAACTCAAAGTACCTTTATTAATTTGCCTTGGTTCCGAGTAACCAAGGTTTACTTTTAATTTTCGGTTTTTGTATACTGCAACAACTTTTTGTTTTCAGCATCTTGTTTACTTTTAACTGGTGTTGATTTATCTTACGTGTGTAACTTATTGATTTCTTTCTTTTTTGTTTTTTAGGGTTCCGTACCTCAAAAAGCAAAAACGGAACCCTTTTAAGATCACTTTGTTGTCCGTCTGTCTGTCTGTCAAACTTTTTGGAACGCCTGAAGGTATCAAGTTGAAATTAATATCGAATACTCGGATCCACCACAGGCCTCAAGTGGTGGTCCCTCCGAGGCCTGTGGTGTGGCCCTAGAATAGCACCAACCCATCTCTTCCCGTGGGTGTCGTAAGAGGCGACTAAGGGATCTAAAACACCGGAGGATGGGCAGCAGCATCTTTCCGCGTACTATGACATCACACTGCGATCGCCAACCCGCCTGCCAAGCGTGGCGATTACGGCAAAACCCCCCTATGGTTGTTACACCCATAACACGGCCCCTAGTCCCCGGCGGCCCCGCTATCCCGGACTCTGGTAGCGGTCACGGTAACGGCGGGGCAGGGGGTGCTAAGAATCCCCGGCAGATGCCAGGCTACCAACCCCGACGACCTTTGGCCCTGGCAACTTATAACACGTGCACACTGCGGACCGACGAGAAGCTCGCTGAACTGGAGGAAGAATTGAGCAGGTTACGATGGGATATTGTAGGGTTATGTGAAGTCCGAAGAGAGGGGGAGGACACCATGATCCTCAAGTCCGGAAACCTGCTCTATTTCCGGGAGGGCGACCAACTGTCCCAGGGTGGTGTCGGGTTTATCGTCCACAGGTCCCTCGTCAACAACGTGGTCCAGGTCGAGAGTGTTTCGGCGAGGGTAGCGTACCTTGTACTCAGAATTACCAAACGGTATTCGTTGAAGGTAATACAAGTATACGCACCGCCCTCATATCGCTCCGACGACGAGGTAGAGACTATGTATGAGGATATTTCTAGAGCCATACATAGCTCCCAGGCCCACTATACCGTTGTGATGGGGGACTTTAACGCGAAACTGGGCAAACGAAGCGATGATGAGCTGAGGGTGGGGAATTTTGGATATGGAAGGAGGAATGCACGTGGTCATCTGCTGGCCGGCTTTATGGAGAAGGAGGGCCTCTTTATGATGAACTCCTTCTTCAAAAAGCCAAAACAGCGAAAGTGGACATGGTTGCATCCTAATGGCGTTACAAAAAATGAGATTGACTTCATCTTGTCGACGAAGAGGCACATATTCAATGATGTCTCTGTGATCAATGCCGTAAAAACAGGAAGCGATCACCGATTGGTAAGAGGCACATTGAATCTTAGAATAAAACTCGAAAGGTGTCGACTGATGAAGTCTACGCTCCGACCAGCGCCTATCCAGCTCCAAAACCCCGAGAGCTTTCAGCTCGAATTGCAGAATCGCTTCGAATGCCTGGGAGACTGCGAAAATCTGGACGATTATAATGACAGGTTTGTGCAAATTGTCCAAACAGCTGGGTCTAAGGCTTTCAAAACCCGCCGTTCAAAAGGAACCAAAAGATCTCGGACCTCACCAACAAACTCATGGAAGAAAGACGAAACTTGGTTCTGCAGTCCTCTGACGATGCTGCTCAGTATCGACGTCTAAACAGACAGATCTCCAAGTCCTTAACTCGTGATTTACGCCAATTCAATACTGACCGTATTGAAGAGGCGATCAAGCGAAATAAGGGCTCAAAAGTATTTGCAAGGGATCTGTCTGTTGGTCAAAGCCAACTGACCAAGCTGAAGACTGAGGATGGCAGAATCATTTCGTCGAAGCCAGAGCTGTTGGAAGAGGTTGAGAAGTTCTACGGACAATTATACACCAGCGTACGCACACCTGTCAGTAATCTGGCCAAAGATCCAAGAGCCAGATTGACCCGACACTACACCGAAGATATCCCGGACGTCAGCCTTTATGAGATTAGAATGGCTCTCAAACAGTTAAAAAACAATAAGGCACCGGGTGATGATGGAATCACGGCTGAGCTTCTGAAAGCAGGTGGAACGCCGGTATTAAGAGCTCTTCAGAAGCTATTTGATTCCGTCATACTCGAGGGACAAACGCCTACGGCATGGCACAGAAGTGTGGTGGTACTTTTCTTCAAAAAAGGTGACAAAACCCTATTGAAGAATTATAGGCCTATCTCACTTCTGAGCCATGTCTACAAACTGTTTTCGAGAGTCATTACGAATCGTCTCGCTCGCAGGTTTGACGACTTCCAGCCTCCCGAACAAGCCGGTTTCCGAAAAGGCTTTAGTACCGTAGACCACATACATACGCTGCGGCAGATTATACAGAAGACTGAGGAGTATAATCAGCCATTATGCTTGGCGTTTGTGGACTACGAGAAAGCCTTCGATTCGATCGAGACCTGGGCTGTGCTACAGTCTCTCCAACGGTGCCAAATTGACTATCGATATATCGAAGCGCTGAAGTGTTTGTACGAAAACGCCACCATGTCGGTCCGTCTCCAGGATCAAGGCTCCAAACCTATCCAGTTGCAGCGAGGGGTGAGACAGGGAGACGTGATATCTCCGGAAACTGTTCACCGCCGCCCTGGAAGATGTTTTCAAGCTTCTGGACTGGAGCGGACTCGGCATCAATATCAACGGCGAGTACCTCACTCACCTTCGATTCGCTGACGATATCGTAGTCATGGCTGAGACCTTGGAAGACCTAGGCACAATGCTCGATGGCCTCTGTAGAGCCTCTCAACAAGTGGGTCTAAAAATGAACATGGACAAGACGAAAATTATGTTTAATATCCGTGTCGCACCCACTCCTCTGAAGGTTGGAGACTCTACACTCGAAGTTGTTGACAATTATCTATACTTGGGACAAACAGTTCAGTTGGGTAAGTCCAACTTTGAGAAAGAGGTCAACCGTCGAATCCAACTCGGCTGGGCAGCGTTCGGGAAGCTTCGCGATATCTTCTCGTCCAAAATACCGCAGTGTCTCAAGACTAAGGTCTTTGACCAGTGTGTGTTGCCAGTAATGACATACGGAACAGAGACGTGGTCGCTTACTATGGGCCTCATAAGAAGGCTCAAGGTCACCCAAAGGGCGATGGAGCGCGCTATGCTCGGAGTTTCCCTGCGTGATCGAATCAGAAATGAGGAGATCCGTAGGAGAACTAAAGTAACCGACATAGCCCGCAGAATCGCGAAACTTAAGTGGCAGTGGGCGGGGCACATAGCTCGTAGAACAGATAGCCGTTGGGGCAGAAAAGTTCTCGAGTGGCGACCACGAACCGGAAAATGTAGTGTTGGCAGGCCTCCCACTCGGTGGACCGACGACCTGGTGAAGGTCGCGGGATGCGCATGGATGCGGGCAGCGCAGGACCGGTCGTTATGGAAATCCTTGGGGGAGGCCTTTGTCCAGCAGTGGACGTCTTTCGGCTGAGAGAGAGAGACTCGGATCCACGGTCTCTTTCAGCAAAAAAAAAATAATCAAAATTATACGTCGCGATCGCGTGGCGCGTGATATTACGGTAAATGTTGCGAATTTTCGCATATTTTGCGATTTTAGGCAGCAATCAAAACCTATAGGGTACATCCCGTTGACCTAAAATTATAACATTTGGCTAAAAGCAAGGTCTGACAGTACTTATACAGGAATAAATCTGAAAATTGTAAATATGTTGTTGGAAGTAAAAAAAAGTGTTACAAACTTATTTTTGCGCTGGATTCAGTATGAATCTTAGGGATCGAACTGCAAAGTTAAGTTTGTTTCTGCAACTAGTTGGTCTTTTAGTTAGAACTATAATGTGAGATGCTTTACGTGTACGGTGCTCGAGTTTGACTCACACTTGGCCGGATTTTTTCCTGTGTCTGTGGTTTTAAAATACTTGGATATTAAAATCTAAAGATAATTCTTATTATAAAAATCTTGTTATGATAGAAATAAAAGCTGTATGTTTTATTTTCGTTCTAGCCCTTTGAGTACACGGTTCTAATCCCGTCATTATCGAGATAAAATTGTCTTATTTTACATCAAAGTGTTGCACTGAATGTAATCGCATTTTGCAAGATAAATAAGCCTAATTCAAATTCTACGAGCGAATCCCTGAATCCCTGAACATAAGTACCATAAAGCTAAGAACGCGATAAAATTAAAAATATTGGTTTTGATGAACCAGTAGTGCGCTCGTAAAGGGATCGATCACACTTTGCTTTAAATTTTTACTGTGATTCATTATCTGGTGTAAGTAGGATATAATGACGACTAAATGGCGATGTATTAGGTTTAATCAATCAATCAATCAAAATTTTTATTGTAGAACACAGGTTACAGAGACAATAATAAATACAGCATAGTTTCACTGTGTCCTGTCCTTGATAGGACGTACAATATTCCAGCAGTCAAAATTAAAAAAATACAATATAAAAAAAAAAATTAAACAGACGAATAAAAGAAAAAAAACATTATTATACAAAAATTATTAAGGTTTAAATTTTTTTTAGTTAGCCATTAGGTACCTCTATTGGGAAAAGCCTTCCCTTTCTCTCTCAATATTTTAATATACAAAGATATATAAATTTTTAAGACTTAAATTTTTAAGATAGCAAAAGTAGTTACGCCATCATACATTTTATTTATTTCACATTCATTTAAAAATGTACGAATGAAAACTCTGCAAAAATAAGTAGGTACTGTAAGGAAAGAAAGTAAGACTCATATAATTAAGTACAATTTCCTACCGATATTTCACGGAACTTCGTAATTACTCTTATTAGCATTTCTGTTAAAACTACGTCTTATTTAATGGGTACTATGCTAGATACTTATATTATCGCCAGCTGTGCATATGATACTGTCATGAGGACAGTATGATGACAGTTGTTCAATTTCTCAAAATTAATTTAAAAAACTCTACTGTTATACGAAAATAACGTAATAAGGACTGAGAATACGGGTGTGACACATCGGTGTCTTAGATTTATATCTAAAACTGATAAATATATTTCTTACTATAATTTCTATTAAATATCAAAATATCCAATTTAAAAAAACTCAATAAAGTAGATTTTTGTTAAGAAAAAAAGTACGTTTCGCAAAATTAAAAAATCAACAAACTAAATAGATAGAGCTAATATAGATAACTAGCTTTTGCTCGCGGCTTAGCTCGCGTTATTCCTTTCTTAGCGGATGTCTACGTCATAATATCTACCTGCATGCCAAATTTCAGCCCGATCCGTCCAGTGGTTTGGGCTGTGCGTTGATAGATCACTACGTCAGTCAGTCAGTCACCTTATACTTTTAATATAAATGTTTTAAGTATTTCTACTTTTTTACTATAATTTTTATTAAATATCAAAATATCCAATTTATAATAAAGTAGATTTATTACACAAAAAAAGTATGTTTCTCTAAATTCAAAAATCAACAAACTAAAATAGATTATAATTAAAAATAAAATTTATAATACTACCTATATACACAGTGCATCCCAGCGGTCTATGCATAAGTTTTAATCTTTCCCGTCGGGATCGCTCTAAGCCTTTCTAAATTAAAAACTGTATAACACGCTCCGAGATCCAAAGTAAGTCTTGAGATTCCAGTTTTTAATATAAATATTTTTTAATAAACTGCTAAATAATTAAAAACATAAAGATTTAACTCACTGGATTCCACCTGACAGTTATAGGAAGAGAGGGAGACCAAAACGAGCTGGTCTGATGATTTGAAGGGATTCGATAAGAAATGGAAGTATAATATTTTTTTCCCAAAATAATGAACCGACTTCCATTGTAAAACTTAAAATCATGAAATAACTTAATAGGCAGATTAATCAAAAAGAAAAATGTATTGGCATGCTACCTACTGAATGAGGTGAAGTCGGTGCCTAGTGCAAGGAGTAAGGATATTAGGCATTTTAATTATACATGACTAGCTTTTGCCCGCGGCTTCGCCCACGTGAATTTCCCACGGGAACAGTGCTTTTTCCCGGGATAAAAAGTAGCCTATGTGCTATTCCAGGTCATTATCTACCTCTGTACCAAATTTCATCGAAATCCGTCCAGTAGATTTTTCGTGATTAAGTAACAAACATCCTCACAAACTCACAAACTCACAAACTCACAAATTCACAAACTCACAAACTCACATCCAAACTTTCGCATTTATAATATTAGTATGGATTCTTACGTTAATTTAAATTATTTAATTTTTAATTTGGCACCGACGTGGTTAATATGGGACAAACTTGGAAATAAACTATTTTGGATAAAACAATAATTTCGGAAATCAGTCCACTATAGGCGGAGAAATCGGCGAACATACATAAAAAAAAAATACATACATCGAAACATATAACCTCCTCCTTTTTTGGAAAGTCGGTTGAAAAGACGAAGGACAGAGATGAGTGGAGAGAATAAGGGGAGGCTTTTGCCCAGCAGGGGGACATAAATAGCTAGAAAACAAGCTATATTAAAAAATAAAAACACGACTGACAACTCACATAGCCTATGTCACTCAGGGGAATGCAAGGGATCTAAAAATACCTCTCGCATCAAAATCTGTTAAGCCGTTCAGGAATGTTGGAATAGAAACTTATATACATACAAATATACATGAACCCTGAAAACATAACACTCCTTTTTTGGTCAGTCGTGTAAAAATAATAATAATTGTAGCGGAAGTTAGATTTCAAAATTGGAAAGTTGTAGATTTTAGAATTAGAGTTGTAGATTTCAAAATTGGAAAATTGTAGATATTAGAAGCGTAATGTCTACGCACGCACATCTCAGGTGCCATCATCAGAGAATAATAATGATAGGTGCCGTATTTGGAATACTCTATGTTACTTCTATACCTTACGTAACTTCTATGGGCAGTGCTTATTCAGAGTCTACGTAGATCTTATATTAATTCTGTGGTTCTGTGGGCACTGCAAATGAGATAAAACATATATAGGAAAAAAAGTGACGATTTGTTTAACTGTTTAAGTTTTCGCAGACCAGACCACTACAGGAACAAAAATACCAGCACAGAAAATACATCCGACCCGAGTAAAACACCGAGTAATAATTTAATACTATCAAAACATTTGCCTGCAAGGCAATATCAATTTAAATGCACCTCAAAAGAATTCACTTTTCTTTGACTCGACTCATCACTTTCTAGAGCCTTTGTATGCGGCTCTTCTCACTAAGTACATTATGTAAATGTAATACTGGAGGCAGGACCGGCTCCTTGTAGACAACCACACCCATATTATCGCGCATAGAGTAGGGAAATGCTTGTGATTACTATGCTAGAAACTTCAGTAGGTTAAGCGTAATTTAGGCTTGTGAGTAAGACTGTTCTTTAATTATTTTAGCCGAAAGAAATGTGTTGACATGAGGTCACGACAGGCAGTTATTTTGCTTTTCGATTATTTTACTCATAAATATTTACACATATACTAATGTGAATATATTAAAAACAAGACGCATTACGGTCTATTTGATTTCGGCTTTAGGTTCTAGCATAGAATCTGAAAAATAGCTGGTAAGATATAAAATCCACTACGAGTACAATTTTTCATCAATAAATACTCGTATGTACATAACAAACACAATATTTTACATTGCGTACAAATTTTTATTAAACCGTAGAAATATTTGCATGAAAGAATAAAAAATCCAACCTACAAACATTTTAAAATATAATACTTTTTTTATAAAGTTTCAATTTAAATTAAAATATCATAAAATTTTAATCTGTACATTTCATGGTTGCGGATGATTATCATATTGCAACTGTAAACTGCATCCGAACTAAGCAAGGATCGGACTGGCTTATTTCAATAGCACGCTCGCTCGTCCCGCAGCGGTAAGCGTGTTTTACGCTTCTTAGCCACAATTTTCAGTTATTATATGTACTGTTAGGTCGTGGCACAGAATTAATATAAGTACTACGTGCAGAAATGAAGCTCCCTGTCACTCCCGCAATATTGCGTAACCGCCCGCGTACCCTGCACTTCTCCCCCATTATTTTGCGGATTGGGACGCTATGACTATAAAAACGCACACATTGGCGTGTTCACGGATGTACAGTTTCATTTGTAGTAGTAGTAGTATACGACGCCCCGTTTCTATGAAGTTTCCACCATGTTGTGGTCGTGGGTTGCCGACTATAGTTAGCTGGTAATATTTGTTTGAAATACATTTAGGAACTTTTTTTTTTTATAGAATAGTAGGCAAACGAGCATGCGGGTTGCCTGATGGTAAGCAATCACCGCAGTCCATAGACACCAACGACCCTAAAATACTACTTATTTTGGATGTAGTAGTATCTACAGCATTGCATATCAAGACTAATCTTTGTAAACGTTTACGAGTAAGTATAATACTTAGACGTAGAAACGTCTATGGTATATAGCTTTTTCTGAACCATTAAGCTGTGATGGTCGTGTGGTTATGACGTCCACCTGTGATAGCGTATGTGGTCAAAAAGTACCAGGTTTGAATTATATTCATGCTCTCGTGAGGCATCCTACCAAGTAGTTGATGATTTATCAGCGTGAGAAGGATAGAGAAGGCAAATGGCAAGATCACTCCATTAACATTACCTAAGTAAAAAGTCGTTGCGTATGATAAATTTAACTTAATGACACCGACCAGAATATACTTGAGAGCAAAAATTGAGAGTCACCAAAAGGAATCTACAGTACACACTGTACATTCCTTTTACATACCTATCCAAAAGTAAAGAGGTATCATAAATACTATTGGTCTATTGATTAACATTTGACACATGACATTTTTAAGAAAGTCCTTACATAATCTATTTATCTAAACTACTTTAATAAAGCTAAAGGTCCTATTTGCAAAATTCTTTCGAAGAGGAAAACCAGTCTAATCCGGAATTCCCACGGAAGCAAAGCCACGGGACATAATTAACCCTTACGTAAAATTACACTAGTGCAAGCCTGTCAAGTGTGGCGTGCATTACAAATAATTACCTATAATTACGTACATATATCAAGCTAGGCACGTTACTACGTGTTACTATAAAATTAGCTCCACAAACAGAAACGGAAGAAACGGTTACTGCCCGTTTATTTCGGGGCGTAAAGCCCATCTTTAGATGGGTTTACGTCGGGCGAAAACCTTTTCTTTACATTTATTCCCGGGCATAAATTCATTTCTGTCAACAAGGGTTGTGTTAATGATATGAAACGGAACGAAGCCTAGGATCGAACGAGGGGGCTGCGAGCGCGGGAGGGGGCGAGGAGATGGCGGCACATTCTCGATTCTTTCAATGCCCGAGACGACACGGCACCAACGCACTATTTTTATTATATTTTTTTTTATATATACTTTTACTATTGTAAAGTTTAAATAAAGCCTTTTATCAGCATAAATATTAAATTCATCATTGAAGAGTCCCGCCGCCTGTCCAGAAGTCGCATTTACATTTCCTTCAAGAGACGGATACTTGGGTCAACGTCATCGGTCAGCAGACCAGCGCAGGCGCAGCAGGCACCATCAGACAGACGGTCAGGCCAGTCACACTAATTCTCCTTCCCAATCCTAGTGTTCAAATTGTGCTAACATTGTGCCTTTTTCGTAAATTCCAGTGTTAACCGAGCGCGTGCTACCTACCCTCACCGGGAATTCTCAAAATCGTAAGTACTTTTCCTTTGTCTTCCACGCCACAAAAATGACAAAAAAGAGGCAATCAGTAGTAGATATTGAGAGTTTAGATGATATTCTTAGAGATTTAGTTAAAAAACGAGGTATTATTAAAGGTAAATTCACATTATTCTCAAAATATGTACTGCCTCTTGTTGCCACGTCTTTATCTGAGCTGGCAAAATTAGAATTACAAGAACGTTTTACTAAATTTCAACAATTATTCGATCAATTTAATAAAATACAAGATGAAATAGATTTAATTTCGTCTGAGAGCCAGTTAGAAAAAGAACTTATCGAGCGGGAATCGGTTGAGAGTCAGTATTTTTCGCTTGTGGCCAAATGTAAATCTATGCTAATTGATCCTTTGCCATCATCTGAGACTCTACTGTAGATCAGAAATCCGCAATCAAATTACCTACAATTTCGCTGCCTCACTTTGACGGTACTTACGACCAATGGCTTGAGTTTCGTGACACATTTTTATCAGTTATTCACAATTGCAAATCCTTGGATAATATCCAAAAATTTCATTATTTACGTTCAGTGTTAAAAGGTGATGCGTTGCAAGTGATAAAGTCATTAGAATTCTCATCCGAGAATTATGTAACAGCATGGGATTTACTTGAAAATAGGTACAACAATAATCGTTTGTTGTTGCATAATCATTGCAAAGCATTATTTGCTGCACCGGTTGTGACAAAGGAATCGGCTTCACAGTGGACGTAGTTATGCAAACCAGATCCAACCCACACCTTGGCCAAAATTGAGTTCTGTACACAAAATTATTCAAAAATAGGCTTTACGTCTATGGAAAAAAAGACCAGTGTCTCCAGTGTTTCATTGGTCTAAAAATGTATTATTTTCAAAGATACCATCTTAAAACAACATATTTGGAACGTAAGAAAAGATTCAAGCAGCGTGATTTTCAGGAAATAAAACATAAAACTAAATCCATGTCACTTGGTTCTATACATAATTATGAAATTGTGATTTTATGAGGATCATGCCGATTGGATCTTATTTGCATAATAAATATACTCACAATTGCATATTTTGATTATGATGCATTTCACATGGTTCTTTGTTTCGTTTTGAATGAATACAGTTCTTACGATACATGCGGTTTGGATCTCGTCTATGTAACGTTTGACGTAGTTATGCAAACCAGATCCAACACAAAAATATAGAATGTTGGGAAATTGACGTTTTACTTTGGGACTTAATATTTAAATATAAAGAAAGTTTATTAAATAAGCTAATAAGTAATATCATGGATAATACTTAAAAGTACACGATCAAAATTCTATTACAGTGATTGAACAGTAAAATGTCTGAATTTTCATGGAAAACATTGAATGGATCCTGTTTGCATTAAGTTAGATTGCAGTTTTGTCTTAATTAGGTACCTATATACCATGTACTATGAAATAATTGATTTTGTTTTATACATTGATCGGCAATTTGATAATAAAGAGGCATCGGCGAATTACAAATGGCTTTATTTTTAATCATAAATTTAACAAGTTTCAAAATGATTTGTTAAAAGAATAATATTAAAGAATAATATCTGAAAGCCTTTTAGACATTCTCGGAGAATGTCTTAAAAGCTTTCAGATATTATTCTTCGGGTTCATCTAAATCAAACTCGAAGTCCGGCGCTCCCTAAAAACCGTCGACATCATCAACAATCCTGTCATCTCCAGTCAAATTCTTATAAAAATTGTGTACATCGTTTGGAATAAGATGTAAGAGACTTCTTATGTCTTTCAATTTTACACTGGGTATGAGCTTTCCATTAGGCTAAAGTGAATCCATTAGGTTCTTGGACATAATTGGTTGTCTACCACGGGTATTTATATACGTACGTATATTTCCTTCCACCCAAAGGTTGGCTGGAAGAAATTGCATTTGCGATAAGCCCGCCTTTGCGCTCATTTATATATGTATTTACTTTTGTTACTACATTGTATTTATTTTCTGTAAATGGTGCAATAAAGTGTTTATCTATCTATATTTCTTTATGTTGTGCTCCTTAAAATCTGCTTCTAAATCTGTGCTCATATAAATTCCTTTTTAAGAACTAGTTCCTTAGTTTTAAGCCATGAAATTTTCGATTTATCGACTGCTATTTTCCTATTTGTAATAATGTTTTCTAATTTTGAACATGAAAGAAAATCTTCTTTAGTCATTTTTGTCACATGCATGGGTTTATTCTTCTTGCAATTTTTCATTATTTCTATGTAATCTTGTAGTGTATAAAGTCTCTGCTGTAATTTTAAAAGTACATTATATCCTCCCAAAGTCAGTGTCATTAGGCAAAAAGCTATGCCCTGATTCTAAAAATCTTATACTTATCTGTTGCAAAGTCGGATGATCGCATAACATGGCTTTAAGCATTAGGGTTAGCTTTATATTACCATTCTGCCTACCAGCCGATTCACTACAAAGTATTAGGTGTCTAACATCAGGCTTAAGCTTCTCAGCAAGATCTCAGAATCAGGGCATAGCTTTTTGCCTAATGACACTGACTTTGGGAAGATAGAATGTGCTTTAAAATTACAGCAGAGAGTTCTTAAAAAGGAATTTATATGAGCACAGATTTAGAAGCAGATTTTGAGGAGCTCAACATAAAGAAAAATACCCTATTTGTAATAATGTTTCACTTTGGCCTAATGGAAAGCCCATACCCAGTGTAAAACTGGAAGACATAAGAAGACTTTTACATCTTATTCCAAACGATGTACACAATTTTTATAAGAATTTGACTGGAGATGACAGGATTGTTGATGATGTCGACGGTTTTTAGGGAGCGTCGGAATTCGAGATTGAATTAGAGGAACCCGAAGAATAATATCTGAAAGCTTTTTAGACATTCTTCGAGAATGTTTACAAAAGCTTTCAGATATTATTCTTTTAACAAAGCATTTGTTAAATTCTTGATTAAAAATAAAGCCATTTGTAATTCGCCAATGCCTCTTTATTATATTGTCTTAATATCATAGCATTACATCAATGTATAAAACAAAATCAATTGTTTTACAGTACATGGTATATAGATAATTAAGAAAAAACTGCAAACTAACTTAATGCAAACAGGATCCATTCAATGTTTTCCATGAAAATTCAGACATTTTACTGTTCAATCGCTGTAATAGAATTTTGACCGTGTACCTTTAAGTATTATCCATGATATTACTCATTAGTTTATTTAATAAACTTTCCTTATATTTAAATATTAAGTCCCAAAGTAAAACGTCAATTTCCCAACATTCTATATTTTTGTGTTGGATCTGGTTTGCATAACTACGTCCAGATTAGGAAATTAATCGACACGATTCTTAGAAATATTCGTGCTCTCAAAACGTTAGGCGAGCCCACCGATTCTTGGGACACTTTAATTGTCTACATAATCGTCACAAAATTGGACTCTGCTACCGAACGAGAGTGGGAACTTCACAAAAGTACAATCACACAAAAAAATGAAAAGTTGTCGTTGTCGGATTTGATTAAATT
Source organism: Ephestia elutella (assembly GCA_018467065.1). NCBI lineage: Eukaryota > Metazoa > Arthropoda > Insecta > Lepidoptera > Pyralidae > Ephestia > Ephestia elutella. The sequence goes on along the minus strand of CM031576.1, from coordinate 5,100,998 downwards.
TTTAAAAGACAGGGCCGATGTCTTGGAAACAATTAAGGTGTCACATAATTCGCAAAATAAAGTTAAGGTTAATTTAAGGTCAAAGACAAGTTCATACAACACACGCATTAATTGTTTTGTTTTGCCATGCATTACGGCAAAGTTACCGTCACTAAGGAATAGTCACAATATTCACATTCCTAGTAACTTGCAGCTTGCTGATCCTAATTTTTATTCGCCTGATGAAATTGAGCTATTAATAGGCGCAGACACATTTTGGGACCTCATGTCTGAGGGCTTAATTCGCTTGCCAAATGGCCCATATTTACAAAATACACTATTGGGGTGGGTCATTTCAGGCTGTGTATACAATTCAAATGTACATAACTCAAACTCAAATAAAAAATCACACAACACTATTCAGTGCAATTTATCTATATATATAAAAGAACAAGGGTAAAAGATAAATCAACGCCCAGCCTAAACCATAAAAGCTATAAACTTGAAATTTGGACCGAAGTTTTATGTTAATACGTAGTGCTCAGATAAGAAAGGATTTTTCAAAATTAGACCCCTAAGGGGGTTAAAATTGAGGGCAAAGTTTGTATGAAAAAAAATTAAAATCTTCACTGATTTACTTGAAACTTGGCAAGAATACTTCTCAACAAAAATAACCAATGGCGTGTTTCAGCGTTTTTTGAAATTCAACCTCTAAAGGGGTAAAAAGGGGGAAGTAAACTAATTTTATCATCACAAAACCGAAACTATAAAAGCTATAAACGTGAAATTTGGTTAGTGTCTTCATTATACTATAAACTGCCCACATAAGAAAGGGTTGTTCACAATTTCAACCCTTACAGTCCAAAAAAAGGGGTGAATTTGCGTACCTATAGACAAATCCCATTTGAAATTTCGCCAGTTATAAACAACGCATGTTGGCTCTGTTGGAAGAGGTCGCGGATCAATTTTTTAAGTAGAGGGTTCGAATCCTGGTAGACATGACTTCTTTTTACTTACTTTTTTTCGTTTTGTATTAGTTTTTTTTTTTAGAATTCTATATTTTTTTAAATAATTTTAGTAAAGAAATGTTTCAAGAAAGTAGCTGAAAGTAGCTGGAACGAATCCTGCCACAAACAATAATTTTCTGTTTTCGGTTTTATTTGTTTTCTAGAATTATTTTCTTACTTTTTTTTTAATTTTCAAAAGAAACGAATAAATTTCCGGTCATCTACTGATTGTGTCAAGAAAAATATCCAATAGATGGCGTTGATAAAATGAGAATGGCGTCTTTAAAGTGATTGAATTTAACCATTTAATTTATTTATTTTGAAACGCAGTTCCTATGTAAATTTTTGCATATAATCATAAATCGTAATCCACTGAGTCTGCACGAAAAAGAGATGACCATTATGTTTGTATTACGTATTCGATAGCCATCCGTACAATGTAAGCTAAATTATTTCTCATGTTTCCAATAGATGGCGCTGCGCCATTTTAGTGATTTCTGACTTTTTAACAGCATAAAGGGGTCGTGGGTATATAATAAAACAGTAAAAATATTTTGTCTGTAGATTTAGTATTTTTGACTGAAATGGGTAGAGGGACACTTAAAATTAAAAATAATAATGCAAAAACATTTTTTTGGATTTTTTTGTCTGTCTGTCTGTCCGTCTGTATGTATGTACGCGTTTCACGCAATAACTACTGGACGGATTTGAATTAAACTTTTTTGTTGTATATATGGCTATAATTGATTTTTAAAACTGGAACACCTGATGAAGAACCTTAACAGAACAGCTAAACTATAAGAAATATGGAAATGGTACCTTTGGAAAAGTTTATCAATCTGACGAGCATTTTCTGTTGACGTATAAAAATCGAAGATCAGGATCATCTGATGAAGGGACCAGCTACACTACGAGTATTACAAATATGGAAATTGCGCCTTAGCAAAAGTCGTTTAACCTGATGAGCATTTTCTGTTGACGTATAAATATTTAAGTTTATGGAACATCTGATGAAGAACTCCAAGAGACCAGCTACTCTATAAAAAATGGAAATGGGGCCTTAGCAAAAGTCGTTCAACCTGATGAGCATTTTCTTCTGACGTATAAATAGACAGGACACAATAATAAGGATAGGATAAAAAGGGGATCGGGGTGGGAGTGGTGGGAAATTGTAGATAACGAGCAGACGAAGATCGTTTATTGAATTTTGATTAATTTTAACACCGCGACTGTACTACGAGTACCTAATATAATCCCGCGAGACACGGGATAACTAAATAGCTGAAATTTTAAGTACTGGAGTTTGGGTTACTACAATTTGGAACACAAAAAGATTTTTCATCTAAGCGAAACTCACGCGGGCGAAGCCGCGGGCAACAGCTAGTCATTAGATATGCAACTTAGACGTTTCTGGGAACTCGAAGAAATTGAAATTAAAAATTCACATATTTTATCTAAATCGGACAGTGCATGCGAAAATTTATTTACTACCACAACTACACGCGACAATACGGGTCGTTTCTCCGTGCGTATACCTCTGAGCCAATCGGCTGATGCACTCGATGATTCATTCACTATAGCTAAGAACAGGTTTCTGTCACTCGAACTTAAATTACTTCGCGGCTCACCCGACTACAGAAAAATGTATTGTGATTTCATGAACGAATATTTAAGCTTGGGACACATGAGTCGCATTTATAATTATGAATCACCATATTATTTTCTTCCTCACCATGGAGTCCTGAGGGAACATAGTACGACTACCCGTCTTAGGGTCGTTTTCGACGCAAGTTGTAAGTCAAATCCCACCAAAAACATTCTGTAAAAAACTAGCCAAGTCTCGATGGAGCTGTTTGTTTATCTTTAAAAAGTAATGAAATCTAGACAATGTCGTTCCAAGTCTAAGGTTCCTTACTGCGATTTCTTTATTATTATATTTAATGTTGTGTGACTTGGCCGTTGAAGGGTACACAAGGGTACAAAACCAGGTGCTCCATGACACCATTGCACTAATCTGTCGCCAGAACCGCTACCCATTGACGATGGAAAATTGCCACTTTGGAAAACGTTGATTCAATAACCAGTCAATTGTAGGCTTGATAAAGCCACTAATGTATAAAGAATGTTCAACGGCCAAGTCACACAACATTAAATAAAATAATAAAGAAATCGCAGTAAGGAACCTTAGACTTGGAACGACATTGTCTAGATTTCATTACTTTTTAAAGATAAACAAACAGCTCCATCGAGACTTGGCTAGTTTTTTACAGAATGTTTTTGGTGGGATTTCACTTCTTTTTGTAGAAACGTGGACATATTGATTTATTTTATTAAATTTTCTTATTTGACACAGTTTTTTTTCTTTTTAGGAGTAGTTTTATTATTATTACAAATCTTTCTTTTCTTTTTTCCGGTTCTGATCCTTGTACAGCAAGCAACAGTTTTTCGTATTGCCCATTCGCGTTCATTATTTAATCTTTTAGACGGTTTAGACCGTTTAATTTCTGTAAGATCGGCGCGGTATTTACGCCTAAGCCGGTTGTATTCGGTGATCGCTGAAGCTTGAGCTTTTATACTCTTGAAGTCAACATTTATGAGATGAACCATACCATACTCGTGAAGATTAGTTACTAGAATTTTAGACCATAGAGCTAGCAAAAAAATGTTTAAAGGATTTTTTTTCCTGTGTCTATGTTCTAGAAATTTATTCCACAGAATATTGCATGGAAGTAGTAAGTACATTACATTATGGCCTGTGGTGTGGCCCTAGAATAGCACCAACCCATCTCTTCCCGTGGGTGTCGTAAGAGGCGACTAAGGGATTTAAAACACCGGAGGATGGGCAGCAGCATCTTTCCGCGTACTATGACATCACACTGCGATCGCCAACCCGCCTGCCAAGCGTGGCGATTACGGCAAAACCCCCCATGGATAAAATCCTTGGGGGAGGCCTTTGTCCAGCAGTGGACGTCTTTAGGCTGAGAGAAGAAGAAGAAGAAGAAGAAGTAAGTACATACTTTGTTGTACAAAGTACTTATTACTTCCATGGAATATTGTAAAGAATAACTGAAAATTAGCTCGATTACAAGGAAAAAATAAGAACTTCATCCACAGACATAAGGTAATATTATGTCTGTGTCGAAGTTTTATTTTCCCATGCAATAATACAGCCAGTGTTCTAAAAACCAGAGACCAAATAAATCAAAAAAAAAATGGTTATTGTCTGTCATTCTTGGCTTATCACGAGCAGGGTTTCCAACTTGTGGCTTACCCCAAACAAAAGTAAATAATATTTCGTTTGTGAATTTGATATGTAGGGACTTTTTTATTTGACACTTGATCAGTGTTATCAAATTGAGGGTTTTAGCCCTAAATTAAGGGTCAAAATATACTTGATGAGTATTTTTTATTCATTCCTCAGCACTTTGACAATTTAAATGTAACAATATCATTTAAACCACCATAATCATTACCAATTTTCGACATAATCGGGGCCTCGTGCAAGTTGATAACCTTATTTTCATCATCAAGCATGAGGAGGCATAATATTTTCGATTTTTCATACTGAACTTAGGGTAATTTTTGAAGAAGCGGGCAACTCTTAAAAGCAAAATGAAAACAGACAACAACGAAAAATTTGTCTTTTAAGTACAATTGAAATACAACTCGGTACAATATCCCGATGAATATGTACGGTTATAACGTATTATAGAGGTAACGCATATGGCAAATACTTGGCATTTTCTGGCCAGAGATCATCTCCAAGCGTGAGCTCTGGGAAATGTGCAACGCTATAGATCGGCCACACGCTTCGAAGATACCCATAAACTAGGCAAGCTCTCGAGTGGATACCACAGGACAAGAGAAAAGTTGGTCGACCCAAGCAAACCTGGCGGCGGCGTACCGTTGCAGCGGAAAGGCAGTCGTTCTCTCCTGGTCGGAAGCAAAGTGCATTGCCCAGGACAGAATCCGATGGAGAAGCATTAAAACTAATACTTAGATGAAGAAGCACTAAAAATTAAAATGTAATTATTATGGTAGTAATAAAACTAATAAAAATGTATTTTACTCTTTTAATATGGTTAAGCAGAAGGGGAGACATTCGCTCAAAAGTGGGACGCTATAGGCTAGATTAAATAAGAAGATGTGTCCCTCTACGCTGGACTTTTGCAATGACAGTCGATTTTTTTATGTAGCAATAGAAGGGGGCGTTGCCATAGAGATATGGTAATCTCTAATACAGCTGAGACCAGCTGAGGATTCTTCATGAGATACTTCAGACCTTCGATTTTTGACATCAAATGAAGCGGTCCACCAAGTTGAATATTTTTTGTAAAGGCGGTATGTCGATCTCTAATAGTTTGGTTGGGCTCTTGCGTTTTCTAATCAGGGTCATCAGGTACTCCAGATCTTCGATTATCCTAGTTTTTATAGTTTTCCCTTTATGTGGCCTTTAAAACCTAACTCTGTGCCAAATTTCAGCTCTCTGAGTTTATGGGAAGTACTAGTTCTATTTTGATGATCATGAGTGAGTGAGTGAGTGTCGAAAATGCGAAACTTTGCTTTCGCTTAACTTCGGAACTAAATGACCTACAGACTTGAAATTTTGGATTTTAAGTATGTGATTATAGCTTACTGGATGACGAAAATTTCTTCGTTCTGGTCTTATCCAGAGGTTCTCAAATAGGGGCCTGAAAATGCGGCGAAATGGTTCCAGTAAAGGATGGTACGGCAGTGTTTGCTTCGCGCTCGACTTGGCGGGGGCACTGCCGTGCCCCCTGATTCGGGTAAGTCGCTGAATGATATACAGCTGACAGGTCCCGCATTACAAAATGATATTTTTTCTATATTATTAAGATTCCGTCAATTTAAATTTGTAGCTTGTGCGGACATAGCCAAAATGTATAGACAAATATTAATACAGCCTGATCAGAGGAATTTACAGTTAATTATTTGGAGAGATAAACCAACCGACCCTCTCGGTGTGTATCAACTTAACACAGTAACGTACGGCACAGCGTCCGCTCCTTATTTAAGTATGCGATGCCTCAAACAGTTAGCATCAGAATGCGATGATGAGGTAATAGCTCGTGTCATTAATGAGGACTTTTATGTGGACGATTTAATTACCGGCCATGATAATAAATTCACTTTAATGCAAATAACTGAAAAGGTATCTGAGGTATTAAATTCAGGTTGTTTTCCTCTAAGGAAGTGGATATTTAATTTTCACAACACACATTCCACAATGGTGTCTAAAGATTTAGCTTTAAGTGATACTCACCATACAAAAACATTAGGCTTAGGGTGGTTTCATACCAGTGACGAATTATATTTTTCATCGAAATATGAACAAGGTGATACTCAGGTTACTAAACGCACGATTTTATCTACTATTTCCCAAATTTATGATCCGCTAGGCTTGTTATCGGCTACTACAATTATTGTAAAAATCATGTTACAAAAATTGTGGTTAGCAAAATTAGATTGGGACGAACCGGTCCCTCACGTAATTTTACAGGATTGGCAATTGTTCCTACAAAAATTACAACATTTACAGAACTTGCGTTTTCCTCGTTATATTAAATGTGATAATGCAGAAAGAAACCGAGTTGCACATTTTTTCGGATGCATCACAACATGCCTTCGGTGCGTGCGCATATGTACGCACCCTTACTTCTGACACGGTAACTGTACATTTGTTGTGTGCGAAAAGTAAGGTCGCTCCGATAAAACCGGTTAGTATACCGCGTTTAGAATTATGTGGTGCATTAGTCGCTGCAAAATTATTTCATAAAATTGTAAACTCACTAAGATTAACGTTTGATAAGGTTCATTTTTGGTCGGATTCAACCGTCGTTCTCGGATGGCTACGTATGTCACCTAACTTATTGAAAACATTTGTACAGTCACGCGTGGTTGAAATAAATGAACTTACGGGCGACTCACAGTGGTCGCATGTTGCTGGTAAACAAAACCCAGCTGACTTGTTATCGCGCGGCGCTCATGTAGACGAGTTGCTATCCTCTGACTTATGGAAGAACGGGCCTGCGTTTCTACGCGAACCGGTTATCGATTATAAGCAAAGTGGTGACATTTGTGATAGCTGTGATAATCTTCCTGAACTAAAATCTATAAAAATAGCAACATTAGGTCACACTCACACGACAGACTGTTTTCCATTTGAGCGTTTTTCTTCATATAATCGTTTAATACGCACGATTGCATATATGTTTCGTTTTATTAATAACTGTCGTTCACAATCACAAAAAATAACCGGTTCGTTGTCAGTAGATGAATTAGCTCATTCCACTCAAGTCCTAACGCATCTATCACAACAACAATCGTTGTTAGAAATATACGATAGTTTAAAGCACAACCGTAGAGTAATTTCCCTAAATATGGACTAGTCATACAATATGGACTACGGTGATATTTCGCTAAATGTCGCTACAACTGCAGTGAAGATAATTACGTTCGACGCTCTCTGCCCCGCCTCGCACCTCCAGTCGATCACAGAGAGTTTACACGGCGTATTTGTGTCACTGATCGCCATTATGAATTTTTGCGTCGCTGGATGTACTTTTTCGGTGAGTTTTGTAAGGTTATTACTATTATCTTTTCCGCTATTAAGCTTTCATTTTTTAATTCTAGAGCCATTATTATATGTCTGTATTGTAGAGATAAACCGGATTGTTCTAGTTATTTACTATAAAATGATACAAATATCATAACATAAAAGTATGACGTTTTTTAATATGGACTACGTCTAAAGTCCTATATATGCATTACGTCTTAAGTCCTAAATATGGACTGGTCCATATTAAAAAGTTGTTAAGATACGTTTTAAAATGCATAATTTTGTTTTAGGAAATTGCATCGACACCACCATTAACGATATGAGTGTGATGGCGTGGACAGTGGCCGATTCCATTGTTTATTTTGCCGAGAAACCTGAATTCCATTTTATGGTCCGTATTGTAAACGCTGTGGTCCATATAATATGACCATTTTAAAAAAAGGCGAAAGTGCAGGTTTAATAAAAAAAAAGGAAATTGTTAAAACTGTTGTTATTTTTTGAGAATTGAGTCTATTTTGTTAACTTATATTAGTTTCTTCATAGATTTACGATAATAAATCTTTATAAGCATTTAAATTCTGAGTTTTATTTAACAAAGACGATGTGGTAGTCCATATTTAGAGAACTTACTCTACCCTAAAGGGTTTTCGTAATGTTTCGAGTTTAAATTTATTTATTGATAAGGACAAATTAATAAGAGTCGGAGGCCGACTCACCAACTCAGAATTATTTTCATACGATAAAAAACATCCTGTACTATTATGTTCTAAACATAAATTCACTAAGCTTCTTTTCCAGCACCAACATTTAGTTTTACTTCATGCTGGACCTCAAACCTTATTAGCAACCATTAGGGAAAGGTGGTGGCCTCTTAGAGGGCGCGACTTGGCTAGACAAACAATTCGCAATTGTGTTAAATGTGTTCGCATGAAACCAAGTCCATTGGAAGTTCAAATGGGCAATTTGCCTAATAAGAGAATAGAACAAGCTATGCCCTTTGAGAGATGTGGAGTGGATTACGCAGGTCCACTGTACATTTTAAACCGGAAGGGGAGAGGGGCGAAATTGGAAAAATGTTACATTTGTTTATTTGTTTGTTTTATCACACGCGCAATCCATTTAGAATTGGTCACAAGTTTAACATCTGAGGCATATATAATGGCTCTCAAGCGGTTCATTTCTCGACGAGGGAAACCTGCAGAAATATTTTCTGACAATGGCAGAACGTTTGTAGGGGCTGCAAAAGAATTTTCAAAATTTTTAGAAGTCAATAAAGATGACATAAATAATTTTTTATCCAATAACTTCATTAAATTTTCATTCATAGTTCCCTATGGAGCTCATGTAGGTGGCTTGTGGGAGGCAGGGGTAAAGTCCTGCAAATATCATTTATATCGGGTTGTAGGTAATGCTAATCTTACATATGAGGAGTTAAGCACAGTGTTAGCACAAATTGAGGCTGTCCTTAACTCCCGTCCCTTGTCTCCGCTATCCGCTGATCCCAATGATCTTCTCCCTCTATGTCCTTCACACTTTCTGATTGGCCGACCGCTCACCGCGCCTGCCTGTCACGACCTCAGCGAGGCAAAAACACAGAGTCTGCCGCGCTACCACCGAGTTGAACAAATGCGACAGAACTTCTGGAAGAGGTGGTCCAAGGAATATATCTCGGAGCTCCAGAAGCGATGTAAATGGCAGATCAGCGAGTCCAGGATTGAGCCGAACGCCCTCGTCCTTATCAAGGAAGACAACCTGCCTCCTTTGAAATGGCGGTTAGGAAGAGTGATTGAAACCTATCCCGGAAAGGATGGCATTGCACGCATGGCGCGAATCAAAACAGAGAAGGGTGAGATCACACGGGACTTCACACGCATATGCCCACTATTTCCTGCATCTGAAGATGTCAAGCCCTAGTCCAGCCAGTCCAGACACATTGTCCAGTCCACAACATCATTCCGTTGGAACCAGGAGATTCCAAGGCCCGGGGCATGTTAATGATATGAAACGGAACGAAGCCTAGGATCGAACGAGGGGGCTGCGAGCGCGGGAGGGGGCGAGGAGATGGCGGCACATTCTCGATTCTTTCAATGCCCGAGACGACACGGCACCAACGCACTATTTTTATTATATTTTTTTTTTATATATACTTTTACTATTGTAAAGTTTAAATAAAGCCTTTTATCAGCATAAATATTAAATTCATCATTGAAGAGTCCCGCCGCCTGTCCAGAAGTCGCATTTACAGGTTGTATGTACCAGCTCTTGGCTACATTTAATTTAAGAACATGAGTTCATTACGGATTTCATTTTATAATTTTTATTTTAAATTACGAAGTTGATTTTGAAATTTAATTATAACAAAATGTTATTACCTCAACAAAGGAAATGTTATCAATAAATCGGTACACCTATTAATTTTCCATTTTTCAGTGCAATGTAACATTGATGTGGTATTATTATATTTTAACTTTGTTTTATTAAATTTATGAATATTTTAACTGTAGATTGATTAAAATATTTTTGCTTTAAAAACATCGACATGTTTTTTTATGTTGAAGAACTCTATACTCTTCTTCTTCTCTTTGTGGCAAACAATTTTCTGTAACTTTTTTTTATCATTTTGTAACAATTTCCATCACAATATGTTGACCTTGCAAATACCTAAGTAATTACTAATGCTCCAAGTGGAATATTCTAAATTACTTGCACCTCCAACTACACTAAAACACAGCGATAAATCGATTTGCAGTCGACTCCGTTCCGCCCCCGCTACCGCTCCGCTCCGCTGTTAATTTCCGCCAAGTTGTATCGGCTGAGCGCGGTCGTATTATTGCGCCTTCCCCGTAGTTTGCGATCTGTTACATAACATTCATTACGCTCGTGCCATGGTGACGAGCAGAGCGGGTGGCTGAGCGATTACTTCAAAAATTGCACATATTGGTAAAAGGTTTCATTTTACTATTTTTTGGCCTACGCCCTGTACCTACTGGTAATTGTCGGTTTTACTTCGAGTCATCCTCTTCTATTTTTCAGCATGCAGGTAAAATACGCAGGGCAAGTTAATAATAAAATGTAGTTTGGGGAAAGGCACCATAGAGACGAGCGGATTCCGAGCTGTATCCCTGCTTTGACAGATTTTCTTTGCTACGGCCTTTCATATCAGCCTAAGTAGACCGGATCCACAAGGCTCTGATAGTGGATGGGGTGACGCTGCGGGAAATCTTTCAATATTTTAAACAAATCAATGAATAGTGCCCGGCAATCTAAACTATCATTTGATTTATCTACCTATTACTGCCAAAATTGTGTTGAGTGTACAGTCATTTATTGTCTAACTTGTGCAGAGCAACTACGCTCTGCTGCCAGAAAATGTGCGCAGAGCGAATCCGGACAAACGAAGCGGCGGGAAGAATTCTGTACCGGAACTTCACCGGGAAAAAACCACCGGTAAATATAAGTACCGGGAAAAAATCTCCACGCGGCACCACGTTTGCCCGACTAAAACCTAACTAACTTAACGCAGTCTGCTACCACCGTAGCTTATGAAGGGAGCTACAGGGCCCTATATAATAATCTAACCTATAAATTAGTTACAATGGAAAATCACTTACCAAACTAAATCTTCTTTCTCTTCGGATCCAAACTTGATTGTCTTCGGGAAGGGGGAATTCCTAATCACCCTACCTAACCCTTGAGATCTCAATTCCCCAGACCAACTAAATAGATTTCTTCCCGTAGTTTCACTCGGGAACAGCCAGATGTGAACAGCCAGCCACGTTTCACCTCTCACAAGAAATAGTCACAATAACAGAGTTTTTCACAAACACAAATTCAATAGTTATTTAACAAACAGGAAATTCACAATTATCACTCAAACTAAACAACAAGCAAAAGACGCGAGACCGCTCCGCGTATTAAAATCAAACCGATATCGCCCTGGACAATGCAATGGCGGACCACACGCGACGCCATCCACGCTAGCAGTGTGAGAACCCCAAAACGCCTGGCGGCGATAACAGGAAACGCCTGCGTTTAGTTTTACCCAATATATTACAAACATCCCCGTCCCGGTCTGAGAAGCAGACCGCTAGCTTACTCTACGGGAAGGCGGGCGAGAGAGGTCACACCTCTCCTTAAAATCGAACCGTCGACCAACACCTCAGCCACACGCGGAGTGCCATCTCCGCCAAGAATCAAACGTAATATGCGAGCTCGTCGCCAAAGCAATGAGGGCAAATTTGCCTCTTTTAACAATACTAAATCACCCTCCCTGGGAGGCTCAGTCCTGTCTGTCCACTTCACTCTTTGCTGCAGCAAATGCAAATATTCAAGCGACCAGCGACGCCAAAAGTCCTGGCTCATTTGCTGCAACATTTGAAAACGCGACAACCGATATACGCGTTCATCCTTCCACGGGTATTCGGGCAGGGCATTCAACGGCCCTCCCACCAAAAAATGACCAGGGGTGAGAGCTTCCAAGTCATTTGGATCTGGAGATAGCGGACAGAGAGGACGAGAGTTGAGGACCGCCTCAACTTTACAAAACACTGTGGCCAGCTCTTCAAAAGTTAGAGCCGTTTCTCCGATAATGCGGCGGAGGTGGGTCTTTGCGGATTTCACAGCCGCTTCAAAAATCCCTCCCCAATGGGGGCAACTTGGGGGACTAAACTTCCAGGTTATTCCCCTTTGGGCAGCAATTTGACTTAAACTAGTACAATTTTTATCAATAAACACAGAAACATCCTTAAGATAATTTACAGTTCCTTTATAGTTTGTGCCATTGTCAGACCTAATAAGGGAAGGTAGACCTCGACGCGAGACAAAGCGATCCAACGCGGCGACGAAGGCCTCCGTAGTCAGAGCCGATACCACCTCCAAATGGACAGCCTTGGTGGCCAAACAAACAAATACACACAAATAGCCCTTCACAATACGGGCATTACGAAAGGGAGAAGCCTTGATCGAAAAGGGACCGGCAAAATCGGTTCCAACGCCGTCAAACGGTCTCGAAGGTCGGATTCGATCAGCGGGCAAATCACCCATCTGTGGTTGCATCGTGGATGCCTTCAACCTATAACATGCAATACATCGAAACAGGACACTACGGATTGCTCTTCGGGCTGACAAAATCCAAAACTCGCGTTGCAAAATAGCCAACAAAGCATTGCACCCAGCATGGGCGTTACGAATGTGTCGATCAGACACCAAAAGCTGCACCAAGGGTCCGCCCTTGGGCAACAACAGAGGATGGCGAGTCTCATATGGAAGATCCGCCTTCCGGAGCCTGCCTCCAACCCGAAGAAGCCCATCCGAGTCGATGTACGGGTTCAAACGAGCGACCGCGCCCTTCAACTTAGCGCGTCCGTCGCGCAAAATACGAAGCTCTGACTCAAACCGTCCGGTCTGCACGACACGGACCCAATGCAACAATGCGCTCCGGCGCTCTTCTGCACCTGCAATCGGCTCCAACCGCTTTGCCTGTGGGTTTCTACAATTATGTATGAAACGCTTAATCCAACTGGTAACACCCAGAAGCTTATCCAAACTGCTATACCGAGCAAGTAGCCAATCCGGCTCCGACGTCGTCTCAGCGACTACAGCATGTACACGGAGCCCAGTCAAACTCAAAGAAGTAACATCTGTCTGACAGACAGGCCAAGATGTTTCTGATCCCATCAGCCACTCTGGACCCCACCAGAGCGGGTGTGACACCAATTCTGGTGCCGTACAACCTCGGGAAGCACAGTCCGCTGGGTTAAGCTCTCCCGGCACATGTCTCCATGTTATATCAATTCCGATATTCTGGATTTGGGAAACCCTGTTTCCAACAAAAACCTCCAAGGTATGTGGGGCCGCGCGCAACCATGCAAGCGCGACCTGGCTATCCGACCAGGCGAAGATGTCCCGTATCTCGACCGTGGCCGCCAGCTCACTGGCAACGTGATGCAACAATTTAGAAAGAAGGTGAGCTCCACTCAACTCAAGCTTGGGAATAGTCAGCCTAGTCCTGATGGGGGCGACCTTGCTCTTCCCTAACAAAAGCGAGACATTGACCCGGCCATCGGCGTCAACTGTCCGCATATAGACTGACGCGGCGTAGCCTCGCTCCGACGCGTCACAAAAGCCATGCAGGCTGGCTCGATATTTCCCGGGGGCAATATTCGACGAGGCAAGGCAATCCGATTGACTTCCTTAATCGATGAAAACAACTCGAGCCAATCATCCAATGGAGGACCAAACAGCGGCTCGTCCCACGAGACGCCCAAAGTCCAAAGTCTCTGAAGAAGACACTTCGCAGAGAATATCACTGGACTGATCCAACCGCTTGGATCAAACATACGGGCTATTACGGACAACACCGTTCTCTTAGTCCAGACTTTTGGTATTTCCAAGTCCACTTGGAATGTGAAAATATCGGTTAGCGGCTGGTACTGCATGCCCAGCACCGCTATCCTGTTGGGATCATCCACATCCTCAAACAGGTGAGGGTTCTGTTGGTGATCCTCCGGGATCCCTTCTAGAACTTTAGGCTCATTAGACAACCACTTACGTAGCTCGTAGCCACCCGTTTTCAATATTTCAATCAATTCATCCCGCAGTAGGAGGGCCTCCTCAATACTTTGGGCTCCGGTGCACACGTCATCAACATACAAGTCACGTGACAGCACGGAAGCCCCACGGGGAAAGCGGATCCGTTCCCGCTCTGCCAATTCAAGCAATGATCTGATGGCGATATAGGGACTAGATTTCAAACCATACGTGTTTGTGTTGAGTTCATACACCGTCACAGGATCCTCAGGGCGCTCACGCCAGAGTATCAACTGGAATCGCCTGTCCTCAGGATGTATGACTGTCTGGCGGAACATCATCCGGATGTCCGCACCAAAAACCACTTGATGTCTTCTAAAGTTCAAGATGATGTCAATTATGTCCCTATGCAATTTGGGACCCGAATGCAAACACAGATTCAACGAAACCCCGTTCGAAGTGGGTGCGGACCCATCGAAGACGGTCCTCAATTTGCCTGTTGAGGCCTTCACCACCGCGTGGTGGGGCAAAAATAATGCTCAGTTGAGCTCCAATCAACTCGAGCCGGAGACATGTGACCCAAATCCTCGTACTCGCGCATAAATTCAATATATTTATCGCGAAGTACGTGGACACGCTGCATACGTCGCTCCATGGACAGCAGTCGTTTCTCCGCAAGCGCCCTACTTTGCCCTAGGCTAGGACGAGAGGCAACAAAGGGTAACCTAGTTACAAACCGACCGGAGGGCAACCTCTCCGTGGTCGATCGAAAAAGGGCTTCGCACTCAGCGTGTTCCGGATCCATCCTGGAACTCATAGGTGGCTCCTCCACCTCCCAAAACCTTTGCATGGTCTTGGCCAAGGACGCAGATGCGACAACCGGTGGCTCCTCCGCGGTGCCATTATCAAACACAGGGCCCATCAGGGCAAAACCAAAAATCGTAGACACTGCCATCAGTGAAGACGAACCCAGAGCTTTCTGGGTACCCAACAAAATCCAACCCAATACGTCCGAGCCCAGGAGCAAGTCCACTGGGCCGGGATGAAAGACAAAGGGGTCGGCCAAATCCAGACACGAAACCAAAGACAACACACCCGGCGGTATGTCTGTCGAGGGGTGCCAACCCGCAATGGTATCCATTACCATAGCCGAAGTCGTGATCCTCATTGTGGAGGACTTCAGCGAAGAAAAGGTGACAAGTGTCTGGCCCGTCAGACACTTCACTTGTATGCCACCAACTCCAAGAAGTGGCACAGGCGAGTCTTCCACGACTAAACCTAACTGGTGTGCCACTCGAGTGGTAACCAAACTGCTTTGAGCCCCTGAGTCCAACAGAGCTCTCAAATTCATGGCTTCCCCCACGACCCCATACGCGGACCACCGCGGTAGGGAGCAGAACCGTCCGCGGCTCTGTCCCAGCAAGGGAGCAAGCTAGTTACGGGCTCCCCACTCTCTCCAAACCAGGGGCGCGCCACTGACCCGGATAATATGGCGGGCGAGTGCACATCCCTACCTGAGGGGGGGCATAACCCGCGGCCCGGCCATACATATGGTACGGCGGGTGGTACTCCAGCCGTGGGTACTCGTGCAGCGGCGGAGAAAACCGCTGCGGCTGCATGTGTTGGGTATTGGTAACCCGCGTGGAGGGGGGGGTCCCCACTCTCACGTCCGATCTAGGGCCCCCGCCCATGGGGGCCCTATCCGGGGCCTGGCCAGCCACATACTGGCCACGACCTTGGGGCGCGTGGTCCCGGTCCGCCAAGACCCGCGCCGGTACGCGACCCCCATCCCGAGGGGGGGTGCGACGAGCGAAGCCGCGTCCTCCGTCCGGTGGTGGAGGGCTTCGCGCAGGAGCGCCCCCGCCCATAGGGGACCCCTGCCTCAACAACCGGGGGCCATCCCCGTTCCGGTTCATGCAGAGCATCACGTGGTGCAGCCCACGGCATGCACTGCATGGTATGGCCCTGGGACAGTCACGTGCATAGTGACTGCCCAAACAGTAAAAGCATAGTTCATGCCGCCTTGCCATGCGGCGCCGATCTTGTACTGGCAGTCTCTGCCAGTCCCTGCATTGCAGCAGGCTGTGGCCCATCCGGCCACATTGCAGGCAGTCCGCGTCCCCCGCGACTGCTGCCGTGTGTGCAACCCGCACACCAGCTCCACGCGGTGGCGGTTGCCGTCCCTGTGGGGGCTTCCCTCGCCATGAGGGTTCCAAGGGCCTACGTTCAGGCGCTCTGGATGGCGCTGAGTCCGTCATGGTATTCTCAGCAGCCCGTGCCTCAAACTCCAAAAACTTCACCAAGTCAGTGAATGTTGGTAGGGTGGTGCTATCCCGCTCCGCATTTTCGCGCTCAAACCGCGAGCGGATGTCATTGGGCAATTTGCCCAATACAATGTGCACCAACAAAAAAGACCATTGGTCCACCGGCAGCCCCAGTGTGCGGAGCGCGTTACAGGCCACTGTAACGGGCGTGAGCAACTGCAGGCGCAACTGTGCCCTGTTGGCCACCTTGGGCAGGGCCATCAACTGTGCGGCGTGCGCATCCGCTAACAAACGTAAGTTTTGGTAGCGGGAGTTCAATAACTCCCAAGCCGTATCGTACTGGTCGTCCTCCACCCGGAGGTGCTGGATGAGCGACCGCGCTTCATCCTCAAGAGTGGAGAGGAGGTAGGCCATCTTCTGGGCCTTCGACAAATCCTGTCGTGCTACGACCAGGGACTCAAACATATTTTTATATGCTACCCACTCCTCCATCCTACCCCCAAAGTGGGACAGCTGAAGGGTGGGGAGCCGACCAGTAACCGCTGGTCCTTCCTGTCTAACAGGTGTGCGAGGGGCTGGTCCGCCAGCCTGTCTCGCCCTTATTGCGGTCACCGCCTCCGCGATATCATCGTGCAGACTCAGGATCTGGTCCATGTCCGCCATGTGACCTGCGTAGGCCTCCGGGGTAAGATCGGCTTCGGTAAGCGCCGCCATGGCCGCTTCCGCGCTAATCAATCGTGAGTGGAGGTGATCCGCTCTTAGCAGTATGGCGCCCTCCCTGTCCTTCCGGGACAGGAGTCCTCCGGCCGTCACAAACCATCTCAATTCGTTGGCGAGTGTCGCCCTAGCATTGGAGGCCTTCGCCATCGCGTCAAGTCACAAACAAAAAATAACAAAAGGTAAATAAAAAACAACAAAATCAAGCAACTACACGAAGAACCGCGGTAGGTATGAGAATGGCACAAACCCGGAACGCACGGTACAAACCGCAAATAAATACAAAAAAGGTTACAAATATTCTTATACAAACAAACTAAGAAAAATCTAATAATTTTTACAAACAATTAATTATTTTTTACAAACGAACAAATAGAGGGTAGATAAACTACGCTCTGCTACCAGCAAATGTGCAGAGCAACTACGCTCTGCTGCCAGAAAATGTGCGCAGAGCGAATCCGGACAAACGAAGCGGCGGGAAGAATTCTGTACCGGAACTTCACCGGGAAAAAACCACCGGTAAATATAAGTACCGGGAAAAAATCTCCACGCGGCACCACGTTTGCCCGACTAAAACCTAACTAACTTAACGCAGTCTGCTACCACCGTAGCTTATGAAGGGAGCTACAGGGCCCTATATAATAATCTAACCTATAAATTAGTTACAATGGAAAATCACTTACCAAACTAAATCTTCTTTCTCTTCGGATCCAAACTTGATTGTCTTCGGGAAGGGGGAATTCCTAATCACCCTACCTAACCCTTGAGATCTCAATTCCCCAGACCAACTAAATAGATTTCTTCCCGTAGTTTCACTCGGGAACAGCCAGATGTGAACAGCCAGCCACGTTTCACCTCTCACAAGAAATAGTCACAATAACAGAGTTTTTCACAAACACAAATTCAATAGTTATTTAACAAACAGGAAATTCACAATTATCACTCAAACTAAACAACAAGCAAAAGACGCGAGACCGCTCCGCGTATTAAAATCAAACCGATATCGCCCTGGACAATGCAATGGCGGACCACACGCGACGCCATCCACGCTAGCAGTGTGAGAACCCCAAAACGCCTGGCGGCGATAACAGGAAACGCCTGCGTTTAGTTTTACCCAATATATTACAAACATAACTATTATAACTTTAATGGGATATATACTGTACTTGTAGTTTGCTCGGATAAGTGACTTTATGACATTTCATAGCTAATGTGACCTCAGCCTTATCTAACACTCGTAGGCCGCAGTGGTTGGATATTGAGGAAATGACACAGATGTTTTGGATCACATGTAATTCTACGTATGTTGTCGCTTGCCATGTCACTATTCGTAAAATTTTGTGAGCAAGGTGTGTCCAATTAAGACTTTGTATGTGGAGATATGTGAATAAAGAACATATTTGGTCTCACAGATGGGCAAAGGTCTCGACCATTTCTTCCAAGATCTTCTGTAAAACTCAACAGCAGAAACATAGATTTTTTTTTTGCGGGAGTGGTGCTGTCTAGGCTAGATAATAGATAAATAGTTGCATTTCTCCTTACGATATAGCTTTAGATCGAGAGTCTTGGAAGAAGGAGAGAGAGGCCTTTCCCAACGGCGGATCCAGAATTTTTTTCTGGGGGGGGCACAAGTGGTGGACTATGAATGTTGGGGGAGGGGGGGGTGCAAATCGACATTCGTCCTGCCTAGCGATGTACCGCCGAGAAGTTTCCTGTTCCCGAACATTTCTTCCCTTGATAATTTCCGAAAATTCTCAGAAATTTCTCGGGCTTTTAGGAAAATTTCCCGTTATTTCCGTGAAATTTCCAAGAAACTTTCCGCTGTTTCTTTGAAAATTTCGGAAACGGCACATCACTAATCCTGCCTGATGCTGTCTGGGGGGGGCACGTTTTTGTTATTTCTTAATTTGATATGCACTGTCATGGAATCTCCCTCCACAGTAGGTACACAAAAAAGCAGTTTGGGGAGGGGGGGGGGGCACGTGCCCCCCGTGCCCCCCTAAATCCGCTACTGGACTTTCCCCTGTACTGGGACATTGACGGCTATTAAATAATTAATAACTTCTGCTTACCAAAAAAACTAAAAATAAAATATCGTTAGGAAACCTGTAAGTTGACACTGGCTGGTTGACTATTAGGCCTTCTTTAATTCGTGCCATTTTTGTCGGTTTTGGGCAATCTCTATCCACACCACACCGGCTGTTCTCTTCACATTGTTATATGATGCTAAATATTAAAATCATTACATTAATAATAGTGGTTCGCTTAATTGGTCATAAAATTAAAAGCCTTTCAATATAAAACCTCGTACATCCATTTAATTCGATCGTAAAATAACAGAACCAGCAGTAGTATAATATTACTACATCAAAAAGTTCATATCAGATATCAGATAAATATCAAAACTGTGAAACTTTATTTTCTTTAGTAAGAAGAGTAACGTAAACGGTAAATCGAATCGCTACTTTAGGCACAAGGGTGCATTTTACCAAAAAAATTAAGTGATTAAATAATGGTCATGAAAAATATTTTTCATTTCAATACAAATGAAGTGTCGTCTTCAAGAAAATATAACAGGTAAAACCTGTGAGTCAAGTCGAACCTGATAGAATCCGCTTACATAATACCAAACTAATTATTTGTGGGATCCAACAAAAAAATCCAAAGAAAAAGATTCCGTTCCCGACAATTTTATAATAGTACAGATTTCAAAAGGAAGTTTATCAAAACCTTATTTTTACAACAACATGAATATGCACACTAAGGTTTATTCAAATTCAGCTTTACGGCCTTCATAATAAGGTGAGGCTTAGTCAAATAAATGCGTAGGCGAACGGCATGAAAAATTTCTAACATCGGGTGTCCCTCCCACCCTCGCGTATATTGACATACGTAGTGCTTTGAATGAAATATTAAATAAGTGAAGCGAGGCGCTGTGCTGCCATTTGGGAAGCGAAATTGAACGTACCTTGAAACTTTCAATGAGAGGGCAATTTATCCTTTTTCCTTAACCTTTGTAATATTCATAATGGTGCGTTTGTTTTTGTCAGTAGCTAAGAAACTCTTTTACCATTTTCATTTGGTTATTACATTGTCACCTAGTACGAATGGAGTCCCTGTAACTCAAGTCCTTATTCTATGTGAATATTTTGATAAGTTATGATTTATTATTTATAGTTTATTAGCTTTTGCCCACGGCTTCGCCCGCTTGAACTTACTACGGGAACAGTGCTTTTTCCCGGGATGAAAGGTACCCTATGACCTTCTCCGTACTTCTAACTATGTGTATGCAAAATTTCAGGAAGATTGGTTCAGTAGATGTAACGTGAAGAGTAATAAACAAACAAACAAACTCACTTTCGCATTTATAATATTAGTTAGGATAGTTTATACTAGCTACGTCTCTGGCTCTGCTTCCGAGGGAATTTATGGATACCTACAAAGCACCCTTTTTGTTATTTCAGACTTGATTATACCACCATTTATCCAAGTTTTATAGAAATCCTTCACCAAAGAGGTTAAATCATATATTTCAGTTCCAACTCGATAATATCACGTATAAAAGTGTTGAAATATTGATAAATCTCGATACAAAAATCCAATAATTCAAATATGGCAGCAGATGAAACAAGAATATAAAATAAACGAATAAAACGAAGTGATGTTGAATCAATCGACTTGATCTCGATTTTCTAGATCGAATAGACTAGCCGCTTGGCATTTAAATCCATCGATTCTCGACTGAGAGGCGATAATTTCATTTTCAACTATTTTTCTTGAACCGTCATTTAACTAGTTTCGCCTGGCTGGAAAAAATGTTATGGAATAGTTTTCGATTGCCGTGGAATCGAGTTTTTACTCGAAATGCAGCTTTGCGAAATAGTTTTAGTTTAGGTTTTGTAATATCGTGAAATTGTCTCTTTAGTTATATGGGTTAAACGAATGTAATTTTTATTTTCAATAGGATTAAAGTAAAACTTTCTACAATATTAGGTATTGTTTTCTATCGTTATTATTTTTTGACATTGTAATAGGTACTATAAATTTACATAACTAGTGGTTCGCCGCGAACTTAGACCTCGCGATTATTATCTATACATATAATAAAACAGTAAAAATATTTTGTCTGTACATGTAATATTTTTGACTGAAATGGATAGAGGAATACCTACTTAAAAAGAATAATAGAAAGCAAAACATTTTTTTTTTTATTTTTTGTCTGTCTGTCTTTCTGTCTGTCTGTCTGTATGTATGATCACGCTAATCTTCGAAAGTACTGAACCGATTTGAATGAACCTTTTTTTGTTGTGTAGCTATTAAGCTTGGGCAACATTAGGAACATCTGATGAAGAACTGAAAGAGACCAGCTATACTATAACATATATGGAAATGGCGCCTTATTAAAAGTCGTTCAACCTGATGAGCATTTTCTGCTGACGTATAAAAATTTAAGATCTGGATCTGATGAAAAGCTCCAAGCTTCGCCCGCGTGAGTTTCGCTTAGATGAAAAATCTCTCATTTTTCATCTAAGCGAAACTCACGCGGGCGAAGCCGCGGGCGACAGCTAGTTTTAAAAATATGCGTATATCTCTAAAACGGCTGAACCGATTTTGTTGCGCAACAAACTTATAAATTCTATGGATAGTTGCTACACGAATTCTTGATATCATCGAAATTAATTCAACTTTAACGGTTCGAGAGTTATCGCGAAACAAACATACATACATACATAAATACAAACAATGTGTTTTCGCCCCAACTTCATTATTCATTGATAAACAAAAATATAACCATATATTTTAATGTCAATCGCGTAGAAAAAGACATTCACTGCAGACTGCAGAGAAACTAGAGAAATTGCTACATTGAGTTTTGTTTTCTAGTGGAGAGGAAATTGATAGCTCCCTCTCGACTTAAATATTAATCGATCTTTATTATTCGACTAGCGATGTCTCCACTCGACTAATAACTATATTTTGAAGCGCCGCCGTCCATCTTTCTTTCGAGTCCTATTTCCGAGCAGTTTCTATTGGGACCGAGTTAAGTACTGTGGTGAAAGTTAAAAGCTGCTTATTGACGATTTTTGCATAAACATCGCAAAATTTTGAATGGGCTAAGAGTAATGTGAATTTTATTTGTACAATTAATATTATCTTCATTTCAGCCATACGAAGTCCACTGCTGGACATAGTCCTCTCCCACAGACTTTCTAATAAACCGATTGAAAGAGGCATGTGTCAAGCGTTTCTCCTTGCAACTTTGACGATATCTTGAGACCACTTACATAGTTGGTGGATGTCCTACACTGTGCCTGACAATACGTCGCCACATAATTTACATGGTAAGATTTTTTTAAATTTTCCATCCGAAAATAAAATAAAATAAAATAAATAAATATACCTAGATATCATTAGATTTAAAAATCTTTGATCAATATTTTTTGAGTGGACGTTTCAAAAGTATAATTAAATACATATATGTAGATCGTAGCAAGTGGAAATCGCTAGTCTCTGCCTACCCCCACGGGAAAAAGGCGTGATAATATGTATGTATATATGTAGGTATATTGTTCTGGTAGGTTCTGGACGGAACAGATAAATAAATGTTACTTCTTCCGTATTTTTTTTTACCAGAACCGTTTTGGTTAAACAAATAAATTTAAAAAACAATTTTGTACCATGCATAACCGTAATGTTCATAATTTACTTTTGTACCTGAATGTACTTCAA
This sequence comes from Ephestia elutella, assembly GCA_018467065.1. NCBI lineage: Eukaryota > Metazoa > Arthropoda > Insecta > Lepidoptera > Pyralidae > Ephestia > Ephestia elutella. Next base: position 5,078,193 of record CM031576.1, on the reverse strand, counting down.
AAGTAATTTAAAAAAACATTTTGCTGATTTATATCTACTGATTACACTTTTTGACTCCAAATGTACTGTTAATGTGTCCTTAAGACTAATTAACTTTTTTTAAACAAACTGAAGTATGATAATTAATAATACTAATTATAAATGTAATATTTTTACAATAATAAAGACGAAAATAATGTTAATAATGACGCCTTTTCGACTAAGTTTTTATAACTGCAATAATTTGACTGTATATTATTTGTTAAAATAAAGTAGCAAAATATATCTAATTTAAGTATGTTAATTTAAAATGAGTTAACTAAATAAGTATATTTTTTTCATGATTTGTTTCTATGCATAGTCTTAAACCATAATTTTTAAGATAATAATTCCCGAAGTCCGAAGCGCTGGTGGCCGAGTGGTATATAGGGCGCCCGCCTGTGGATGCAAAATCCCAGGTTCGAATCATGCCCGCGCTACATGAGTTTGTATACCAATCTGACTCATGTTATAGTTTTCATCGACCACCACTTGCTTCCGGTGAAGGAAAACATCGTGAGGAAACCTGCACTCTGGTTGATAATTATCAGCTAGTGTGTGTAATGGAGAAGGCAATGGCAAACCACTCCATTAAAATTGCCAAGAGAGTCGTTGTGTGTGTTTCATTCCATATAATGACCACGACCCCTTAGTCATGAGGAAATACGACTAAAGAGAGAATTCCCGAAGTAATCACCAGGTATTATCATATATAGCGACAGATTGCTAGCCCATCGCCTATTATAAGAATTCGCAGTTTGAAACCCAATCCTGTGATTGTTTTACAGTCTGTGCGAGAAGCGATACAGCCGGCACATTCTATGCCATTTCTTTTCTTCATCTTTTTTGCACTGTGAACCCCAACAAATCGCTATGTTCTTCTGAATTGCACCACACAGGATGAAATGTTGCGATCAAGAAGTTTAAAATCCCTTTGTGGAAACATCAATCTTGCTTTACATTCCGCTTAGGGTTCTGCCTTTGTATTTATCTTATTCGGAACACTGACAAGTGGTTTGTTAGACCCAATGCAATTTGGGAGAACAATGGCTTGTTAGTTCCGTAAATATAATATCTGATAATACAATAAGGAAAGTTGGTAATCAAATCGTTCTGTAGATTTGATGCGTATCAGATTTAATTAGAAATTCTTAATTTTAACTTTATTTAAAAATGCATTATATAAAAATATATGTATAGGTTATCTATAGAAATGTTGGCTATACATATGTCTTGTACAAGACTTCTATATAGCTTAGAACCTGTATAGCATAGGCCTTTTTATCAATGTGAAAATGCTTTCGCATACCTTCACTTCTCGATAGTTGAGCAGTGAAGCGGCATGTGACCCCGGTGCCTCTATATGCCATTACTAAAGAGGAGAGCCTATATAGCTTTGTCTATGACATTGACACCGTGTGATTTTTTTGTGGGTTCGTTCCCCACATAGCCATCCAGTTTCCGGAGGGTGGATGGATGAACATAGTTCTTTTTCACACGAAAAAAGGACCCGTATCTACACACATATGTATGTAAATATGTATGTTAATTTCTTTATTAAATCGTAACCTATTGAAAGTGGCAGAAGCAAATTACCAATTATGTAGAAAAATTATATGGACATGCTAGTGAAAAAAATATCGAATACAATTTGACTTATTAAATTCTGTAGCCTTGGAAACCTATCAACTCTACAAAAAACAATTCCATTAACGAAATATGTTTAAAATGTCTTCATTTTTAGGGTTCCGTAGTCCGACAAGGAACCCTTATAAGATCGTTAAGTCCGTCCGTCCTAGTCTGTCACAGCAGAATATCTTCTACGTTTATTGACTGATTTGCATGTAACTTGGTTCGAGTATACTTCACATATAGACCTCATTTTTAAAAATACAAAAAATTAAAATTACCCCTTTTTAAGGGTACCTCCCCATACATGTAAAAGGGGGGGGGGGGGGGTGAATTATTTTTTTGATTGCACCCCCTTGTAGGGTATCGTTGAAAAGGACTATGAAAATAAGGTAGGGTTTCTATCTCTCTCTCTCTCTCTCAGCCTAAAGACGTCCACTGCTGGACAAAGGCCTCCCCCAAGGATTTTATCCGTGGGGGGTTTTGCCGTAATCGCCACGCTTGGCAGGCGGGTTGGCGATCGCAGTGTGATGGCATAGTACGCGGAAAGATGCTGCTGCCCATCCTCCGGTGTTTAAGATCCCTTAGTCGCCTCTTACGACACCCACGGGAAGAGATGGGTTGGTGCTATTCTAGGGCCACACCACAGGCCAGGGTTTCTATACAACACTTTTTTATCAGCTTTACGATTTGCGAGATATAGCCCGCCAAAGTCGTTTACACGGTGCCCCCCCCCCCCTGTAATGTCTAAAGTCTTGGACCTTCTTCTTCTTCTCTCAGCCGAAAGACGTCCACTGCTGGACAAAGGCCTCCCCCAAGGATTTCCACAACGACCGGTCCTGCGCTGCCCGCATCCATGCGCATCCCGCGACCTTCACCAGGTCGTCGGTCCACCGAGTGGGAGGCCTGCCAACACTACGTTTTCCGGTTCGTGGTCGCCACTCGAGAACTTTTCTGCCCCAACGGCTATCTGTTCTACGAGCTATGTGCCCCGCCCACTGCCACTTAAGTTTCGCGATTTTGCGGGCTATGTCGGTCACTTTAAGTAAAGTCTTGGACCTATAAACTTCAAATCACTCACGTAAAGAAACAGGCGCGGAAACTCTTATTTAAAATTATTTTGGGTATCCTGTGATGAATACTTTTGAAATTATAAATAAAATAAAAATATATACTTTTTTCTTGCAAGAAATGCCAAACCGCGCGTTGCCAAAAATGACTAAGGAACCCTACTTTATGCGTGGTCCGACACGCACTTGGCCGGTTTTTCAGTTTTGTGAAGTGGAATTTCATGCTTTTAATTCGATTCGTCAAAACGAATAACTGAAGTCACAGACTGTTTCAAAAATAGAAATAAATCAATAGCGTCGCATAGTTTCAGTTAGTCTGAGATCCTATTTCAAAAATTAATCAAATTATAGAGGTGGATCTAATACTGAGGTACCTAATGCTGTTAATTTGCCTTGACTCTATTAAAGTATAGTCAAAATCAAATTAACATATACTTAAAAATACAAAGTTGTACTCAGCACGCAATATAAAGTTATTTCATTTAAATATAATAGTCGTTTTAAATGTGTTTGTTTATATTTTATTTGTCGAATTTTCTTTGTGATTGACTTTGATATCTATTTTACGTTAAAAACACATCCAACAAAAGCTCATCGCAATCTTAGACTATAAAACCACGTTTTCACAGAAGTTATTTTGCGCTTTGATTAAATAAAAAATAATTGATTTCTGTAAAATTGGAATTCCCTCTTATTTATTGGGAATTTTTTTTAAACAAATTGAGAAAAATCAAAATAAATAAAAAACTAGCTTTTTTGCGACTTTTTCCACGTAAAAGCACGTAAACAGTTTTCTATTAATTATACCGTCATAAGTAAAGACAACAAATTTCTAGTTCCTATTTATAGTTATATCCACTCCCAACCCAATACCTTCATATCCTCCCCAACACAATCCATCCATCTCTTTTTAGGCCTTCGTCTCGCTATATATATAAAAATAGTAGCCAAAAAAGCCTGGACCTCAAGTCTGACTGGAGGCCTTTGGTGTTGGAGGCGAATGGAAAGAAAAAGTTGGACAGAAAGAAGACAAACGCACAAGTAGTAGACCTTGTTAATGAAAAAAGAACGTAATTAAAACTTATAGAATCAAGATGTGGAAAGATGTTCGGCCATCTTGTACGACATGACGATTTGATTAAAAACCTGATAGAAGGGAAAATAGAAGCTAGAAGAGGAAGAGGAAAGCCAAGAAGGGCTTATGTAGACCAAATAAAGGAGAAGGCAAAAGTTGTGTCGTACAAGGAGGTCAAAACGATGGCTGAGGATAGGGAGAGATGGAAGGAACTCCACCGACTCTAACAGAGTTCTTAAATTTAAATGAAAAAAAAAATGAAATGAAGCCAATAAAGGATCAAAAAGATAATTCCACGAAAACAATACACGTATAGCCTAAAGACAAAGCGAGGACGCCATTCCACCCTATCTACTGCTATAAAAATATGATCTTTGTTTACGTCTTACGGTGCTGAATTAATTCGCCTTCCTCCTTGAGGATTCATTAGCACATTTGGGGAATAAAACAAAGTAAGGACATCCCATACCCGTGTAATCACATTAGCTAGGAAACGCCTGCTTAAGGCCTTTTCTACACATTTGCAAAACGTTGAGGTCATTCGCATACATTGCGTAGTTTAATGTGTGTCAAAAACCAAGCAATGTATGTCAATCCGCAGTGTAGGCCTAAAGTGAAGAGCAATCAGCATTTTTATCTGCGAATTTGTGAAGGTTTTTTATTTTATATATTTTCATCGCGAGAAGTAAAGTGAATTTGATATGACTCAGTCCTGAGGTTTTTTGCAGGATTTTTGTAAGATTGGCTTGGGAACTTTACTAAATTGGGTCAGGATTTGGGTAATTGTTTTATACTTTGTGCAATTTATACGAAACTGGATTTGGCGTTAAAAACATCGACATTGTTAAAAAACGCGACTATCACTTTACCTTAGTGGGAATTTCAAAATTAAATCATGTCCTTCGTTCCAAATAAATATATGCTATTCCCGGTATTTTTCGAGTAGTAATATACTGGTTTTTTTTATCCCGAAATTCCTACTGGAGCGAAGCTCCTGTTCGAAGCTAGTACCTATCAAGTAACCTTGTTATTAAAACGCTTCTTTAGAAGTCGGAGCGACTAGAAAATCGGTGGAATTTCAGAAAATTCCAACATGTCTTATTTTCCTTTCAAATCAAATATTCGTTTCATCCCCGAGGCAATGTTTCAGATTACATTAAGAACAATCTTAAGGAAAATCGCTAACGATACAAGCGGCTTCTTTTCCTATCGTTTTTTCCAGGGCTCCGTAACTAATTATTATCATGAAATATTTAAACTGGTATTTAATTACGGTGATAATTCGTATGTGCAGCGGCGGTGGCCGAGTCCTGGGACTGTCCCAGGTTCAAATCCTACCCGTGCTACATAAGTTTGTTAATCCGAATCATGTATGGTAGTTTTCATCGACCACCACTTGCTGCAGGTAAAGAAAAACATCGTAAAGAAACCTGTACAATGTACTGTACTACCTGTAACCTTGTCTATGTCGTCGTTCCATCTCATGGCTGGTCGACCGACATTTATTCCCCTTTTCTGGGAAACCATTAGGTCAATCATTTACTTCATAAACTTCAGAGTATGAATCAAGAAGACGAAAACAATTTACCAAGTAATAAAGCCTGTAGGTAGTTAAAATAAGAAATTTCATTGATTGCTTGTTACATATAGTCATTTTAAACAACCTGTACTGAGGTTATTTAAAATGACTAAATTATAATCGCTAACACGCTATTCATACTATTTCGAGACTCCTTTACATACAAATTTTTAGAAATTTGTATGTAAAGGAGTCTCGAAATCTCTTTGAATCTAGATTCAAAGAGATTTCTAAATACTATTTTATATTATTCTGAAAAACTCAAAGCTTTTCGCGGTAAATCAATGCGTGGGCTTTGAATTTTTAAATAAATTCACGGAGATAAGGCATTGTTTAGCCGTAATTCTGTTATACTGCTGTTTAAAATTGTTACAGTGAATTTTGATCCTAATTTCTTCTAGTATTGAGTCTAAGATGTAATGTATTGATATATCGACCTACCTTCAGATATTCGGGGTCAATGTTAAAGTTGTTGAGGTTTATTACAAAATCACTAGGTAAATTGCTTTAGTAAACGACCGATCGATATACTTAAGGTGATTATGTCAAATATGCGCTAATTTGGAGCTTACAAGCGTTCGGATAAATATAGCCATTTTCAATCGTTTTCTGTTTAAGGCCCCTACTTCACCTAATTGAAGAAGTGTAAGCGAGCTTTATTTCAAAGCTAGGGTGATTATGATTACCAAAGCTTTTCTAGATAGAAGAGCTTTACTTTCTAGATAGAAAGTTTAGATGATGTCAAAATAAACTGAGATAATCGAAGCGAATCTGGTGATTATGCATAATATAATAAATTCCTACCCTACTTTCTACATAGAGTTATGCTCGTGCCAGTGTGTCTTTATTGGAAATGTTATTGCATTTTTCATTGCCTTCTTCATTTCAGGGTTAGGATTCTGGTTGGTTAGACAGGTCTTGGTTAACTGGAAGAATCCCTTTTTGCAATAAGTCCGCCATTGTAAGCCTCTCTTTTTGTTTCACTAAATTTTGTATTATTCTTATGTGTAGTGCAATAAAGAGTTTACAAACCAACAAAGAGGTCTATCATCTAGTATAGAGATGACTATAATCTAGTATTTGAAATTCAAATACTAGTAGATGATATTCATCAACTAGGTGTAGGTTTCCTCTCGATGTTTTTAAACCCGGATGTACACGGAGAAAAATTCTAGTTCCGTTTACTAGAATATTGTGAATGTAAACAGAATATATATTAGTATATGTGACAACTATACATATTGTTCAAGCAACTTGAACATTCTGGTTCCCTGTATATTGATTGTTCTAGTTCCTATAAAAATAATTTTATACACATTACCAATCATTTTGTAATAATTATCATAAACAAATTTTGACTGAAATATACAAAATTGTTATATGTAGTAAAATTATTGTACGGTTTAACTAAATATTATTTTGTTGTAAACATATGTTATAGTGTCCTTTAACAGTCGTAATGTAAGCACTACTAAAATTTATGTTATACATTACATTAATTATTGTGGACATTGCAAATCTTATTGTACGTACTATTAAAAATATTGTTTTCTTTACTTGATCATATCATTTGGTGTACTATAACATATTGTTAAGTTTAAAATAAATTTCTGTTTGAGAATACAGCCTATATAGTAGATACTTTCAGTAAGGAGAGTAAAAATATTTAATAAAATAAATATCTAAGTAACTATACCTTCCTTGGTAAGGAGATAAAGTTACATTAGACATATATTTCAAAAAACTTTTTTACTCCCGATACTAAAAGTATATACCCAATCAAATATGAGTAATATGTAATAAAACACACATATTAAGTATTAATTAGTTTTATTCAATTTTTGCATAGGAACATTATAACATTTTTTTTAAACAATATTTTGGTCAACAATTAAACATTCGCGCTTTAAACACGTAATTATGTACTTATTATAACTTATTTTTTTTTAATTTATGTATTATAACGGGACTTGGCACGCACCTTTCAATTATTTATTTCCGTTGACGTTTCGATGCATCCATGCAACTCCATCATTGTGTACTTTTCTTTACGTGCCGAAATTGTTCCTTTAAGATCTGATGCAGCTTTAAGATGGGTGATAAATGCGTCGCGCATTTCCAGCTTTGAAGGCCGCCAGGTATTTGTACGTGACGAACCGTACACCGGTGCGCTGGGTGTCGAACCTACGTCCCTCTGTTCCACACCTGGGCTCAGGGAAAGCGCGGCGCGGTAGGCGCTCGAGACTGTACCACAAAGAAACAGGATAGAATGAACGGACGGTCAAAGAAACAAAATATTCGGTCGTATTGCCCAGCGGTACAGTCGAGCGTGGACGAAACGAGCGTACGGACAGAGCACTATTCTATACACTATGAGCCCAGCACTATTCTTCAGGCTTCTTTCTTCTTTTGCTTCTGTCTTCTGTTTCTTCTTTCTTCTCTGGAGAACTGGAGCGAACTGTGGACGCGATGGTACTGTGCGTATATGTATCCCCCAAATGGCGAGCGCACTCTGTATCCGTATGCGCGAGCTAGTCGAGCCAATAGGAACGCGGCGTTGACCTACCCCCCGCGCTCCCCTCTGTCCGTCCGTCGCCCATGCTCTATGTACATAAGCCATTTATTTACTATAAACATATGTAATTATCACTATTAATCTATATCTATCATAAACTATCTATATATCTTATTAAGAAATCTATTTACATAAAAAATCTATAGAAAACTGTTATCTTATCATAAGCTAAGTTGTATATCTCTGTATGCTATGTACGGGGAAATAAAAGTCACACAAGACTATTTCTTTATTTGGCGACTTATTTAACTATAATCTATACTAACTTAACCTATTTACTATAGCTAAGGGGAATAAAAGACAAACTATACGATATTTTATTTACAACTTAGCCTATGTTATTCTAATTATATACTATTCTAGACTATCGTTTGTCGGCTGTCACGAACATTCTCCCGCCGTGCGTCGTCCGCCAGGTCGTCGCATTCTGTTTTTCCCGGAGTGCAGCCGACGCTGTAGGCAGGATCACCAGCTTCTTCGTTGGCCGCCGCAGGACTCCGCCCTTCGTCCTCACGTCGACCGCTCTGGTGACTCCATCCGGTCCAGGGTGCACGGCGATTCGATGAGCGACGTATGGACGGTAGGTGCGCGCGCCGTTTTTGAGCCACGTAAGCACTGTCTTTGCTGTCGGTCCAGAAAATCTTCTCGTCTGGCTTGCTGTCGTGTTCTTCGATGACCGCCGCGGCCATTCGGCACCCCATAACGGCGGCTTGAAGTTCCAGGCGAGGGATTGATGTCACTTTCAGCGGTGCGACACGTGCTTTGGCGAGAACTAGTGATAGCGATATCTCGCCATTCGGATGAACTATGCGCCAGTATAGCGCGGCTGTGTAGGCGGCTTCGCTGGCGTCGACGAACGTATGTAGCTCTCTTCTTTGCGCGTCGCTGTAGCCCCGTAGACATCTCGGAATGGTGACGTCACGAAGTGCGCGGAGATGATTCATCCACTCTTGCCACTGTTTCGCTATGTCTTCTGTTACTGGGTCGTCCCAGCCTGTTCCTCTTCGCCATATCTCCTGTAGAAGTTGTTTGGCGCGCGTTGTCACTATTGAGGCGAAACCAAGCGGGTCGAATAGAGACATTACGACTTTAAGAATTTCCCTCTTGGTCGGCTTGCTGTTGTTGACTATTTCCTGTGGTAGCCGCGCCAAGTCCAGGTTGAAGGCGAGCTCGTCTGTTGTCGGCTTCCAGATCAATCCGAGAGCTCGTTCTGTTTTCGACCCGTCGTGTAGATCGATGGCTGTCTGTTCGATGTTGGCCTCGCCTAGGCCCTGTAGAACGCGCGCAGAGTTCGATGTCCATTGACGCAACTCGTAGTGGGCCCGCCGATGTATATCGCGCACGTCTCTCGCTGTCTTGATCGCTTTTTCTTCGTTCGGAAAACTCTGTAGGTAGTCGTCAACGTAGTGGTTTCGCACGACCGCATCGTGGGCTTCGGGATGGGATTCCTGGAACTTCTTCGCATTTACGTTTTTCACGTAGATCGCTGTGGCCGGCGATGACGTCGCGCCGAAAATCAACGAAGTCATCCTGTATTCGTCCGGCGGATGATCACCCCTCTTGTCTCCCCACCACAGGTACCGTAGTGCGTCACGATCTTCTGTTCTTATCTTGACCTGCATGAACATTTCCTTGATGTCAGCCATGACGGCCACTGGATGCTGTCGGAAACGCATGAGCACGCCGGGCAGTGACTGCAGGAGATCCGGACCGGTGAGTAGGCAATCGTTGAGCGAAGTTCCCATCGTTTTGGCCGCTGCGTCGTGTACCACTCGTACCTTCCCGGCTTCATAGGGTTGAGCACGGCGAAATGGGGTAGGTACCACGTTCTGTTGTTGGTAGGCGATCTTGGCGGCGCGCGCTCGGCGTAACCGTTGGCGATGAGCGCGTCCATCTGTTCTTCGTACTTCTTCTTGAGTTGGGGGTCCCTGTCGATCTTGCGTTCTGTAGATAATAATCTTCTGTAGGCATTGTTGTAATTATTAGGCATTACAACGTCTGTTGACTTCCAAAGCAGCGCTGTTTCGTAACGCTCGTCGTCTCGTTGCTGTGTGTTTTCTTCTAACATGACGAGTGCTCGCTGTTCGGGGTCGCTGCGTGGTTGTCTCGGTGCTATAGTGAGGGACTCCAACGCGAAGTGGTGTTTCAGCTGTTCGTCCATTCTGTTGTCGACGCTGACCTCTTCTGTGTTGCTCGGCTCGACGATATGGTTGACGTAGTGTACGCGCTGTCCTAGTGTACGGGTGTGTGCGCCGTGTAACACCCATCCCAACGACGTACGAGATGCGACCGGCTGATCGCGTCGACCTCTTCGTACTTCTGTGGCGAGTAGCATGTGCCAGTTGTCTTGCCCGATGAGTAGTTTCGGCGTCGCATCTTGGTACTTGAGGTGGTCGGCGATGTCTGTGAAGTGATCGCAGCCGGCCAGATCTTCGTTGGTGATGCGTTGTGGCGATAGACGTAGGCTGCTGAGCGTGCGCGCTTGCATTCTGTAGCTACTGTCTGCCCCGTGGATGGTGAAGGATACACGTCGCGACTGTGTAGCGTCAACTTCTGTCTTCCCGATGGCTTCTATGTGTAGAGGGCTGACTGGTCCTCTTGCGCCAATCTTCTGTGCTATTTGTTCGTCGAGGAGCGATATGGTCGAACCGTCGTCCAACAGAGCGTAGGTAGAAATGTCGCCCTTGGGACCGGAGAGACGAACTGGGACTATCTTTAGGAAGGCCTGGGCGCGCTTCCTCTGTGTCCACGTTGAGGCGACGATTTCACTGGGTTCTTCTTTCTTCGTGAAGTGAAGTAAGCTGTGGTGAGTGCGGGTGCACCCATCGACGTCACAGGATTTCTTCTCACACGTGTGACCTCGGTGTCGGTAGATGAGACAACGGAAACACAGCCTCTTGTTCTTGGCAAATTCCCATCTTCCGTTCGGATCCGCTTCTATGAACTGTTGACATGCGGAGGGAGCGTGGCCGGGTTTGCCGCAGACGACACACTCCTTTTTCTGTGCTGTAGGTTTCGACGACTCGGTCGCGGCGAATGTTTTCTGTTGACGGTCCCGCCGCTGTGGAGTCTTCGTATCTGTGTGTGTAGGTATTGCCTCCGGTAGTGCGTGCCGGCCGCATCTGTCCGCTTCGCGCTGTAGGAATCGAGCCAACTTGACCAGGTCCGCTTCGTCTTCACTCTGTTCTGCTTCGAAGTCGTACCAGCGGTATCGCAGCGTCGGAGGAAGCTTGTCGACTGTCTTCGTTGTGACTTCCGGGTTGTATACGTAGAATATCTTGCCGAGAGCTTGCAGCGCTGTTACGATGTTGACCACTCGAGTAGCGAAGATACAGATGTCCTTAGGCGTATCGTTGGGGCGCGGCAGTGAACGCAGGCGCTCCAATTCGGAGATGGCGATAGCGTCGGGACGTCCGAAACGGGACTCGAGCGTCTTCATAATAACTTCTGGCTTGCCTGTGTGGATGAGTAGAGTCTCGACGGCTTCTTTGGCTTTTCCACGTATGCTGCGACGTAGGCGGGCCATGTTGTCGATGTCGGAGTAATGCGGCGATGTTTCTTGATATGCGGCACGGAACGACAACCATTCTTGATACGATTCGTAGTACGGGGGCAATTCTTGCACATGACGGGTTCCCGATCGCGCGGCGAGAGCGAAGGCATTCGCGAGCTCGGTGATATCGATGCTATGAGGCTGGCGAACGGCGACTGTAGTATTTTCTCCCGCCGGTGACGAAACGGGCATCTGAGGGGCGCGCGGGGTCGGTGGGGGTGACGCGCGCTGCACTGTGTTTACTGTAGTTTGCAGTACCTGTGGTTTCACGACGATCGGTGGTGGCGCCACTGTAGCTTGCGCGGCTGGCGTCGTGATATCTTGTTGCACTGCAGGCGACGGATTGTATGCTTGATCTGCGATGGCAAGCTGCGGTTGACTGGTGTCCAGCCAGTCGGTGACTCGACGCGCCGTTTCCTGTTCACTGATCACCGTGTCGTCGTCTTCTGTATCTGATTCTTCTTCTAGGGCGGCGACGCGGGCGGCGGCGAGTTCGACCTGTAGGCGTAGTAACTCTTCCTTGGCCTTGGTGAGGCGGAGCGATTTCTTGCTCTTCTGGCTGCTTCGGCGACGGGACGGACGAGGAGAGGCTACGCGTTCTGTAGGGAGCGAGGGAGCAGCTCCCGCGGCGACGACGGAGGCGGAGGGGCGCGGCGGGGCTTCTCTCGCGACGGTGCTGTGTGACGAGTTCGCTGTTGTGGTTCCATGAGTCCAAGTGTGGGTTTCTTCGGTAGCCGTGGTGCCGGAGGACGTGGTCGTGACTGTGGTGCCGCTGCTCTGAACACCGCTCGCTGACGAGGCTATTACCTCCGACGAACGCTCGGAGGCCCCTGGCGGCGAAACGGCGGGGGCTGTAGCGACGGCGGGTTGATCCGGAGACGGCTGTACGGGCGCGGCAGCCTCTGACGCTGCCCTCGATGTGCGCTCGCCCCGACCGGACCTCGACCTTGTTACTGGCATCTTCTATAGTTCTTCCGCGGCGAATGGGCGTAGATCCAACGCTGTGATATCCGGCTCCGAAAGGACCAGCAATGTACGTGACGAACCGTACACCGGTGCGCTGGGTGTCGAACCTACGTCCCTCTGTTCCACACCTGGGCTCAGGGAAAGCGCGGCGCGGTAGGCGCTCGAGACTGTACCACAAAGAAACAGGATAGAATGAACGGACGGTCAAAGAAACAAAATATTCGGTCGTATTGCCCAGCGGTACAGTCGAGCGTGGACGAAACGAGCGTACGGACAGAGCACTATTCTATACACTATGAGCCCAGCACTATTCTTCAGGCTTCTTTCTTCTTTTGCTTCTGTCTTCTGTTTCTTCTTTCTTCTCTGGAGAACTGGAGCGAACTGTGGACGCGATGGTACTGTGCGTATATTTATCCCCCAAATGGCGAGCGCACTCTGTATCCGTATGCGCGAGCTAGTCGAGCCAATAGGAACGCGGCGTTGACCTACCCCCCGCGCTCCCCTCTGTCCGTCCGTCGCCCATGCTCTATGTACATAAGCCATTTATTTACTATAAACATATGTAATTATCACTATTAATCTATATCTATCATAAACTATCTATATATCGTATTAAGAAATCTATTTACATAAAAAATCTATAGAAAACTGTTATCTTATCATAAGCTAAGTTGTATATCTCTGTATGCTATGTACGGGAAATAAAAGTCACACAAGACTATTTCTTTATTTGGCGACTTATTTAACTATAATCTATACTAACTTAACCTATTTACTATAGCTAAGGGGAATAAAAGACAAACTATACGATATTTTATTTACAACTTAGCCTATGTTATTCTAATTATATACTATTCTAGACTATCGTTTGTCGGCTGTCACGAACAGTATTTTTCTTACTTTTTTCCAAGAGGATTACCAAGTAGAAGCGGTAAACTCATAAAAGCATATACAGTTATTGCTTCAAGAGAAGATTCTTCTTTTCCTGGAAGCAAAAAAATATACTAATTAGATATCGATCAACAGAACATAAGAATACAAAAAGTTTCAAAAAGTTTTACTTAACAAATTGTTTACTGAGACTTCCCGTTAAGTAAGCAGCGATAAAGCAAATAAACACTTTTTGAAATCGACTTTGTCTCCTTTGTCGCCTTACCGTAGCTCTTTAGAGGTGATATTTTACAAACTATCGTTCTTATCTACGGTACGGTAGGCGAGAAATGTGATAAGAGTCAATTTTAATGGCTATCTCCCGCGACAAGTGTCTATTTGCTTTATGGTGCTAGACTAATACTATTTGAGTAGGTTTGCTTATAGCGAGGTAGTTTCTCGATTATACTACCCACAGGCGTAAGCAATATGGACAGGACAGGACCTTCATTACACTTTGAAAACAAAACGAAGACCTTTGAATTTCATTTCATTTCAATGATTTCAAGATCTGAATCACTACTAAAAAAGGTATATATGCTTCCTACATTGAGCGTGTGGCACGCTTATAAAAACCTCTGTTGGAAAGATAAAAGGTACTTACCAGCAAATTTGGGAATGTAGTCTTCCAAATCCTACGACGATAATATACTGTTTACGTCTTAATCCATAGTACAATGATCTCGCATACAAAACAAGTATGAAAATGAAAATAATATTTACTAGCGACCCGCCCCGGCTTCGCACGGGATATAAACCTTCCTCTTGAATCACTCTATCTATTAAAAAAAACCGCATCAAAATCCGTTGCGTAGTTTCAAAGATTTAAGCATACAAAGGGACATAGGGACAGAGAAAGCGACTTTGTTTTATACTATGTAGTGATTTCCGGATAATATGTAGATACACTTATTTAGTAACGCTCGAGTGAAGTCTAATGAAAAATGGCGGCATAAATAAACGCGAGCGCGGTCCGCGCAGGAGTCAGGAGAGAGCGCGGGCGCGGGGTGTTGTGAAAACATGCACATCGCAATGTTAACTTCATCGTAAGGTAACTGATACAAGAATATAGTAAGGATAACAATAAATATCATAAACGCAACAATACAAAACAAGTACACATAAACAACGCAGGTTTTTAGAGTTTTTACTATATTTTCTAGTAAATGGAAACAAAATATAGTTTTCACAACTAATAAATCGTTGCCAGAACTAGTTATTGTTGTTAATATTACAAAAATAAAATGTACTTGGTCATATATGCATATTGTTCTTATTACTTATTAGTTCATTGTTGATTACCTTATAAGAATGTGCTATTTACTGTATTGGTGTTACTATGAACATTCTGGCAATCACAAAAATGTCGTATTTTATTTATTAAAATAATTCTGTTTGATGGCAAAATATTCTGTTAGATTGTACTAGAATTATGGCTACTATATATTCTGGTAATATTGTAGAATATTTTTCTCCGTGTAAACTCGGTACACGAATGGCATCCAAGCCAAGGTTTTTAGGACAACAAACTGTTTTAACTACTCGAACTACTTCTACTATCCTTTCCATCGATATACTTAATATTAAATCGGAGGCTGACTGACTGATTGCAATATTAAAGCAGAGACCAAAACGCTGAACGTAGAAACTTAAAATTTTGAAAGGTTCTAAGAAAGGAATTTGGGATACTCTGTCTTTAGTGGAGGAATTTCCCATCTAAACTCCCAAATTTCAAAATTAAAAACCAAAATTAATGAGGGCGAGATGCCGAGGGCAAATTTTGACTCCCTTAAAATTTACGGGATGGATTTTCATGAAGTTTCTTACGAGATGGATAGAGCAAAACCTGGTTTTGATTTTATTTATCGCAGCATAATTATGTGAAAAATTATTAACCGCTAAGATTTTCAAGATTTTCTTTCACTTTCAAACGGTTGTTCCACTGAAATATGCCTGAAAAGCCTGCAAGCATGTACATCAGTTTTTTCTTCACTGTCCTTAGCGCGCATACTTTATTTCTATTTGCTCGTGGCGAGGTAAGAGGGGTGGGGGTTGGACCGGCGCGGTAGCGTCGCCCCAGCCAGTGTGGGCTGCGACGGCGGACTGTCTGCTCGTGTCGACGGCCATTTTGAATTACTGAGGAACCATAGTGCAGTGACGTGTATGAGTGAGCGCACATGCGTGTGATACCGACCTGAGTGGATGATTTATATGGATAGTGCTAGTGTTGTGTGTCGGATATCAGCCGGTAAGTTAGTGTTGATTTTGTTATTGTAAAATGTCATCTGGTAATGATTTATCAGATAGCGGTGGCTGAAACGTTGGTTCGCTGTCTTATTAAACGTTAATTAGTTGATGTTTTGTGCCGTAATCTGGGTTATAATATTGTAAGTAATTAATGTTTAATGTGTGTATTTTGATTTAAAGGACATTGATATAATTATAAGGTGTTAATAACGAAAGTGTATGTGTATAGGTACTTAAGAAAAAGTTCAATGTTGAAATTAAATAGCAAAACTTTAGTCGCAACGTGATTATACAATTTATTTAATCGATTTGAATGAAAATATAAGACAATAATTAAGGTTACAATAACGGTAAATTAACGTAAAAAAAATAATTAACTGAAAATACGCATATTTTCAGAAATATGACTTTAAGACTAGTAAAATATGTAAAAAAAGCAATATCTTTTAAAAGTATGATTGTTGGAGAGTGGTTTTTCAAAACTGGCCTTATTCTAAAAATCGGCTCGACAGATAACTCATCACGACGTCATTAGCTACGTATAATCATCGCACCTCATCTCAAATATTAATTTAAAGTCACAGATTTACTCTTTTGTGAAATAAGATACCAACTACCAGCTTTTCTGAAAGAATTAGAATACATGGAAGTATTTTTTTGTAGTTGGCAACGCGCGTGCGTTATCTATTTCTATTTTGCAGGCTTCCATAGCCAATGGGGTCTACAATTGTCTGCCCCACATTTTGTTTTCGTAGCCACACAGCGAAAATAAAAAAGTTAGCTCTTTTTTTTTATCTGTAATAACATTAAAATAGATCAGGGTTGTACTTTTTGTACTACCAAATTTTGTCAATTATGTTTTTATATTGTATTCTGTAGATTATATATTTCTGTATACTGTAACTTGAAAACTATTAGATTTGTAACTTAAAAACTTAAATTAATTTTATACTATAAACAACTTAATATTTTTTAGATCTATATTAATTAGGTTAAAGAAAAAACTGTTATGTAAGAGCGAAGCCTCCTGGCACAGGCATATTTTTGCTTAAAAGGAGGTTCCAACAAACCATGTGGTAAAACTTTTTATTTACCTAATATTTTTTTCATCACTTCTGCATTTACATGCGCTCTCAAGACGCATCTTGTCTGACATTTTTTTTGGGAGATACATACGTTTCAAACAGTGAATAACGTCACATGCGTTTTATTTTCGATGGTCTGCAAAGGTTTTCACAGTTTACAGATCGATAACAAGCTAATTAGGTATTTAAAAATAGAAAACGCGACTGACAACTTACATAGCCTATGTCACTCGGAGGAATGCAAGGAAACTAACAATACCTCTCACATCAAAATCTGTTAAGCCATTCAGAACTAGTGGTGGAATAAAAGAAACTTACATACTTACAAACATAAACCCTGAAAACATAACACTCCTTTTTTGGTCAGTCGTGTAAAAAATAAGGAACAAAATATAGAGAAGTGGCTGAAGCTTCAAACCAAGACACAATATAAAATAACTCATTAAACTATACTTTAGTTTAATGAGTTATTTTATATTGTGTCTTTGTAAAAAACAAGTTCTTGTGATACTAATACTAATAAACCGAGATGAAAATATAGCTTAGATACATTAAAAATTAGCACACCAGTTCCCCTGGCACCGGTTCACGAGTTGGACGCATGGATCAGCCATTGCAGAAGCTCGACCACAGTAGAGGAAACCCTACAACCTTATTGAAAACCTCAATTTATCAAATCAGTTTAGTTTGAAGCGGTGGTGGCCAAGTGGTAATGACACCCGCCTGAGGTCGGATAGGACCCGGGTTCAAATCCTACCTGTGTCACATGAGTTTGTAGATTAACTAACTCATGTATGGTAGTTTTCTCATAGACCTGCTTCCGGTGAAGGAAAACATCGTGAGGAAACCTGCACATTGGCTGACTGTTAGGTTACTAGTGTGTATACGGCTACTGGCACTAAATGGCGGTAGTCGTAAAAGTCATGTCAGATGCCTTTAGGCGACTTGAATAAATTCTGACACCAGTGTTATTATTAACGCACTCGAGAAGAAGAAGACCAATTTAGTTAACAATTAACTAAACCTAACAAGTATTAAGTACAGATATACGATCAAAATCCTGTATCCGGAAGCATGTACGATTGAATTAATTAGATTAACAGTTTGCGACATTGGAAGGATTGGATTCCAATTTAGTAACTGCCTAACCTTCTTCAGTACAGTCAAATAGAAGATAGATAGACTTTATTGCAACATTTATAGAAAAGAACATTCAAAATTGTAACAAAAAAGTAAATACATAAATAAGCGCAAATGCAATTTCTTCCAGCCAAACTTTGGGTGGAAAGAGATATAAGTGAAAAGAGTAGGGTGCAAGTCAAAAGCTTAGAGGTCTATGCAAGGTAACTTGATATGAATTTGTAACAATTAAATGTAATTGAATTACCTATGCGGTAGTAATTGAGGCGGATTTGCAATGAGCTTTTGGCAACCAACCTGTGGTTGCTATTGACATAATATTTATTTAAATTGTGTTAACAAAAATGTAAAAAAATAAAACCAGCAAAAAATCACAAGTTGAAATGAAAATAAAACATTATTTGAGGTATAAAATTGTGTAACACAAATCGTATTTTCTGAAATAGGATAGGCGTTATTTTATTTTTCAATATACAAAAAATTCAACGTCTGCCAAAAGATAATGTACTAAAAACCTTATATTACTTAAACTATAAAAATCACGGAAATTAAAATGGAACTAAATTCGTGTATCGTAGCAATAGCTTCGTAGCTATTCGTAGCAATCGTAGAGCTTTGTAGCTCTTCATAGCAATCGTAGAGCTTCGTAGCAGCCGTAGCATTTCGTAGCGGTCAGTTTGTGCGTCAGTCACAAGTATTTACTTGTGACTGACGCACAAAAGCAAACATTTGCTCTGTAATTTTCTGATTGTAAAGAGAAGTTGGAAAAATGACTTAACACATTATATAACATTTTATATAATTCATCTGACCATTAATACTTAGAAAAAAATATCGCTTTCCCCTTTTGTACCCTTAGATTTTTTAAATTTGGCATCTGATTTTAATTTCGTTTAATAATTTCGATAATTTCTTCCAAAAAGTTTTCAGGCATAATATAAATTAATATAATTAGGCTCATTTAAATGTTAAAATTCGTTTTTTAGAAGATCGTTCCTTATAGAGAAAATTTGTCAATTCCTGAGACCTGGGGTCCAACTACAAAATATATTATTCATATTTAATCCTCAGTATTCATATAATTGGCCATTAATAGTAATGTTGTTACAGAAAAGTAAATGATTACCTTAAGTATAGAGTAGTAAGTACTATATTTATCATGTTTTGTCAACTATCTAGTTTGCGGTACCTTAAGGTGCAAATCCACTGTTCCGTACGATGCGCACCCTTCTTTCACTTTACACAAACACATAAAGAGCACATTTTTCCTTCAATAGGGGACCGGACAAGGTACTAGCATTGTTAAAACTATTTAAGCAATATTACTAACACAACTATAAATAACATGTAAATAAACTCATTTTGCGACCTAAATTATTTATTTAGCATGAGTTTGTACTCCTGAATTAATTCATTGGAAATCAAACTTTTTTGGAATCCATTTGTTACGTATGACGTCATAAGATTATATATTATCTTTGAGTAAGGGGTGTTTTGGCATATTATGTCAAAACAATGCCAAAAGTTTAAATTGGTTTTGATCTATTGAAATAGTTAAGTTACTTTTCTGATTATTTCACTGATCATTCTATAATAGTTAGATTCTTCAATGAGGCTTCTTCACTGATGTGAATTACCTTGTTCTCCAAAGCATAAATGGAGAATCTCAATATTAATTCAGATTTGATCTGTACGCAGTAATGAAATGGCTCCTAAATAGGATTTCAGTAATGACCTGGAGGCCGTGGTTTGGCAATTGCGTAGAGCCTATTTACTGTTATTACGTCACCAACCTGTATTTATTGGTCAACTGGGCCTTGTATATGTAATTGGGTTTCATTTATATAGTAAACAAAACTATGATTCAAGTGTTCATTCATTTCATTTCTCGATCCCTAATAATAATCTTGTGTATTTTTTTGTCAAATGAAGTTGAAGTTTAATTTTAGATATATTATATATATATATATCTAAAGATAGATATATCTTTAAAAAAATTAGATCGACTTTGAATTTTTTTTTCTTGTAAAATTTTTGAATTAGTTGACAGTGTCGGCTAAATTCTCGACTTACGTCCAAAAGGGACTTATGTTCGAATTCTAGACTCGGCTTTCTACATGTACTTCTGAGTTTGTTAATATACCTACTCATATCTGACACATATATACGCTCGTTTTCTTTGATCACCACTTGCTTCCGAAGAAGGAAAACATCGTGAGGAAACTTGTACACTATCTGACTGTTTTAAATCACTAGTGTGTCACTACTTTTGCTAGATGGCGATAGTTCATGTAAGATGCATTTATTAATTTTAAGACAGATGTTGTAAAGTGACGTCTTTGGAGAGAATGCAGCAGTGGAGTTTGTTGCGCCGCCTCTTCTCCACTTGCGCTTTGGAGGCGGTGGTAACCTTAGCATTAAGTAATTTTATGACGTCAACTAATTATAAAACAAGAATATGACCATTTATAAGTGCTATTTTTAAGCCTATTTAAATAAAAACATTGACTTTGACTGAAAAAAATAATTAATTTAAAACTTTATTGCACAAAAGTACAAAAATTATTTATTTATTTAAACTTTATTGCACAAGTTATATGTGTAAAAGTACATTGGGCGGACTTAATGTATTTTCTAGCAGTCAATCAATCAATCAATCAATAATCTTTATTGTGGAAACACAAAGGTCTTAAGGTTTAGTAAAGTTTCACTGTGTCCTGTCCTTAGCAGAACGTACAATATTTGAATAATATTGATATTAAATTTTAACTAATAATGTAAAATCGTTAAATAATAAAATCATTAAAAATAGAAAATAATTAACACTAAAACTTATAGTCTACCTCAGTCTTATTATGTCGATTAAAGAAAAATCTAACACCAATGTTACACGCTCGATAACAAAGAAAGACTTCTTAATTTCTTATATATCAGACTACATAATTTACTTACACTGAACAATTAAAACTAAATGTCTAACGACCTTTATAATTACAGATTCCGTTTGTGAGTTGTCTTTTTAAAGGCTCCATTTGTACGTGAATTATTAACGATTGTAATTATTGTAATGTTTATAATATGCCTGTCCAAAAATATACAAACTTAGTTGTTGCTAAAGTTTAGTGACGAACAGACGAGAAAATCTCCCAACAAGTTAATTATTAACAAAATAAAAATACGACTGACAACTAACATGGAGGAATGCAAGAAATCAAAAATACCTCTCACAATTAAAATCTGTTCAGCCGTTCAGGACTTATGGTAGAATAAAGAAACTTACATACATACTTACATACTTGAACTCTGAAAACACCAATCCTTTTTAGTCTGTGTGTAAAAAATGAAATAAAGATACTTAACAAGCTGTGCCCGAGGCTTCGCTTACGTGGGAAATTCGGGATAAAAATTACCCTACGTGTTATTCCCGCTATTATTCTTCCGGTGTACCAAATTTCTTCAAAATTCGTCCAGTAGATTTTGTGTGATTGAGTAATAGACATACACACAAACTAATTTTTAAACTTTCGCATTTATAATATCAGTAGGAAGGAATACCATGAAGAGTTAAGTAATAACGTCTTCTTCTTGACAAGTCGAAATGGCATCTATATTTTCTCAGACCAGTATATAGCAACGACAATAGCCCTATCGTTGGTAGTAATAACGTTTTGCTCTAGGATCCGCCCATCATACTAAACGCTCCTCTACCAAGGAGTCCTCTATCGAGTGGCTCATTAATATATAAGGACACGAATTCAGAATGCTTCAGTGACGGGTTTGTGGGTATGTGATCTAATAGATTAGCATAGATCGTAGGTACTTGTACGTCTATAATCCCACTACCTTCTAATATCTTGCCTGCATCTATGTTTCCGAGAAATACAACCTGACTCTCTTCAAAACCTGAGTGAATAGGCTGCTTCTGGGTAAGCTCGCTACACCGTAGACCTCATCTCTATTCTCGGGCAAGATTGTGGTCAAGAGCAAACCCATCCTGTATACAAAATATAGTGTTTGGTTTCTTATGTGTGTAAAAGATCAAGTTACAATTTGTTTTTTTTGTTATTCGGTGGTGGGGCGGTTAATAAGGGGCAAGGCAGACCCAAATATTTTTGTTAAAGCAAGGATGTAGCTCTGTTATCTCATTAAAGCACTTCGTTGAAATCATTATGGCTGTTTCATACAAACGTGTGAAACAAATGGACTCTCATTTGCTCGCTGATATTAACATAAGCGATATGAATGAGAATAAAAGAGAAAAAGTGACATTAATACAGAAATGCAAATAATATTTACATAACGGCTGTGGTAATGACTTGTTCGTTTATCGTACAATTTTCGGGTCTGAATGATAAGTATTCTTTTATAATTTGATGAATATAATTACTTAATATAGTCTCATTATTGGCCGAAATGGAATCGAAAATCTGGGAGAGCGTATTCTCTACAGGGTGTTTTTTAAATCATTGGCATCCTTTCTACTGATGAAAGTACTCATGAACATGAGCAACTTTTTGTATGGGACCGACTCAATCCGATGGAAAAAAAATCTGCTGTTCCATACTATTTTCCAATACCTACTCACCCGAAATGTATGGAACAGCTGATTTTTTTTCCATCGGATGTGTTTTGGGTTTCCCTGGTTTCCTCCTGCCGGCTCCAGGGCCTTTCCACTTTGTACAGAGGATCGTCCAGCGATTATCTTTGTATCTGGCTAAGTGTCCCGCCCAACGCCATTTCATTTTAAGTGAATAAGATAAAGCGTCTATTATTTTCGTCTTCTTTCTAATGGCCTTGCATCGTATTTTATGTATTTTCCTTATATTAAGGATGCATGCCTACTCGGATAAAAATTATAAAAATAAGTGTATAAATATCTTGAAAAGCTTATCTTATTAGCTGTAAGAAACGTGACATCAACATCGCGACGGTGCTTAAACACAACATGCCTACGTTTGTCCCTCAAAGCCTGGCACGAGATTTGTGCCAATTGTTTAATAGGCTGGCTTACAACCTCTTGTATCGTTAGGCTTAAGCGGCCGAAACTCAATTACATCAAGCTTTTCAACTAAACGACTCAGTAGTTTGATCACATTACCATTTAAAGTTTTAGTTTAAGTATTTACATTTTGCAATCGTTTGTTAAATGTTTTTCATTGTTTATCATCTAACGCTTTGCAATCTGTGGGAGTGATTTTGTGAAAAATCAATGAGATTTGATGATGACTTATTTAACAAAGTGAGAAAAAAAAATTCTACTAATCTTACTAATATTATAAATGCGAAAGTTTGGATGTGAGTTTGTAAATTTGCGAGTTTGTGAGGATGTTTTTTACTCAATCACGCAAAATCTATTAGATGGATTATGATAAAAGTAGGTCTCTCTCTCTTTAGTCGTATTTCCTCATGACTAAGGGTCGTGGTCATTATATGGAATGAAACACACACAACGACTCTCATGGCAATTTTTAATGGAGTGGTTTGGCATTGCCTTCTCCATTTCACACACTAGCTGATAATCATCAACCAGAGTGCAGGTTTCCTCACAATGTTTTCCTTCACCGGAAGCAAGTGGTGGTCGATGAAAACTAACATGAGTCAGATTGGTATACAAACTCATGTAGCCTGGGCAGGATTCGAACCTGGGATTTTGTATCCACAGGCGGGCGCCCTACCACTCGGCCACCACCGCTTCCGCCCCGCCAAAATTAGGTACACGGGTAGAAAAACACCGGGAATAGCACATAGGGTACTTTTAATCCCGAAATTCCCATGGGAGCGAAGCCCCGGGGCGCAGCTAGTAATAACTAAAAATCTTGGGTCTTTGCCCCGCTGCCGGTTGATTCCCCTTTTTATGTAATAAAAACTCACCAAAATAAAGCCAACATATGTCTGCTATCATAAAGGGTAGAACAAACGAATTACAGATATCTAATAATAAATTTCGCTGCTCACACGATTCTGTGCAATAAATTCCCTTTTGTAAATTACGATCCCCCAAATGCCTGAGGGATCGCAATTATTTCGTGTCTGCTACGTACCCCTATACCATAAATGTAATTAAGATAATATACTTCTAATCTTTTAGTTGACGAAATTTTGAATAAGTATTAAAAATTTATTCTATTAAGGGCTAATTTTTTAATCCTGTGATGAATACTTTTGAAATTATAAATAAAATAAAAATATATACTTTTTTCCAAAAGAACAGGTTTAGGTAGCCGACCCCGTGAGATACGGGAAAAGGCTAGGGAGATGATGATGATGCAAGAAATGCAAAACAGCGCACAGGTCCGACACGCACTTGGCCGGTTTTTTTAGATAAAGTCTAATGTACAATTATCTTGGTAATTCTTAATACTGATTGCAGACAAGATGTTTTACGTCAAAATGCTGAAGTACCTAACATATACATACATACGAACATAGTTATATTATAGCTATTCTATTTACTTCAGACATCTGATCAAGTCTAATGTACAATTATCTTGGTAATTCTTAATACTGATTGCAAAAAAGATGTATTACAACTCGTACGAATTAACTGTGCACCTCGCGCTGTGACATATACCTCCAGCGGAGTGCACAGTTGATTCGTACGAGTTGTAGGTAGGTAGGTACCTAACTACCTACATCGACTCTTTCATTCATCATTACTTACAAACTCGTAGCTATCAACTGTGCACTCCGCTTTAAGTATAATGTCACAGCGCGAGGTGCATAGTTAATTCGTACGAGTTGTACGTCAAAATGCTATAGTACTTAACATTTAAATATAATAAAGCAGTAACCAACTTCAGGTGTGCTCTTATAGCTAGTATTCATTTATACCTATATTTATGGAAACCAATCCATTCGCCAAGTAATTACTTAAGCAATGAACACCATTTTATAGTTCTTGGTTAGTGTTCCTTAGGCACGGCTGATAAACGACTGGTCGTTATTGTTAGCATTTATGTGAATTGACTAACTAGTTACAATTAATTTATAATACTAACATGGGCCCGAAACGTTTCTGTGGGAATTTCTAGAAATCCTCTCTTAGTGCTCTCCTACAACGCCTAAAGAACCTACATGCTAAATTTCAGCTTCCTACGCTCAATAGTTTTAGAAGTTCGTTGTCTGTAAGTCACTCAGTCAGTAACGGAAGAATCCTACTCGTACTAATATTATAAATGCGAAAGATTGGATGTGAGTTTATGAATTTTTGAGTTTTTG
The DNA here is from genome assembly GCA_018467065.1 of Ephestia elutella. NCBI lineage: Eukaryota > Metazoa > Arthropoda > Insecta > Lepidoptera > Pyralidae > Ephestia > Ephestia elutella. The sequence continues at coordinate 5,053,108 of CM031576.1, read as the reverse complement.
AGGATGTTTGTTACTTAATCATGCAAAATCTACTGGACGAATTTCGACGAAATTTGGTATACGGGTAGACAAATACCGGGAATAGCACATAGGATACTTTTTATCCCGAAATTCCTACGGGAGCGAAGCCCCGGGGCGCGGCTAGTTTTTTATATATTGATTGATTGACTGATGATCAGCCATTTTTATGAAACTAAAAACTCCATGATATCGCTATTATTTAATAAGCGATTTTTCTGACAGCTAATTAAGAAAAAAAATCAGTATAAAAAAATCTCAACAGTTGGAGTTTTATTGAAAGCCGAAACGTTGTAATAATGGCTCTATATTGTGCGCTTTTTATTGTCAGTCAGAGGCAGAAAAAAAATCACATAACAGTTTGACAGTTGCACAAATAACAATATTGATACTTTTTAGATGTTTTTTATTCGGTTTTATTTTTTTTTTAATTCCAATCCCATGCATTTTTGCTTTTTGAATGGTCTCGCCTTTCACTAAGCGCCACCTATGAATTCATTTGGAACTATTTATTTTTATTTGAGGCTCGGAAAATCCCTCATTGGTTTGATTAACTTTAAAGTTGCCATTTCTGTTCCGAATAACTATTATTATGTTAGTATTATTGATAACAAATAAAAATAGAAAATTTTAAAAATAATTCAGCAATGCTCGTAAGCTAACAAATAATATTAATGAGACATATGTTTTCTTGTTTGAACAAGTCGATTGGTGTACAAGACCCATGTATCCCAAACAAAACAGCCAAACATTGAACCGCACAAGATTTATTGTTTGTTCTGAATTAAAAGAAAATACGAGTAAAACAAATGTGAAATTGCGGTGACCGCAGACAAACTGCCTTTCCACGCAAACTGGCGAGAATACGGAAATACAGCCTTTAAAACCTATGCCTAGGCTGCGTTTGCACTGTATTTTTAGTGATGAAGGAAATGTATTGATGGTGTGTAAGGGATGTAGCGACCTCAATTTAATGATTGTAAACATTAAATTGTGTTGTAAATCACGAGGTTTACTATGGCAATAAACATTTGAACTTACAACGTAAAAGGATTAGACGTAGATAGCTAAATTGATCAACACTTTATTGCACCATTTACAGAAAAGAACGTACAAAGTAATGACAAAAGTAAATACATAAATGAGCGCAAAGGCTTATCGCAAATGCAATTTCTTCCAGCCAACCTTTGACATAAGCTGTTAAAGATAATTAAATTTTTTTCGTAGCTTCTTTATTTTCCACCAAAGAATTAATATGCGTAAACTAAAATTTTTGTCGTCTTCTATTAGACTTACATCACTCGTAACCAAAGCGCGTTTTCATCGGAGCTTGACTTCTGTATAGTCAATGTTTTGTCCATTCTCGGTTTCCAACGCGCAGGGAATTCTAATAAAGAAGCAAATTGGAAAACGTTACTGGTATTGAAACTGGTCCGTGACGTACGTAGCGGGATCACTGCGGGACAGCAGCTGATCCCTGCCTGACAGCGACGTGGAATGAAAATTAGCACCGTTCGGTTTTTTGTTGTCAATTGGTTCGAGCAAAAGTAGATAAGTATATTGGGTATCTCATACTAATTAAATTAATTAATCAATTTTACTAGATACTTCTTTTTACACGACTGACCAAAAAAGGAGTATTATTTTCATGGTTCATGTATGTATGTATGCATGTAAGTTTCTTTATTCCACTATAAGTCCTGAACAGCTTAACAGATTTTGATGTGAGAGGTATTTTTAGATTCTTTGCATTCTTCCAAATGACATAGGCTATGTGAGTTGTCAGTCGTGTTTTTTATTTTTTAATAATTAGCTTGTTCCTTTGTCAAGATGGAATTATCGCCCTTATTACACGACTGACCAAAAAAGGAGTGTTATGTTTTCAGGGTTAATGTATGTATGTAAGTATGTATGTATGTAAGTTTCTTTATTCCACCATAAGTCCTGAACGGCTTAACAGATTTTTATGTGAGAGGTATTTTTAGATTCCTTGCATTCCTCCGAGTGACATAGGCTATATAACGTTATCAAAAAAACAAAATGGCGGATTACATATGCGATAAATAACAGACCAAAAAAATAAAATTTGATCAATCTTATCGAGTGGGTATCAAATTGAAGGGTTGTAAAAGGCGATCTCAAAAATGTATATAACTTGTCAGTCGTGTTTTTTTTTTTATTTTTAATAATTTCATTTATTTTATTATAAGTATCATCATTATAAATTCTTTCGTTACTGAGTGACTGACAGATAACGCACAGCCAAAACTATTTTTGTAGTAGTATTGTTTGTAATATTGGGAGTAGGAAACTGCAATTTGGCATGTGGGTTCCTTAGGGAGTGTAGGAGAGCACTAAAAGAGGATTTCTCGAAATTCCCACGGGAACAAAGTCCCGAGCCCAAACTAGTATAAAAATATGTGTCTTCTATCATCAGCCATTTTAATGTCGTCTGCTACAGTATTATTCGTATTCGATTGTAATTACAGCAGAGACCAACAACGGTTAACCGTTTGTGCCTCCTGTTTCGAGCTCCTCGAAAAAATACAACTTTAGTCACCCATCCCCTGACCGACACTTGTGAAATTTGCTTAACCGCCACTGCGACACGTAATAAAGAATAGGTAAACTAAATAGAAAATTACGTGGACTGATGAATTAACGGCCTTTGATAGGCGGTGGCAGCAGCTAGCGAGAGATAGAGGTAGGTAGTTGAAGAGAATAAGGGGGGGGGGGGTTACTTCAGCCCAGTAGTGGGACTTACTAACTAAATAAAAAAATAATAAAAAATATACTTATCTAAGATTTTTATTCCTATCTCCATGAATTTACAGTAACATCGTAAAAATTCAAAAGTCAACTTTGTAAAAGCTCTAATTTCGTCTAATTATGTAAAATTTTAAGCAAAAACGTAGTCTCTTATTGTACAAGGCAAAATGAACTCTGATTAAACGAACAAGTCGCAGTGAATTAGGCATGCCTACTTTATAATTAAAGACAAGGGAAACTCAAGAGTCGGAAAAGTATTTTTCTCTAAAACTGGTCTCTAATTAAAACAAATTTTAGAAACAAGATATTACGTTTTTCGCTCTCAAAATGTTGAGATCATTAGATTTGTTTGTAAGTGTTCTACTCTACTTTTATGAATAAAAACATTCTGCGCTAGATTGTTTACACAATTTCAATTGTTACAGAGAATATAATATTTGAAATTGTAGAACTTTAATTCCCGTGGGCTTTTAAAATAAAAAGTATACCTACTAGTGAAATGAAGCACAAAGATTAAGCCCTATATCATTTTAAGTTTTATCTTAGCATCAAGTTATTAAAACCTTTTTTGCACAAAGTTACAAAAAATATGTAGAAATAGTGGACTAAACGCCATATAGCATTCTCTACCAGTCAATAATCTGTTCATAAGTTATTGTTGTAAATAAATCATAACTAATATTATAAATGCGAAGGTGAGTTTGTTTGTTACCTCTTCACATCTACAGATCTAATCTTCCTAAAATTTCGCAAACACATGATTAGAAGTACTGAAAAGGACATGGGTTCCTTTCAGCTCGAGAAAAAACACTGTTCTTGAGGGAAATTCACGCGGGCGAGGAGGCTGCAGGCAAAAGCTATTTTAACAAATTTTCATTTAGACTTTTTAATGCTGTAGGTATCAAATAGTTTTTTTATCGATTTTATACTACGTACGCCGTGAAATGTAGGATACATCTCACCTCGTAAACAGACAAGGTTGGTGATATAGTTATCCGAAATTAGTTGTGGCGGACACAGAACGACCGTAGGGCGCCGCGCGCCTCCCCACGCTGCTCTTTCAGCGAAATAAAAGTTTATTACGAGTTATATAAGCCTATACGCTTTATATTTTTACAGCTTTGCTTTTGCCTGCAGTTTTGCCCGAGTAAGTTATATTTCAAAACCTTCATCATGTAATAAACTTGGTGGATACCAAGTTTATTACTGAAAACTGATTGAAAATCCGTTTAGTACTTTTTGAGTTTATCGCTAACAGACAGACGCGAACCACAGAAGACATTTACAATCTTACTCAAAACGTAGTTAACTGGCTAAGAGGACTGACTTTTAAAAATAATAAAATGTGTCCGCCTATTCTATTGAAAGTCAGACGATTAAATATAACCTTTTTTTGGTAAAAAAGTTTTTATATGATTCTACTAGCCGCGCCCCGGAGCTTCGCTCCCGTGTGAATTTCGGGATAAAAAGTACCCAATGTCTATTCCCGGTATTTTTCTACCCGTATACCAAATTTCATCGAAATCCGTGTATTAGATTTTGCGTGATTGAGTAACAAACATACTCACAAACTCACATCCAAACTTTCGCATTTATAATGTTAGTAGGATTTTGTTTCAGCATTCTAGAAATAATTCAATTTGTCGAGGCGAATTCGAGCGCTCGTCAGAAATTCCACAGAACCGACAGTATGCTAGGAATGTCCTATTGATTCGATATATTGCCATTCTTATCTACTTTTATTTGTTTGGAGCTAATGTTTCGAATGTAATTGCAATCATGATGGCCAGATTGGAATCAAGCGGTGTTGACATGTCGTGGTGGATGCAATTTCACAAAACACTCACTGCTCATACTAGTTTGGACATTTCGCTACCATCACTTAAACAAAAATGTATTCACTGTTTGAAATGGGACACAAATTTTGACTAAGGTATAATTTGAGTTTGTGAAGTAAGGGCTTGTAGAGTTAGATAGATAATAGTAGTTTATGATATAAGTGCGGTAAGTTGAAAATTACAGCCGAGGCTAGGATATTGCTACAAGAAAGCAGAGGCTGTAATTTTCAAAGCGCACGTATGTCATACGACGTTTTATAACATATTTGCGAGGAAATATTTTAATAAAACTCGGAAAACGACAATACTTACCAAAGAAAAAGCGCGCGGAATAATTTTACTTCTTCACAAATCAGCGATGCGCGCGCTTCAGCGCTTTTTTTTAGGCAGAGGCACAAAAAACAGCCAGTATTATTAATAAAGTAAATTAATATTTTTGTGTTTTGTTACAGATAAATGGTTGTAAATTATTGTCAAAATTAATTTAAAGAATTATTTTTTTATTTATTTTATCTCCTGAAGTTAATTTTATTCATAAAATGTTGACCACTTTTCTGACATAAAACCTATTTGCTAAGATTTAAAAAAATATCGTTCGTTTTTAGACGGAGCGTGCATTTTACTTTACAATAACGCACAAGTGCGTAATGTGATACAATACAATATTGAAATTGGTGAAATAAGTGACACTTTACGAGCAAATATGTTATAAAAACCTTTATTTGCAGCCACAAAACACACAAACAGTTTCAAACAACAAATTAAAAGAGAATAGAGTACAAAATAACAAAAAATATACATAAAATAAGTGTGTGCTGCAGCAATACAAAAAGGTCACACCTCAGTGGCACAGAGTATGTAGTTGGTTGGTTGGTTTGTTAGGGCATGTAAATAGAGTTAAAAGGGTGGCCCTACATAAGATCTAAAAACATTTTGACAGTATGATCCATTATAGTCTTGTCTTAGCAACATTTTACATGAAAATATTTTTGGTGGAATATTCCACGTACAGACATAGACCAGTTATGTATACATTTTATTAGCCCCGATACATATGCTTTGTTTTTTTTTTTTAATAAACATGGGTACTGCAATCAAGTTTAAAGAAAAATTCCATCCGTCATATGACTGAAATACATCATTCTCTTACGAGAACTTCCAATTATCATAATGTAAGGTATTCAGTTACGTTCAACAATGTATTCGACGAAATTATATTATACTAACATGTTGTAACATATTACTGCTGCCACGACATCTCAGATAACATACTTATGAATAAATTACTGCGTCAAACTTAGATCCTACCAAAATAAGCTTTATAATAGTATCATAAGTTTGATATTCGCGTGGTCTGGGCATTTTGAATTATTTAAAATATAATTTCTGTCGTAATTTCTTAGACGTTGATATGTTAATTTATTATGACATTTGATTGGTTTGAACGAAAGCAGTGTGTCACGAATTGCCAATTAATGTCAATTTACAGTGTATTTATTTGTTTGAAGTATCTATTTGGGTCAGTCGTTAATTTGATAAGTGACATCAAAGACTAATAAATCGTTGTCAAGTCAATCAAAACTGGGTGATAATATTAAATTTAACACAAATTTAAATTACTTATTTTCTAATTTGTAACAATAAAATTAAATTTTGAATATAAATAATCTAAATTTCACATTTTTGAATATATACGTTAAAATGAATTTCATTTTTACATTATCAACGCGAATATAAATCCGCCTACTAAATATTTTCAATGGCAGATTCGCAAATCATCAATGAAACTCTAAAATCGAAATTGATTTACTTTTTATTACGTATTTTCATTCCCGCTTGGTACGAAAAACAAAGTTCACGTAAGCAGAGTCAGGGCAAAAGGGTCGCTTAATCTACTAAAATGAATTTCTCAAATAATAATTAATAGATGAAATATTCAGATAGCCCATTCCGTCTCACCCTAAACTATACGTTCAATAGCCGTGAAATCACTGCTAATTAATCTTTGCGTAGAACAATAGCCTCTATAGTCAGTATAGCCACTAGATTACTTTGATAATCCGATTGGAAAAACGTTACATTGTTCCAGGCATGAGTTCCGTTTTCAAATTAATTAACTTTAACAATAGCTCTATGTATTGCTATCGAATTCCTTTTTTCAATGGCCGAATTTATTTTTATTTTTAAATTTATCCAGCCAGTTGTTCTACAAATAATGTTCTATTTACCTATTATTAAAATGTACAAATCTTCATCTTTGTAGCTGTTAATTTGTTTCTTTTTCTTTTTAATTTAAATGTTGAAATAGTTCTTTGCTTAATCCAATGTAAATACTGACTTTACATCAGCAAAAAAAAGAACAAGTAAAACGAATAATACCTAACGCTTTTTTAATTCTCATTTTCTAAACGTTAACTTACGCGTTGAAAATATCTAAATGCCGGAATATTTCCTCCAATTTTCCTATAAATTTAATTAAGTTTGCGTTGTTTACCATGGCTTTCCCTCTTCCTCCCGGGTCTCCCGGAGCAATACATTTTGATCTTTATCTTTATGTTGCTTCAATATTAACTTCTGCTGTATTAACTCCGGTTATTTATGGTTTCCTAATATTAAATCTCCAGGATCCAATCAAGGTAAGTTAAGTAGTACTCATTTCACGATATTTTCGAGCTTAATAATATTGAAATACTGTATGTAATATTTAATCACTTTCTAAAAAAAACTAAACGGAAACCTAACAGAATCAATCCTGCAAGGGTTCCGTTTTTTTCTTTGTGAGGTACGGAACCCTAAATATGAGAGAATTGAAAACACATTGAACCCCAATGCGCCTGAGGGTCCAATAAGTGGAGCCGCGGAGACACAAATATTTGTGCCTGTAATGCCATACGAGGGGAATAGGTTTGATATGTGATTATGTGATTGTGTGTGGTTTGTGTGTGATTGTGTGATGTTGTGTGTGTGTGTGTGTGGTTTTCATATGTGAAATGTTAAATTGTATCAAAGTACCTAATACTATATCCATGATAGGATATTGTCATCATTGTTATTGGACATTGTTGTGTGGAAACTCCTGTGAGTTAGGGTGGTGACTGAATAAAATCTCATCAGCGTCATCAAGCATTTTTATCCAAATCCACAGACTAGTAGCCCGTAACAAGACCTATAGAGTACTATTATAATTAATCTGAAGAGATTGATTTCTATTTAGACATAAGGAGCACCCATAACCGGAGAAAAGAAGACATACTCAGAAGTGCTAGACCTTGTTAATGAAAAAAGAACGTTATTAAAAGTTGTAGAATCAAGACGTGGAAAGATGTTTGGCCATCTTGTATGACATTACGATTTGATTAAAAACCTGATAGAAGGGAAAATAGAAGCTAGAAGAGGAAAGCCAAGAAGGGCTTATATAGACCAAATAAAGGAGCGGGAAAAGGTTGTGTCGTACAAGGAGGTCAAGGCGATGGCTGAAGATAGGGAGATATGGAAGGAACTCCACCGACAAGAACAGTATTCTTAAATTTAAATGAAATAACCGGAGAGCAGTTATGAAGAGAGTGTAGAGGAAGCAAGAGAGATCTGTAAGATCGTAGCAATTCTGCCTACCCCTACAGGAAAAAGGCGTGATAATATGTACTCGTATGTGTGTTGATTGTTTATTAGAACGCGCTAATCTCTCTCGCGCTAGTCTAATTTGTAAAACAACATCAATATACTTCACTCTACAGATTTATAAGACCGCGTATCCTATAAATTCTCTGATTTAGTAACCAGTAGTAGGTTTCCAAAACGTACTTCGGTAATGTGCGATGACGCTGCGTTTCCTTGGCGTGCCGGTAACGCTGACGCGGCGGGATCGAATCCACTCTATCCGATCACATTATTGCAATACCATTTCCACTGCTAGGTCACGTGGGTACTAATGAACTGTATTACAAGAAATCTTTTAGATTTCTTTTTCTTCTAGTGTGGACTACTGCATGCAATGTTGTTTGCTTATGATTTCAGTTAAAAACGATTTTCAATGGTTTTTTTCGATTTTTAATCGATTTTTTATTGAAACGTCATACAAAAAATTGCAAGGTTAAGTTTCATTTTTTGGCTCCTTTTGTTTTAAAAACAATTTGTATAAGTAGAACTAGGCGGGGCATTTAATTTTTTTTTACCGACAAATTCCTACAACCATGATTCTTATACTTAACATTATTTTGATGTTTTTAGACATCCTTATATAAAAAAAAAAGAATTTTGATGATCCGATATGAAATGGGAGGGGTAAATAAACTATACTGAATTGCTCGTAAACAAAAAAGTTAACAATAGAGATTACTGTTCACAATTAAGACTTCATTTACCTGTAAATAAAAGTTCGCCGGTTTATAATAAGGCTTTTTAGTCATAAAATGTATTTTTATAGTTATAAATGTCAATATGGTATTTATTTAATTACAGGAAATCGGGTTCATAAACATGAGTCGTTTTTTAAAATTAAATTGAATAATTCACATTACGTACGAATATACAATTTTCTCGACTGTAGAATTAAAAAAAATAATTAAAAGTTAATAAAAAAAAACTGTTGTAGTCACCCTTATACAAATTGAGGATATGGTTCATTACAATAGTATACGAATAATATATAAAAATATAAAAATCACCATTGCTGGATTTTTTGTTTTTGTACAGGATGTTTTTAAAGTATAAAAATTACAACTCATTAAAAAATCCATTTCGGATTGTTATTTATTGGTGATTTTTTAAATCAAGCTTTTATTATTCGTAAGGAAACATTTAACAAAAAATCACCCTGGTAGGATTTTTTGTTTGAGAGTTATAACAATATGAGTCTTATAATAGCGTTTAAAAAAAAAACGGCGGTGGTGATTTTTTTTTTACACTTAAATTTGCAGTTGTAATATCATAATCTATGTAGTCTATAAAAATCACCATCGTAGGATTTAATGTGATCACCTCCATACAACTGAAAATTCACAGCCCCTACTAAACTAGGATTCACTGGAAATAGTGAGAATGATTATTATCAAATCTCTATTTTTCTTCTAAAAGCTTTCACGTAATTGAACAAACCGCGTCAATTGAATACTGAATTGTATATAGAGTATAACTATACACCAACTTAAAAGCAATAAATGATAATTTAAACCAAAAATAAACATCACAAATAATACTAAATTGCGGTTCTCTATTTTACAAAGGAAACCCGTAGCCTCCAATAATATCAATCAGTTTGAATGATTACACAATTATTTGTACATTACAGAACTCACGTTTCCCAAACCATATTTCAACATGATTAAACATAAGACAATTGGGGTAGCACGCAACGCCTTCGAGGTTCACTGCACAGTCGCTTAGCAAGGGTTCACATTGAACTAGCTACTTGGCTAGCGGCTAAGCCATTAGTACTTACTTAGCTAGCGGCTAAGTCATGCGGCTAAGTCTATAGTACTTATTTGGCTAGCGGCTAAGTCATTAGTACTTACTTGGCTAGCGGCTAAGTCATAAGACTTATTTCCATGAATAAAAATATATCTCAAAATCAGCTTCATTCTGTTTATAATAGGGAATCAATGGGCAAAACACAGGATCATTACAAATTAGATAAAAAAGAGGCCTATATTTAGCAGAAACTTGTATAGGTCTGATTTGGACTGAGAATAATGGCGAAATTCAATCAAACATCAAGAAGAAATACTTTAATTATTATATTACCCATATATTAGTTATGTAACTGTCAGAAAATGTATTTTTTTTATAATTATCTCCAAATATTCACTTGAATTATGAACAAAAAGCATTGACAATGTTATCTGCTGCCATAGTAGACACAATAGAACTTCTAATGGTCAATAAATTACTCAAATTACCAATAGATTGTAGATCCTTTTCATTTCCAAGTATATTGTGTAAAAGTTGAGCTAATTAAAAAAACATATCAAATAATGTCGTAGCAATTTTTTGATAAACATCATCCCAAAAGCATTTGATTTAGGAAATAATATTATAATTATCTTTAAATTAAGCCTCTTGCGATTAGCTATCTCGTAAATTAAATAGTATTTATAATTTTTACACAACTAGGGCTGCACAAAATGTGTGTTATGTTTTCAGGACTCATGTATGTATTTATGATTTCGTTTGTGTGTCTGTATTACGATATATAAAAGCAAACTTTCCATATGTACTGCGCTCCTTTCTGTAATGAAATTTTTATTATTTATTTAAAACTTTATTGCACAATTTTTTCAAAATTTTGTACATATGGTGCACTTAACGCCATATGGCATTCTCTACCAGTCAACCATTAGACCAAACAGAGTATTAGTAAGGTGGTGCGATAAAGTGCAACGCGATAATATAATGAACTTATAAAATATAGACGTAATAATAAAAAAAAAAACAACGTAAAACTTTCACAAAGTAGATTATTTTTTTATTCACTCATCGTCCGACTGGCATCAATATCGACCAATGTGAAACACGTTTTAGTGATTGCTTCTTCGAAAGGATGCCTACGTCGTAAACTCGCAACCGATACAAGATAAATATATCGTATTGATTCTATTTGGAAGGGTTTGGAATTACTCTATCCCGTCTTTAGATTCTGTTGTTATCAAAATGTAAAGGAAATAGGAATAGATTCATATTATATGTCACATTCACATTAAATATTAAGAGCAGTGTCTAATAAATATTATAAATCTCAGGGTAATAGTAGTTTTATTGATAAAATATAAGAATAAGACCTCAAACAAATATAAAGAACGATTAGAAAAAGATAACACATTGTGCACTGTATTTAAAATCACTTTCCATAACTACACTTACCCTGTAAGGGTCTTATTAATATGTAATTATAATATTTTAAAACAGTGGATCTTTACAATCGAAGGTAACTTAAACAAACTGGATAGCGATAGAAACTGGGTCAAGAATGACATCCAAAAATGAAGAATAGAATATGAATCAATACAGTTTAAATTTGTGACAGATGAGATAGGTATGAATGTGCCAGCGCACGCATAATAGATCCAATGAGGATCAACGAGTTGCCGCGTTACAAATAAATGCGAAAGATTGCAAGTTTGTAAGTTTGGATGTTTGTTACACAATCAAGCAAAATCTACTGTACGGATTTCGATGAAATTTGGTACACGTATAGAAATATACCTGTGAAAGCACATTAAGGTATAATCCCGGCATTCCCACATGGGCGAAGCTCCGGGGAGTAACTAGTTTCTAATAATTGGTTTGAAGTAAAATGTTGGATAAATCACAATTATTTTTGGCGTTATTAGTGTTGTAGTTTTTGAGTTCTTGGCATTCAGACAGATAAACAAATGCGGCGGGCGAATGCGTAAATTCGTAAAGAATAGTTTGTTATGTTAAAATTTATTGTTCATTTACCACTACTTTTAAAAAACCATATTCTATTTTTATCTTTCCATAGGTATTTTCACGAAGAAAATGTCAAGGCCGAAGAAATTGTTTGAGTAAAAGTCTAATGTACCCTTATCCTTTTTCCGATAATATGCCTGTTTACATTATACGCGCAAAAGAATTATCCCGAAATAACTTACCTACGTAAAAGCGATGAGCAAATTCAGAATTTTTGCGGTTTGCTGGGTAGAGCTTATATTAACCCAAATCCAGTATAACCTGGCCCCAATTGCCAACCAGGCGGTCTATATTTGGGGTTCTATTACCAGAGGTGTTATGACTCCCTAAAATGCTGTGTAATCGGCACTGTTTAACTGAGCTTAATCTGAGATGGCATTTTTCGGTCCATTGGTTGCTCGTTTGATGTGGGTCGGAATTAATAAATTTCGGTACTGATCAGCTGGTTCAGTCCAAGGTCGTGTATCAAAATTTTGATAAGTACTAGTTATTACTCTCATTCGCCTTGTTTAAAAAAGAAAAAAAAGGGTTAACATAAGCTTTTGTTAAAAAATGATTAAAAAACTAAATAGTCAATAAAATATTTATATTCAAATAATTTTATCATTCTCTATTTTAGTTGAAATAACCTTTTCAAAGTAACTAACAGAAAGATGATATTATTTCTGGCTAGAGACGACGGTAAGAGACCGGATGGAAAGACCCTTGTGCCCTGGAGGTTGGGACGGCCCCTAGTATGGGATGCCACATGTGTAGATACCTTGGCGCTGTCCCACCTTCTGGCTACGGGGTCCAAGGCCGGCGCTGCAGCGGCTGTTGCCGAAAGCCTCAAATGGCGCAAATATGCAGGAATCGGTGATTTCTACATTTTTGAGCCGTTTGGGGTCGAGACATTAGGACCGTGTGGACCTTCAGCCCACAAAATTTATGACGCCATTTCCAAAAAAAATAATTGAGGTTTCTCGTGACCAGAGGGCTGGTATTTATCTCGCACAGAGATTAAGCATTGTCATTCAACGTGGCAATGCTGCCAGCCTTCTGGGCACTTTACCTCAGGGCAACGACCTGTCGGGGCTGGCATTTTTGTAAATATATTTAATATATTCAGAACATAACAATAAATACTTTGCACACTTGTTTCGTAATGTACTATAATAGTATATATATATTGTCTCGTTGATTCCTTAGTACATTTAAAGCACTTTATTAAAAAAAAAAAGATATTAAAACCAATTAACTATAAAATGAAAATGCAAAACAATAAATAATGAATAAACAATGCTAATAATAATCTAATGCAATCTAATCTGATGCAATAGACAATGCTTTCAAATTTATCTTAAGTTGTTTAAAGTTTTTTTTATACGAAATATTAAGTTGACAACATCTAATGTGTATCAATCTTTAACCCTCCATCATATTCCTTACCTTATCCCATTATCTGTGGAACGTCAATGAAAGATGGCGGTTACTTACTGACTGGTTTATTCACAAGCGCACATACATTAATGAAGATACCCTACACCTTTCCCCTCTTAAGACTATACTAATCTATTTATGTCTCGGTCGGCGCAATATGTCTTATCTTCCCACAGTCTCTGTTTCCCGTCATACTAACATCTACTCCCAACTCCTTCATATCGTCCCTCACTCAGTAAAACCATCTCCTCTTTGGTCTCCCTCTTCCCCTGTAGCCATCCACCTTCTTATTCAATGTCTTCTTAGATAGATGTTCGTCTTCTCTCCTCATAACATGTCTGAACAAGGTCAATCTATTACTCCTTACTTTTTCATTGATAGGCGCAATCTTCAAACTTCCTCTCACATAGACATTTCTTATTCTATCCATCTATGTTACCCCGCTCATCCAATACAGCATTCTCATTTCAGCAGAATGAAGCCTCTTCTCCCCTTTCACTTTAGTCGCCCAGCACTCCGAACCGTAGAATATCACTGGCCTCAACCATTAATCCTCCAACTGTAGTTAAAACCATAGATTTTTCGAATGTGATTCCTTGCGCAGTTAAATTGTTTAGTCATACTGCAGTATGATTTGCGAGTTATAAAACATTCAACGGAACATTACTGCTCGTCGCTGCAATAGTAATACGGGGGCGTAAAGTGACACATTTATTTGAGTGACAGTTACGACGCGTTCAAAGTGACACTGGGGTATTCGGTTATGTCACTTCTAACCACGCAAAGGAGTTGCTAGTATATGATAGGCGTCCGTTTTATTAACTTAAAAATAAGAGCGGGTGGAATATATTAGTGGGTATCTAATTTATATTAATATTTATACAAAAAAATGTTTAAAGTCTGAGAAATATATAACTAATCGGTGCACTTGAGTACTAGAGTATTATATTATCTGTGACTTGAGTACACCTGTATATTTAAATTCTTATATATATGTCTTATGTTTATTTCAACCAATTAAAAAACAAAAACACTATTAAATTACTTAGAGGGCTCCCAAGACGAAGCTAGCCTATCATCAATTCCCAAAAGCACACTACATCCAAACTGCTTTACTTGTTTGAGGATTTATTCTATTGTCACGATAAGGTTTAACAGGTGTATTTATTCTGAATGTCAATATTTATTTGAAATAAAGCAAATGCTCTATTATATTAGTGATTTTTTTCAAATAATCTAAATAAGACTTACGGAATACAGAACAGCGTTAGTTAAAGAGAAAAGCGTTTATATACCTACTAAAGTTGTGACGCGGAAGCTGCGCGGAAAGCAAGTTAATTATAAATAATGCGGGGCCTAGAATAGTACCCTGTGGACCCGTTATAATAACTTCCTCTTCACTAATAAATTTGAGTTGTAAATTATAAAAAAATGATAAAAAATTATCTTCGTTTATGGTTTTAAAAGTGTTATTCATTTGCGTGGTTATTTACTGCTGATAATTAAAATGGATTGGCTAAATAGGTATTTGAATATTATATAATAGGGATCCTTTCATTTCTCATAAGGTTAATAATCATAATATGGTTTGTCATAAAGCCTTTCTCATAATTTTTTTATCATAATATTTTATTCAAATAATATTTATTGTAATAATATTTGTTTAGTCATAATCATATATTGTCATACAGATTTTTTTATAAAATGTTTTATCATAATGGATTTGTCATAATTGTTATGGTCATAAACATAGTTTATGTTTTATTTTGTTGATGACATTTGAAGACATTATGTAAAATTTGATATTTGATTATACTTCAAACACTAGTATAGGTTAGGGTGCGGCGGCGGTGGCCCTTGGGCCACCCCTAAGCCGCGAACATAAACAACAAAAAAACAAAAGCTTAACAAATCTTACCTTTTCTCTGAGTGCAACCGTACATTATGAGTTCTCTTTTCTCTGTACATTATGAGTATTACTATTATGATTAAATTATATTATGATTATTTATGTTTATGATAATTTTTATTTATTACAAAAAAATTATGTTAAAAAAATTATTTAAAAAAAAAATATTATAATTTTAATTTATATTGATTATGATTATGTGAAAAAACATTATTTCGAATTATATTATTACAAATATTTTTATGAGAATCATTAGAGACCCTATATAATATATATGTATTTCATATAATTTTGCAAGGGTGACTATAATATAAGGCGATACCTTAATACATTAATTAATAAAATAGGGTTTCTAAATAAATCGTAATTCACAACTTATTGTAAATAACTTTTTAACTTAAAAACCGCGTCAAAGAGATTGCTGTGAACCTAGGCTACCTATAAAAGGCTCCGTAAAAGCGCTAAAACATTCGATCGTTAGCAGAAACAACGTGATATGTGAAGTAGGTATATGGCTCATGAAATTCAGCTTAAGGAAATTGCCTCTCCGTGAAGGAACCCTTAAAGACGTTCGGAGGGGAAAATTTGATAGCTTATAGCTCCGATAGCAGGCACGAGTGATGGCGCAAACTTGTGATGTGCATGAAAATTAGCTTATCTGTTAGCCGAGCCGTTTAAAGTCGAAATATTTTATTGAAACTTTGCCTTAAAAGGCACTTTTCCATGTTAAAAACTAATTAAATAATCATATTGTTTTATGAATCTCGAAATTACAAACTACTAGCATTTCGGAACAATCCTGCTAAGAAGAAATGCCGAAAGAAATTCATTAAACAGTCTTGGTTGCCTAACATGCCAGAGGGGCTTTTTTTAATATTCTCATTTTTTTTACTAATGTAATCAGTACATACATAGATTATGTAGAGTCAAAAAACATATAAAAATTATAATATTGATTGGTATGGCTCTAGTGGTAAAAGTAATAGTACTACAAGCTACTTCGCTAAGCGTAAGAGTTGAGGCGTTGCTTTTCGGACAGTGTTTGTTCCGAAATGCTAGTAGTTTATAGCTTTGAGATTCGTAATAAAATACAATTTTGTAGGTTATTAATTAGGACGTAAATAGAGTCTGTGAAGGTCAATTTTTAAAAAGTATTATTGAATTTTGAATTTTGTTAGAAGGCCGTGCATGATCAATCAATTATGTCCGAATCTCATGATTTTTTCAGTAACAAAGAATCCATATCCTCATTAATCATATTCATTTTCAAAGTATATAATAAAGGCATTAAAGTTGTTACATGAGTACTTACAACTTACTAACCTTCTAAGTAGGTATTGCAAATAAGCGGTGTCTTACGAGTATATTCTAAAATATATT
The DNA here is from genome assembly GCA_018467065.1 of Ephestia elutella. NCBI lineage: Eukaryota > Metazoa > Arthropoda > Insecta > Lepidoptera > Pyralidae > Ephestia > Ephestia elutella. The sequence goes on along the minus strand of CM031576.1, from coordinate 5,036,350 downwards.
AAAAAATAACATTAATTTTAATATTTATGCAATTATACAAAAACTTCATATATGCACGCAATTCAGACAAAGCGTGGCTGATTCCGTATAAGTTTCATTAACAACTACATTTTAATTACAAAGCAAAGCTTCCAAGCGTTTAACAAAGTAATTACAATGATTAAACCAGATCCATTAATTAAAAACATTAGCTCAAACCACGAAATGATCTTGTAAAATGTACACATGACATGACAGAAAAAGAGCACATACATTACGGGACGTCCATTAGTTCTGATTAGTAATCAAGTAATCACCAGTAATGGGAACTTTGGGTAATTGAGGCTTTGGCCCAAAAATGGACATTCCCTATCTCGTAATAACATGGTATATGGTGATATGGTAGCGTTGGGACAGATTGTTATTGATGTTTAACCTTTAAACCGTGCCATTAGTCTGTTCTTTGATTTGGTTCTGAACATTATCCAGGCTACTAACAAATGTTACTGTAATACCTATTTTGTTTTTCATTTATAATAACTGTCCCAGCGTTTTACTATCTTTTGGTTACTGTGAAAAGTCGTCATGATTATTTCAATATTATTCAATAGCCAAGGTCTTGAGTATGATTTTCAGCGCGAGTAATGTATTTTTCATAAATATTTGCAGAATTCAGTTTGGTCTGTGTATGTCATTTTAGCAATTGTATCCTTTGGACTTACAATTACTACGTCGAAATCTTAGAAAGATCTAGAAATTAAATAGGCTATTCGTAATTAATATCGTATTTAAGGCCATGAAAATAAATATCTGATTCCAAGAAACTATTAAACATGAATTTACTATTACTATAATATTTCTTACTTTCCACAGACGTACATTTAATAGACTTTAATGCTCAAAATCCTACAGAGACTATAAAGGTTTCCCTCCACAGTATTCCGCTTTAATGTAAACGTACCCTACTACCCAAACAATATCTCGCAACATAATGTTAACCGCAAAAATTAATCACTCTACACGCACAAGTTTACAAAGTCAAATTAACTACCATAAACTAAATATTACCTCATAAGTTTGATATAGGCCAGGTACAAAATAACCAAGTGTAAGTTAAGTCATAAACATGAAACTTGGGCCATGACGCTGATTTGATGGAATCCCGTAGCAAGATCAACCTGAGCATGGTTCGTTAACTTTCATTCCGCGTAACTAAGTTACATAAGTAAGAGGGCTGGGACAAAATCTGTTCAAGTGATCACTTAAGATCATCAGTTTGAAAAGGGTATTAACAAATATTTACTTCACGTAAAAAGAGGCGATGAAATTTAATTTGAAGACTGGTTTAAGTTAATCTCAAAGGTAATTATTTTGTTTCAAATTAATAAATGCTATTCAAATAATATTATAAATCTTACTATTATAATGAACAGATAGGAGCAAAATCTAAATTAATATAGGTACTACTTGGGACTTCACATCGTAATATTCTCAAAGGAACGGATTATTCGGCTCAGAGAATATAGTTGTACTTGTTTGTATTTAGGATATGGCTAAGTTTGAAAGGAAAAGGTTGAAGTCGCATTAACAAACTCAAAAATAAACTCAACAAACAAAAAAACAAAAAAACTTATTTTATAAATTTATTTTTGAGTTTTTCTGTTAATATATCAGCAAAGTAAAATAAGTATGTTAAATATTTTTATACATTCTTACTAAAAAGCCAAACTTAAAAAATCTACATTTAAAGTTTTCTTAAGTTTGACTTTTCAGACACGCTTTAAAAAAGTATACCTAATAATGGGTTAGCCTAAACTAAATGAAAAAAGTTCGGTTACTTCGACTTTAAAGTTTATCGTTTTTAGGCTTGCAAAAGGGTAGTGTATTACAAAAGTAAAATTTAATGAATTACTTCTCTTCACGAAGGCAAATCTTTAAAACTCTTAGAACAAAAACACTTCATTACTAACATTGAAATAACAACTGTGTACTTTGACGATTACATTATAAGCACATTTACTACTTACCTAAGATAAGTAAGAACCTCCTTACTTACTTACTTCGATGGCTCGACGACCGACGACCCAAAGACGACTTTGGCCTCCAATACTAGAAGTTTCCACTCCTTCCTGTTCTGCGCTACTTCCTGTCAGTCGGTTTTTTAGAGGTATATCCTATTATCCTAAAAAATATCAGTGATATTCACTAAGCTAGTGATAAATCCGAATACAAATATTGAAATTCGAGTTGAAAAGATGAAAAAAACATTATATGAATAGAGTTTTTCAAAGATGTCTCGAAAGTGGATTTGCTTTGAAAGGGTGCCAGCCTATAAAAGCCGTTCAACTAGGCCACGTCCTTATACAGGCCCGTGTACATATTTGCTGTAAGATGAGTTGACATAGTGGGCGAATGTACCGACAACTACGAAAATATTGCAAACTTTTTTCATAAATATTTCGTTAGATCCTTTTGAGGACGGTTATTTAGATTTAATAAAAAGTTTTTGTAATAGAATTCACGTAGAATTTATGTTCCTTTGTGAAGATATTACTAGTAAAATCTTGTGCAAATCTATTACTATTTTTTGCAACTTTTATCTATCGTTCATGATTCTTTTATGTTTTCATCGGATCAGATAAAATACACAAGAATAGGTACGTCCCTAGATACTTATAATTCTTCATAACCACTGGCTGAAATTTGGTACACTGATGGAAAAATACCGGCAACAGCAAGTAAGGTTTTTGTCCCAAAATTCTCATGAAAGAGGTGCTTATAAGGGTGCAGATAGTCTAAGATAAAGGAAACGTGATAAAATATTCTCTTCTTCGCATCCCAGTAGAAAATATCTCGAATAATTACCCTCCAGAAACACAAAAAGCAAGACAAAAGCATACATTTGCTAGTGAAACTTTACGGAAAATTGTAGTTGCGCTGTTCTTATATGATGAAGTTAGTAACGAAGTGGCTCGACTCTTTTGCGGACCGTACGGTGACAGAAATGGGTCACTCATCCTGTCCTGTAGTTACCTGGACGTTAAAATGTGGTATTGTTCTGTCTATCTATCCATCAAGCTCGTATGTAAGAATGGGTCGTTGATATAATAAAGATTTCTTTCAAAAGAAAGAAAAGTACAGGTATTTTTTAAACCGCGTTTATCATATACAGGGTGTTTTTTAAATCATTGGCATCCTTTCTACTGGTGAAAGTACTCATGAACATGAGCAACTTTTTGTATGGGACCGACTCAATCCGATGGAAAAAAAAATCAGCTGTTCCATACTATTTTCCAATACCTACTCACCCGAAATGTATGGAACAGCTGATTTTTTTTTCCATCGGATTGAGTCGGTCCCATACAAAAAGTTGCTCATGTTCATGAGTACTTTCACCAGTAGAAAGGATGCCAATGATTTAAAAAACACCCTGTATTAAATGTGAAACCAAACACAATATGGTGAATTTAATTTCGAAGTATAATGTAAAAATATTGTCAAATTCAATGGCAAAATAAGACAAGACATAGACAAGAATACTTTATTAGCACACAAGATCACATTTCCATACACAAAGTAACTAAAAAAATAAAATATAAATAGATTTATCATCCAAGATTAAAATCGTTGGTAAGCTTGGACATGGACACCCATGCAGAGAAGAAGAAAGTAGATTAACAAAAAACACGGAGTAAAACAGATGTAAAATACCAAGTTTACCCTTACAATCTTATTTTCCTAAACGTTTCCTAAATAAATATAGGATGGCACCGGCTGGCCCCATATTTCAGGGGTCCATACGAGATGAATCTAAATCTGCCTACAGTTGGCTCGTGGCCCAATGTTAGGTCATCAGGTCGATGAACTTTTTATTGGAAGGGTTTTTCTGGAGCGTGAGAATAAATGCTCCCCGTTTAATTAGTCGAGCTGGCGCAAATGAGAAGCTATGCATTGATGTTTTTGCACTGGATGTAATTTAGAGTTTAAATGGGGAAGAAAGTTTTTCGCTTTTCTCTCTATTTTCGCTAACGAAAAATGTTAAATGTTACAACTGCTAGCTGGCAAGCAGGCTAGGATGCTTCGGTGATACAAAGTGATCGCCATTCTTCAGAAACATGCTTTGAAATTCCGGGTATTAAACTAAACCTAATTTAAGAAAGGCTTAAGATTGTGGAAAGTGTTTTAATACATAAAAATGATGAATTATTTTGCGTTGACTCCTAAAATATTTTTACGCTAGCTTTAGTATCTCTACTGATAGACCAAGAGGTTGCGTGGGCCAGACCTTCGTCATTTTATAAAAGCTCGTTCAATCTTATCTTTATTGCGACATGCACAGAGAAACTCGCAACATTTATAATCTAACGATGGTTTAGTCCTTGCGGGCTCTTCATCTATTACACTGCCATGTGACTTTATATGAAATATTCAACCAACCACATGTTACTTTTACGCAAACGCTCGCCAAACAACGACAAGTCCAATGAGTATTGCTTACACCATTGCTTAGCTTTAATGTGTTTGATACAAAATATAACTAAGGCTTATTTACATCTAAATTGAAGTTTTTGTTAAAGTTAACGTTATCGTTTACCTACATTAAATTTGTCATACTATTAGACAACTGGCACAAATCATATTTGCCTAAGTTTCTGTAAAAGTTGACGGTGCAACCCAGCCTTAGCAATGTACGACGATTCGCCGTAACGTTTGACAAGTATGTAAATTAGGCATGACGTCAAAGCACGCACACAAACAGTCAAAATATACCTTTTAAAGTAAAACACCTCTAACTTCATTACAAAATTACGCTCATTATAAACCAAAAAGCGCACGAAACAATGATTAAGCGTCGTCGTTGTCGTCTAGTTAGCAAATCGGTCCCCAACATCGTCGTGTTGCAAAACTAACCTAAATTCAGGGCTATTAATATAAATTACTTAGATTTACAATCCCTTTGGGGTGTTAAATTGCTGTTATTTCCCTTAGCAGTGTATAAAGGCTTTATTATAACGATTTCTCTGCGTCTAACGTGTTTCGACATCAATTTTAATTATTTATTATTGTTCCGATTCGGCAAAGCGAGGTTCTGTATGGATTTAATTATGCTAAACAACGATTAGGGAAATGGACTCTGCTGTTTTAAAAGTCGCGGATTGACTTTCTTTTTGTTACTACATTTTGTTAATGGATTGGGCCTAATAATAATTGAACATGCAAAAGTTGGTTGATAAGTCGTGAAGTACAAAGTATTCTATAAATGCAAATAACTGTTAGGTCGACTGTAAGATAATGCTTCTGCATTAAGTCCACCTTTGTGCCATACATTGATTGTGTTTGTGCAATAAAGGTTAAATAAATAAATAATAACACCGATGAAAACTAAATTCTATAAGTAAGTAACTCTTTATTGTACCATTAATAACAGGAATACAATATATTATCGGCTAATGTACAATAACGGCCTTATCATTACAGCAAATTCTTACAGGCAACCGACAGATAAATAAATAATAGTGTTTCTAACTTGCATAGGGAACCCAGTTTTAACAAATACAGAAAAATACTGTTTTCGTACTATATTAGGTCACAAAGATTTTATCCTAGAACCAATACACAAATAGAAGGAGTCTAAATTATTTTTATGTCGGTAGTTTTATGATTATTACAATAGGGAAAAAGTTTGTGACGATGTTTGTTAGGCTGTAAGAAGTTTTGTCACTTAATCATGTGAAAAGTACTGTACATATTGAGACGTAATATGAAAAAATATAATTAACGTTTTACGAAGTTGCATAATACAATACTAAAATTGAAAAACTGACTGAGGGGGCTGGCATTTTTGTTAGATATATATTTAATTTTAGTTTATATTTTTTTAGTTCACAAAATTGCTTTTGAATTATCTAGATATATTTTAGGCATTTAATAATTTAAAAATCAAACATCTAAAAATAAAAGATTAACTATATTTTTTTTATTTAGATTATATCTGATGGCTTTCGCGCTCTATCGCTCTAACACTCCTTTATAAAAAACCCACCCGTTTCAGCTTACTAGATTTCTTTCAGCTTTTTAAGATTAGGAGATTCAATATAAAAAATAGTGTGAATATATAAAAAATAAATTATGCTATAGATCAACGAAAGAAAACGAATGAAAAAGATTTTTTATCGAACGTACAAAATCAACTGACTATTTAACTAGCCTGTTCATTATTTTTTTAAACGAAGACAGATTTAAAGCGAATTTATTTACTTTTCGTTAAAGTAATCCCTTGTATCCCTTTGATGTAATTTCTTAGAGATTAACAAGGTTATTTGGCTGGCTTAGTCCGCATTAGTATAACGACGTTTTTACCCTTAAAATTTTGTGAAATTGTTCCGAAAAATATTACAGTCGTCCTGAGTAATCACCTTCATTTTGCTCCCCTCTTCCTGAGTAATCTTCAAGTTATTGCGTCAATATTAACGGGAACATATACATTGAATCTTTTATCATAATAAGTAACTTCATATTTATATTAATACTAGCAGTGCCTCGAGGCCCCGCTACCGTGAGAATTTTGTATTATTTATAGCCTTTATTCATTAGACTTAAGAACAAGATACATAAGCATTGCCATCCAGAGTGGCAATGCTGCCAGCCTCCTGGGCACGCTTCCGCGGGGCAATGATCTGCGGGATATTTTCTACCTATAGTTGTAATTTATTAGGATTTTTTTTTTTTTTTTAATTAAGTTTTAGTTTCTTTTTAAGTTATATTTTAGTATTTAGTGTTAAATGTATATTGTAAGTCCTCACAGACACTTTCTTGTATTTAATCTGTGGACAGTGTTGTAGACGTACAATTAAAAATCTCTTTAAGTAATTTGTAAACTAGATTAAGTTACATATTGTACAGTTGTTTATTGTCCCAAATAGATACATACACCCTCCCTAAGTAATGTCGATACAAAAATGTTGGAACGTGGTTGCATAAGAGATATAGATAAAATCACATAAGACTCGTAAGAAAATTCATTTAAATTTTGCCCTTATTCCGCATGAATATATGGTCAAAACTAGACTGGCAATAAATTTTAACCGATCGAAGTTGACACTTTTTGAGTGGGACTGGGCATCTATTTGTTTGTGGTTCTTCAAATACTTCAAGAGCAAACCCATCTTTAATAAAAAATAAAAAATGCTTGATCATAAATAAAATTTTATTCAAATCGGATGGGTAGTTTTAGAGATAAGCGTGTTCAAAATAATAAACTCTTCAGCTTTTTCAGATTAGTAGGTAAGGTACCTATAGATATGACATTCGATTTGATGATAACTAGGTTAATGTCATTGTGCATTATTTATCGAATTATGAAATAGGTTTTATTTATGAAAGACAATTGGATAGACAAACTATCATAGATATTGGAATGTTACATTTAATCACAATTTAGTGGATTGGGTAGTAATAACTCGCAAATAAGAGGTAAAGAATGTTGCTGGCAAGAACTGGATTTTATTGCCCAGTATAGAGAAGATTAGCGTAGACAAAAGGAGGCTTATACCCAGCAGTGGGTCATGGATAGCTGACGATGATGTTGATGATGAAGAGTAAAACAACTATACGTTTGTAATTAAAATAAACATCACAATTTATCCTCATTGTGACCGTTAAAAAAATCTAAAAGCCCTACAGGACCTTAACAAAATAAGTAATCTAATATTTTTACAGCAAAATTCCACGGCGTCCATAAAGTTACAGTCGTAAAAAGTCGACAAAACGCCAACCCGCTGGTTCCTGCGAGAATTCGTATAAAAGGGCATTCTCTATAAAACTATTTGTGTCACCATTACTTGTAAATTCCAAATAGTATCCGGGTTCCGTAGGAAAATAACAGGGTTGAAGAAGTTACCCGGCATGTTGTACGAGGACATATCAAAATGTACCATTCTATAGGTATACATCCCGCAAGAGCACAACATTATACAATGATAATACCCGTCGAATACCTTGATAAAATATTTATCTACAGTGGAAAAGATGATGAATTGTCGATACAGTATTTAAATTTACTTGAAACATTGAAAGAGTTTTTTTTTATAGTATAGGAATAGTATAGGAATTTTTATAGTATATAGAATAAACGAGCAAGCAGGAACCAGGGTAACACAACGGCCTTTCAAGAAGACAGACTCGATACTTGAAGGTTCCAATGTTGTACCTATCGGATTAGGAAACATTTCGGGATGACAAAATTGCCATCATTTAGATACATGTTGAAACGGTGGTGGCCGAGTGGTAGGGCGCCTGTGGATACAAAATCCCAGGTTCGAATCCTGCCCGGGCTACATGAGTTTGTATATCAATCTGACTCAAGTTAGTTTTCATCGACCACCACTTGCTTCCGGTGAAGAAAAACATCGTGGAACCCTGCACTCTGGTTGATGATTATCAGCTAGTATGTGAAATGGAGAAGGCAATGGCAAACCACTGCATTAAAATTGCCGTGAGAGTCGTTGTATGTGTTTCATTCCATATAATGACCAAATCCTCAGTCATGAGGAAATACGACTAAAGAGAGAGATACATGTTAAGTGTTATTTACAGTAATAAATTATTATGGAGGTTCATTAAAGTTTTCCTTTCGCATCCTTGCTTCGACCAATGCGATAATGAAACACAAACAACTCATATAAAAATCACGATACAAAGTAACATCACTGTCGATGTATCACATCACACCTCGACATTATATCTGATATAATAGGTCAATTTTCTAAGAAATGTCAGGTTGTTGCTATCGCCATTATTTCTAGTAAGTATAATCTATCCTCCATTGTCGTTTTATAGCTATTAGGTTGCTAAGAGATAATGTTTCAATGTCTAAATGTTATACCTATGTATACAGTACATATAGGACTCCATTTTCCATCTACGATCCATTTAAAGCTATCGATTGCGTAACAGTTTTCTATGTTACTTTGGCTTAGCTCACAAAATTTGGGGTGAACCCATATGTATGAAAAACTAATTCGCTATGCGACCTGAAGGCTTCGCTTCTAACTCGGTTGTTCCCAGTGTTTTAACTTTTATACATATAATTTTGAAGACAATACCTACGTTACTACCTGATAAAGTATAAATATTATCACAGAGACATATCTCGGAGGCTGCCAGGAAAACTTCCACTAGTTCCTTATCAAATATTCCAAAAAATATGCAGTGCATGCCAATAGAAAATCTGACTTCCAAAACTCCAGAACTGATTTGATATTCCATGTAAGTTTGTGCCCTGATTTTGAGATAAGTATTGGTTTGTCACGTCCATCCATAGCAGTGTCACGTCTTTCTATATTTCCTGTCGATGTGTATGTATGTTCATGTTCAAATTCTTACGTAACAGTTGTATTGTGTTCTGTTGGAACCGATTTTTCTTCGCAATACGGCGTAGTATTTGTATAGCAGCTGTTCTCTTGAAAATATGATATCTTTGATTTCGTAGTGCAATATACTGGAATATAATCGTGGTACTTTTTAAGTCATGGTAGTAATAGTGTATTTTCTTGAGAGGTCGTTTGGTGTGTTGTATAATCAGGTGAAATTGGTCTATGCAATTCTCTATGTAAAGGTCTTATCAGAAACGTAATAGTAGATTGCTTTACTTGGGTCGGATGACATCGATAACATACGAGGTGTTTAGACGCCCGAGCGCAGCGAGAGCGGCTTTAGTCCGAGTATGCATTGATGTCATTCACCCATAGTAAGCACTCTACTTTTCATTTCAAATATAAGGAAAGTAAACAAAAAAACACTATAAGATAGTCTTTTGACAATAAAACCGAGATTTTGGATTCCGATACAGCATATGAAATAAATATCCGTAGTCTTTTTTTAATTTTGAACATGGTATCACCAGGCGGCCTGGAGCGAGCTATCGCCGCCGCTTCAGGATTTTTTTAACAACTTGATTTTTAAAATCTAAGTAGAAAAATACACCTAATTCATTAAAATTAAGTATCATAATTTAGTATACTAATATTTATAATTAATATTTTTAATTTACATAATTAAAAAAATATATAAAAATGAAGAAAATAAAGCGGTAAGTCTAAATACAGCAGAATTTTTATTTTATAAAGAATGATTTTTTTTCAATGCTACCATTGGCTAATTAGTATCCAAAGATATAGAAAAAAAGAAATGTTTTTCATCGAAGTTCTTTGAATTTTTTTCTGTGTAGAACCTAAAACTTACCCAGAGACATAGAAAAAAATAATTCCATAGATTTTTTTCTAACTTTATGACAGTTAGACTGATTCCTAAAGGAATATATTATGTTCTGTTTTTAAAATTCATTCCCTCCCTAGGGTACGAATGAATTTGTATGAAACATTCTCTCCCGCGTGATCCCTCACGCGGGAGAGAATGTTTCATACATTTTCATTTTCAACCCAAAGCTAGGATCAAATATACACTTCTTTCCGAATATGAGAAATGAAAAGGAAATATCCATATCCATAAAATATAAATAAAAAAAAAATAAAAAAGATGAGATAATGACGAATTAATTTAGGGTGCACCTGACCTTTCTTTATTTACCATATTTAAAACTGAAGCTATAAGGAAAAAATCTTACGAATTTTGACTTACTTGAGTTAGAATACTTAACAATATAATAATTTAAGATCAAACAAGGAACTTTCGAACTTCCTACAAGTTAAATGTTTTTGTGTTAAGTCTGCGTACTGTCTCAAGTTTTGTTTTATGTGTCCCATTTAGCAAATTCTAATTGCGAGTAGTTACTCCAAGTTCTAGATTGCAATCTGTTCAAGATGTGGTTTTAGTAATTTGCCACTAAACCACATGGTTCAATCTTTTTCATATTGATATTTAATTTACCTATAAATATTTATTAAATTGAAATATTTGTCGTTGAGTTTGTTACTATGGAATGCGAGCTAACCAATAATCCTAACTAATATTATAAATGCGAAAGTGAGCTTTTTTGTTACCTTTTCACGCTTTATCTGTTCCTAAAATTTCGAATACTTAGAAGTACATAGCGTACCTTTCATCCCGGGAAAAAGCACTGTTCCCGTGGGAAATTCACGCAGGCGAACCGCGGGCAAAAGCTAGTATACACATAACTAACACACACACTGTGTAGTTAGACACGCTTACTTTGTTTTTTTTTTAACAAATAAATCACTTGCGTTTCATTTTATAAAGTACTAGCTTTTGCCCGCGGCTTCGCCCGCGTGAATTTTCCACGGGAACAGTGCTTTTTCCCGGGATAAAAAGTAGCCTATGTGCTATTCCAGGTCATTATCTACCTCTGTACCAAATTTCATCGAAATCCGTCCAGTAGATTTTGCGTGATTGAGTAACAAACATCCTCACAAACTCACAAATTCACAAACTCACAAACTCACATCCAAACATTCGCATTTATAATATTAGTATGGATGTTTTAGCCCGGACGTAAAGCTACCATTTTTTCATAATATACTTTCGATAATAGAATCATCTGAAAATCCGATTAGGTTTTTGTATCAGGAATTCCACCTCGTATCTATTGTTGAGGAAGCAGTTTTTTATCTTCGCATTTTGCCAAAAACTTGTCCAATTCTATTAGTCTCTCTTCAAATAAGATCGGAAAGAAAGATAATGTTTCGTGGAATTCACAATTCCGTGACCTTGATATTTTGTAAAGGTTCCGCTGACATTGAGAGGTCTCTATCTTTTCATCGGCATCTTTAAGAAATAGGCAAGAATGGAAAAATACTGAAAATTTAGTTCCATCAACTTTGTCTTGTAGTAAAACGACGTACATTTCATTATTCTATAGTGTTTCAATATTAGTGTTTTCAAAAGACTGAAATGAAGATTTTTATTGCGAATTGTTACTATAATAATTAGTAGGTACCTTGACAGATTTTATAGGTACTAAGTTTATTAAAGAAAATAGAAGAATTTACATTATTAAAATATTTAACTCTCCAAGCTTCTCGACTCTAGCATGCCTTATCCGACGACATTAAAAATATCTCAAATAAATTTTCTTAAAAAAAGTCCACTCCTATTTTTTTTAAAGTATTTTTCAGTAGAAGAGATGTCATATTTCCTTAATTATGTAGGTACCTATTTATTAATTATTTTTTCGCATAATGATGTTTTTTCTAATATACTTTAGCATAATATTTTAGATAGTTATGTATAATATACAATACATAAGTAAGGACCATTTATTATGTACCTACATTACCCATGAATACTCACAACTTAATTTTCTTAAACTATAACAGCAGCCAGTCACTTCTTTGAAGAAGTTTCGGAGAACATTTCAGCTTGTTTGCTTTAGGCGAACTTATAATGAGTGGCAATGTTAGTTCGTACAGTCTACCGCATGGAACGTTAGCCTATAATGACCTCTATGCTATGGTAATACCGGCGAATTTGCAACAGGTTCGATGGGTTGATGTAGTGTTAACTGTACGATCAAATAAGACTTCGTGACTGTTAGGTATACCGTGTTTGAAAAACATACCCTGTAAGTCATAAATAAATAATTGCGCCAATTTCGTTTGGTTTTACAACTTTCCGTGGGGTAAACTAGATTTTATTGGTTACCTATTTTTATTTTAGTTTTAGTTTGTGGAGACATTGTTAGTCGGAGTTGACGTAATAGACGAGCTATTACCTTTTCTTAGTATTTGTAACTAGTACTTGTAGAATGCTTAGCAACTATCATCGCCAGAACGAATCTATTCCATTTCAGAATTAAAGTACAATATTAGAAGTACTAACCTGGGCTTTTAACAGAAAGAGATTTTTTTTAATCTTTTTGTGTTTTTTTTTTAAATACTTTCAGTTGCTCATGTTCCTTGAAAATTATGCCAAACACACAACCCACAGTCTATAACTACAATTTCGTTAACGGGGTCCTGACGTGTGCTCTATGCTCTCGCACATTTGTCAACAAGCTGGGCTATACTAGCCACTACAGAGCTCATTTAAGGAGCAACCCCAGCAATTAAGAGAAACAGTCGCCGAGGCCGAAACCGGCCAGGAACACACATGCCAAACAAATAAAAACATAAGTCAAATCTGCCATACTTCTATTTTTCAACAAGGGTAAAGAACAGCCGCAAAAAACATTTCTGAGAATCTACCATTTAACAAAAAGATATTGCCTACCATAAATTCTGAGCTGTTGTAACGGTTACCCCTGGGGTCCGTATTTTATTTTCTAAAAAAATGCTATTTTGCCAAATAGGTATGATAATATTTTCTCGCAAAGCTAGGGTGTTTGAACACGTCGCCTCGTGTTCCTGGGGCTTGGCCAAACCCCGTACTGGAGACGTTACGAAATAATTACATCAAAGCCCTCTTCAATAACATAAATGCTCATATATTGCTCTAGAACAACTGATTAATTGACACAGCCTTTATCGTATGACAATAGACTATCTTTGATTGACACGTCTGTTGCTCATACATTTAAATATCTCAATAATCTGATAAATAGTAATATTGTGAACTAATAATGAAGTTAGGATTGTCAATGAATCAGGTTCAAATAAAGGCTTGTAAGCCTATTGATTGGTACTGTTTTCAGACCATATAAATTGTACTCGATAGAGTAACAGGTATGATATGGGGCCACTTATCTGCAGATAGTGCCCCGCCCATTCATATGTGATCTTTGAGATAATATAATCTCTGAATACCAACTTTATTATAATTATTATTTTTTTTGTATTATCAGAAATTAGAAGGTGCGCACCGTTGGTATTCAATAATTGTATATACGTTCCATTGTATGGAGCGGTTGCTAGCTAGTCTTTTGGGCTGATACCTTTATTATTCTTTTGTTTGAGCCGTATACAAATATTGATGTTATTGGCAAATTAAATAAATTCTTTGTAGAATCCTCACCTTTTCGGTGTAGAACTCTGCCCTGAGAAATAGATTTAATATTATATTTCTTTAAGTCCTGAATGGACAAGTAAAAACAATTAAATTTGAGTAATAGCAAAGAGTTTAATTTAGGATATTAGTTTAATAATTATCAGGGTCTTAGCCTATTTTGAACTAATTAGAAACTATTTCATACCTTATGACTTAGGATGATGATAGCATTTATAATATGAAAGAAAATGTTAAGTGATCAATTAAATAGTAAAAATGTCCTAATTAGAGGGATGGTGATTTAAAAGACTCAAGATAAATAAATGGTGTTTATATTCTGATTCTCACACACAATTAAAGAAAATACTAAACAGATCTTAAACAATAAATATACACACAGACAATCTTAATTCTAGCTGAAATAAAATCACAGCATTATTATGGTTTTAATTGTGTCCCTCCACTCTATATTTCATTAGATATCCGAATTTAAGATTGGTGTAAATGTCGAATTTCTATTGAAATAGGACCCTTAGACCTCGGGCTGCCGAATATTCAGAATGAATATTCAGTCCCTACCAGACACATATTTTCAGTTATACTTTAATTAGCTTAAAAGCTTTCAGGAAATCAAAACAATAAAAGGGAAAATGGAACTAAAACTGAGGATATTATTTACATGAATCAGGCAAAGCCTTCAAGATCAGTTTTAGTTCGGTAAAATTAAGTGTTTCGTAAAGGTTTGTAATTTACTTATTTTCTTTCTATATTTGCAACCAAACCTTGACAAAACTGAAAACTTATTTTCTAGGACTTGCCAATATACAGCACACTCCTAACCCCAATTCAATTCTAAGCATATATCGACCCAACAAAAGCAAAATATTTAAATCTCCCACAAAAAAGTAATTATTACGTCTCACTGCAAACACGTCTAAACGAACACACTGCGATACGATGAATGTCCTGTCTTCCCCTCTTTCACCATCGCATCATTTTTCATCCCCCGACGATGCGTGTGCGGCATGCTGTCTTTTCCATTGGCTCTCTAGTCATCCGGGGCGTATCTCTCATAACCATGAAACAAAACATATTTGTTTTAGCAATGTGTGAAAGGAACAGAGAATAGTTATCCTTATTGTCCAATTCTGGAATTTTACGTAATAACTTACAATGTTTTTTGCGTCCATGTCCGATAACACAAGATTACAATGGTTAACAGATGTGAGTTTAACAATTCTACAAACAATCGGGCCGTCAATAAATTAGTTTCATTTCTAAGACAACACTTCTTTATTTTTTTACTCATGATTCTTAGAAGGCTAACAAAGCAAAAAAAGGATCGTTTAAATTTATGCTTTCTAAACCATTAAAGTATTTTTGGGAATCCATACCCTGTCATTTCCCTCCTTTTCCGGCTCATATAGAATGCCAATATTATGTGAGCTGGGAACCTTATTTTAACATAACAATTACGATAGAGAACCTTAAAGGTAACCTATTTTATATATATATACCTACCTACTTTTTTTCTTTCTAGTTTACTATTAAATTAAACTGTCTATTAAATTAAACCTATCACGAATTAACTTCCTAACCCTATTAAAAGCTGATAACCTAATTAATTAATCGCCTAACTCATTTAACCTAACACTGTCTAATAACCTAACGCCGTCTACGAACTCAGTGACAAACTTATGTCTTTCTAAAACAATGTATATCTAACCTAATTACGAACTATTCTACCTCATACAACTAACTGCGTTTATTTACAAATTCTCGTTAATTATCTAATTTTCATCCATAGTAACGTGCTAAATGAACCACATAAGCATAACCGCATTACCGTCTAAGTCCACTAAGTACAAACATTATTGTGCGTAACTGCTTAAACTCGATAATAAACTATAAACTTATTTCGTTTTCATTATTATTCGTCCCTCCTTGACCGAGCAAACATTTTATGATTGAGCGAAGACTGTTATCGTCTATCTGCAATTCTCATAATTTTCTAAAAATTGTTTTCAAACAACCGCCTTTTTTATTGCCTCAAACAATTGAAATTGTCGGCAAGCCACCTTTGAAATAATAAAGACATTAACTCCCTTTATGTTGCGAGACAAAACATCAGATATGGCATTGTCTGTCTCCTTTACTTATTGTACCTGATATTCAAACCGTCCAAAATAGTGTACCCTTCGGAGTGAAAAGATTCCATGAATGTAAAAAGATAAGACTCATAAGATCGGCGAATTACAACTTTTGATCTCCTTAAATACATTTAGAATTTAAATAGACTGTAAATAATGGCCCACAGTTCCTGCTCTGATATTGTCTACTTACTACCAAACCCAATTACCATAGGATAACTGATACACACATCCAGCCATACAAACTGCGCTCCTATCTGTTTGTAGGGAATAAGTCTAGTTTATTAAAAGTTGACACAAAGGCTTAGTTTATTCGCCGTACCTAGCTATAAATTTTCTAATGATGAAATCTAATGCAATTGTTTCAGCATCAGATTTGCCACAACTAAATATAAAAATTGAACAAATAATAAGTGTCTTATATGACTGGTTTTATGCAAACAATTTGAAAATCAATGCTAGCAAGACTAATGTTATGTTAATTCGGACTAATTACAGAGATAATGATACTCTCAATGTAAATATACAAAATGAGAAAGCTCAAAATACTGCAGTTGTGAAATTCTTAGGAGTCTATATTGATGAGTATTTAAACTGGAAACCGGAGCTAGATGACGTTGAAAAGAAAATTAACTCGGCGTGTTATGTTTTAAGGAGTCTGAGAGATGAAGTAGATATCAATCATCTCAAGTTAGTGTATTTCGCTTTAGTAGAGTCCAAGTTACGTTATAGTGTACTTTATTGGGGGTAGCTATGACTATAACATGGACAAAGCATTTGTGATGCAAAAAAGAGCTATTAGGACTATGTTTCGTATATCCCAACAGACCTCCTGCAGAGAATACTTTAAAAAATTAGGAGTACTTACCGTTCCCAGTTTATATATCCTGGTACTTTTAACATATCTTGCTAAGCATATACGTAGACATGAAAACGAAGAGCAGAGACACCAACGAGAATCAACCAGAAGAAAAGACTTGGTAACGGCTGAAGTACCGTGTTTGAACATAGTCAAACAGAGTCCCTTTCACAAATCCATGAAATTTTTTAATAACTTACCAATTGATCTTAAATCATTATTATATAAGGCAGAATTTAAAGATAAACTCAAAGATTTTCTTCTGGACAAATGTTATTATTCAATAGAGGAATTTTTATATAGGTGACATGACACAGAATTACTACTTGGACTAAATTTAATTTGAATCTAACTTGACATTTTACTAATTTAATTTATTTATATTTGCTATTTTATTATTTCATTGCGTACTCTATTCAATAATAACTTTTAATTTCAATTATTAATAACGTTTTAACTATTTGATTATGTATTTTGATATTGTATATTTCAACACAAATTTGTTTTGTACCGAATAAATGAATTGAATTGAATTGAATTGAATCTAAAATAATAGCTACCTGAAAATACTGTCTTATATCTCATCAAAACTAAGGATAACAAACTCATTAAATAAGATCATTCTAATTATTTATCGTCAGTATTTATATTCTTGTATTTCGCTTGCAATGTTATTCGTTCATCTCATCGTTATATTCAATCAAATTATTTTTTTATTTTATTTACCCCTTTTTATTAATCTTTCATTTTTTTTTTTTCATCCACAAGTAATTATGTCTTTAATTCTTAAAAAGAAATCTAAACTAAGTATAAACTAACCTAACCAATTTCTTAAAACTAACACGTGTCTCTACCTGAACTTTACCGGCTAAGATAAGATAGTTCTTCGTTATGACTCACTAACATTTCCGCTGTCGATTGTTTTACCTATGTCCCTATATAAACCAACCAACTAATGGGACTTATTGTTGGGCACCGTTGAGTTTTCCGACTGATTGTTTTCGAAATTAGGGTTTTTCCCTATATTGCTGTTCGCAGCTGCAGATTTGTTGAATTCCTGAGTAGATTTAACCCATTTAATTGCTGGAAAATTGAAGCCACCATTGCTTCGATTATAGCCTCTACGATATGAATTTCCACGACCGCAACCTCTACTTTTATTTAAATATGACCCGCGTCCGCGCGTACTCGCTTGAATTGCAGCGCTAACAGGAAATTCCGTGTGAACGTTATTCCTGCCTCTCCATGAACCCTGTCCTAAACCCCGACCTCGTCTAAAAGAATTGTTATTTACCATTTTAGACCTACTTACTACATTTGATTCGATTTCTCTAAGGAATTCAGCACCCATATTGATTGTACGAGGCCCCTGTCTTCCAAACCACAGACCTTGTACTTGCTCAGGATAATGCCACATAATAAAATTTACTACTTCAGACCCACTCATCGAATCAAATGGTAAAATACCTAAAGTCACTTAATTGTTGAGAAAAGTGCTCACTCATCTTAAGACCTTGTTCTTCGTCCCAATATGTATTCATTAACCTAAACTTTTCGCCTTCCTGCTGTGTTTGACTCCAGAAAACCTTAATAAAATCCTTTTCAAAATCTTCAAATGAATTCCAATTATCGCAATAGATTTCTATGGAATTATACGCAGACCCTTTAATACAATCTAAAGCTATGTCGTAAGCTCTATCTTCTCCACGAATATTTCGTATGTACTTTTTCAACTTACATAGAAAACGCATAGGGTTTGCACTGGCCCCATTATTGCCCTTGAAAATAGGCTTTTCTATCTCAGGCTTGAGAACAATTATATTTCCGCCGGTTACGCTTCCATTACCTAGACTACCGGTGTCTGGAGTGGTTCGCTCTACTGAATCACTCTGGCCTAACCCGTTATCTACTAATAAAGGTGAATTACTTAAGGAACGTTGCCTATTTGTCTCAGCCAATAAAATTTTAGCAAAGTCACCTAGATTTTCGCGGAATACCTGCTTAATCGTATCAACAATAGAATTCTGTAAATCTACATCTTGTGGTTGACCTTGATTTGATAAATTTTCATTAATGCGCCGTTTACGACCTCGTGATCTTGTGTTTTGGGACATGTTGACGTGTTTGTATGAGAATGCGAATAAAATCACCAATTATAATTTAATCTAATATTGAAAGACTAAGATCCCTCCTAGTTTATTAGGACTTTACTTGTATTCTGTTGAATTCAAATTGTTAGAATACTGTAATATATAAATCAAATTATATCTATTTCCTACTAATAAGGAAAATATATTTATCATCAATAAATTTATTAATATATTAAGCTTAAGCTCAGTTAATACGTTTGATTAATCTGAGTATTATTCATCTGTTGTGATCGTCTGAATAATAATTTGAAAATAAAAATATCTACGTTGTGTTTTTTTTTTTTTTTTTTTTATAATATAAAATCTAAGTAGTAAACCAAATAATTTTATCCAGTTGCTATTTCAAAGAAGTAGCAGATACTGAATCCTGGACCACGTCACCACGTGTAACGGTTACCCCTGGGGTCCGTATTTTATTTTCTAAAAAAATGCTATTTTGCCAAATAGGTATGATAATATTTTCTCGCAAAGCTAGGGTGTTTGAACACGTCGCCTCGTGTTCCTGGGGCTTGGCCAAACCCCGTACTGGAGACGTTACGAAATAATTACATCAAAGCCCTCTTCAATAACATAAATGCTCATATATTGCTCTAGAACAACTGATTAATTGACACAGCCTTTATCGTATGACAATAGACTATCTTTGATTGACACGTCTGTTGCTCATACATTTAAATATCTCAATAATCTGATAAATAGTAATATTGTGAACTAATAATGAAGTTAGGATTGTCAATGAATCAGGTTCAAATAAAGGCTTGTAAGCCTATTGATTGGTACTGTTTTCAGACCATATAAATTGTACTCGATAGAGTAACAGGTATGATATGGGGCCACTTATCTGCAGATAGTGCCCCGCCCATTCATATGTGATCTTTGAGATAATATAATCTCTGAATACCAACTTTATTATAATTATTATTTTTTTTGTATTATCAGAAATTAGAAGGTGCGCACCGTTGGTATTCAATAATTGTATATACGTTCCATTGTATGGAGCGGTTGCTAGCTAGTCTTTTGGGCTGATACCTTTATTATTCTTTTGTTTGAGCCGTATACAAATATTGATGTTATTGGCAAATTAAATAAATTCTTTGTAGAATCCTCACCTTTTCGGTGTAGAACTCTGCCCTGAGAAATAGATTTAATATTATATTTCTTTAAGTCCTGAATGGACAAGTAAAAACAATTAAATTTGAGTAATAGCAAAGAGTTTAATTTAGGATATTAGTTTAATAATTATCAGGGTCTTAGCCTATTTTGAACTAATTAGAAACTATTTCATACCTTATGACTTAGGATGATGATAGCATTTATAATATGAAAGAAAATGTTAAGTGATCAATTAAATAGTAAAAATGTCCTAATTAGAGGGATGGTGATTTAAAAGACTCAAGATAAATAAATGGTGTTTATATTCTGATTCTCACACACAATTAAAGAAAATACTAAACAGATCTTAAACAATAAATATACACACAGACAATCTTAATTCTAGCTGAAATAAAATCACAGCATTATTATGGTTTTAATTGTGTCCCTCCACTCTATATTTCATTAGATATCCGAATTTAAGATTGGTGTAAATGTCGAATTTCTATTGAAATAGGACCCTTAGACCTCGGGCTGCCGAATATTCAGAATGAATATTCAGTCC
Source organism: Ephestia elutella (assembly GCA_018467065.1). NCBI lineage: Eukaryota > Metazoa > Arthropoda > Insecta > Lepidoptera > Pyralidae > Ephestia > Ephestia elutella. Next base: position 5,015,656 of record CM031576.1, on the reverse strand, counting down.
CTACCAGACACATATTTTCAGTTATACTTTAATTAGCTTAAAAGCTTTCAGGAAATCAAAACAATAAAAGGGAAAATGGAACTAAAACTGAGGATATTATTTACATGAATCAGGCAAAGCCTTCAAGATCAGTTTTAGTTCGGTAAAATTAAGTGTTTCGTAAAGGTTTGTAATTTACTTATTTTCTTTCTATATTTGCAACCAAACCTTGACAAAACTGAAAACTTATTTTCTAGGACTTGCCAATATACAGCACACTCCTAACCCCAATTCAATTCTAAGCATATATCGACCCAACAAAAGCAAAATATTTAAATCTCCCACAAAAAAGTAATTATTACGTCTCACTGCAAACACGTCTAAACGAACACACTGCGATACGATGAATGTCCTGTCTTCCCCTCTTTCACCATCGCATCATTTTTCATCCCCCGACGATGCGTGTGCGGCATGCTGTCTTTTCCATTGGCTCTCTAGTCATCCGGGGCGTATCTCTCATAACCATGAAACAAAACATATTTGTTTTAGCAATGTGTGAAAGGAACAGAGAATAGTTATCCTTATTGTCCAATTCTGGAATTTTACGTAATAACTTACAATGTTTTTTGCGTCCATGTCCGATAACACAAGATTACAATGGTTAACAGATGTGAGTTTAACAATTCTACAAACAATCGGGCCGTCAATAAATTAGTTTCATTTCTAAGACAACACTTCTTTATTTTTTTACTCATGATTCTTAGAAGGCTAACAAAGCAAAAAAAAGGATCGTTTAAATTTATGCTTTCTAAACCATTAAAGTATTTTTGGGAATCCATACCCTGTCACTGTACGGGGAACGTAAAGTTTCTACTTCAGCCTGACTTACACTGTTATAATGCAAATGAGCTGTATAACTGGTTCTTTTAAATCTTCTCTTCCATAACAATGCCAATCTAGTGCAATTTGCCTTTTACAATAGACCTTCTTCCTTTTTAGCCGTTCTATTGAATTTAAAACTTTGATATGATGGAGTTTAAGAGCCAAAATACAGATGAAGAGACGTGTTTTATTAAATAACCAATAAAAGTTTGTAAAGTGAGTTTTAAACTGGGGGTTCTTGTCATAGGCGATGGGCTAGCAAACTTTTAAGTCACTATACCTGAATCTCCATTCCATCAACCACCACTCAGGTAAGCGTGGCCTTCAAGTCTCACGACTCTTGGCTCTGTCTACCCTGTAAGGGATAAAGATGTGAGAGTTAGTTATCGACATAAAAAAGTGCCTTGAATTTTTGATTGATTTGATTTGATGCTACGGTAGTATTAATACCTGTACCATTATTCTATTATCTTCATGTGAAAACAACTTAGTATTATTCAATTCATATATATTACCAATATCCGTTAAAAGTGTATCCCTTTTCTTCACTATGATACATAAACAGCTGATAAAAGAAGTTTCGTATTGGACGTAAAACATTTTATGGCCGAGCGTAGATAGCTTTCGGAACACAAAGTAAATCTCTATGATTACTTACTAGAATTTGCTAAAGGATATTGCTAGATTCTCAATAAAAAAATCAGTATACTGTTTACTAGTTACGCCCCGGGGCTTCGCTCCCTTAAGAATTTCGGGATAAAAAGTACCCTATGTGCTTTTTCTGGTATTTTTCTACCCGTGTACCAAATTTCATCAAAATCCAAAAAGAGGATTTTGCGTGATTGTGTAACAAACATATAAACTCACAAACTCATACCCTTTTGCGAAAAATTTCGGTTCCGCACTCTAAAAAGCTTTATTACTTTAATGATTGATTTTTAGTTTCTAGATAATATAACAAGGCGATTGCGAAGGCTGAAAGACATCTCCCACATTATTGGTACAGATTAACCATTATTTATTTTATATACAATTGAAATAAATTATATTACCTTCGTCAAAACAACTGCGGTTGACAAGAAATACATGTAGCCAGATATTTTCTAACACATTTTTTCTGGTTTCAGGGACTTCCATTAAGTAAAGCAGGCTCTGAAGTGAAATAAATCTTGTTTCCTCTGCATTAACATTAAGACAAATTGGAAAAAGATTGCAAGCCAAAGAAATGATAGGATTTCTCTGTCTCTTTGAGTAATCACAACCTCTCTTTATTTCGGCGGCATTATTTATTTTACTTCATTAGGATTAGATAAAATGAGAAATTCTTTGTATAAAATTGATAAATTCAATTTTGTTTTACAGTTTGTTGGCTTGATGAAAGGTTTTGGTATTCATTTTGGAGATTGGAAATAATGTCATTTTCTATTTACGTTATGTACGTATTTTATTCAAATTAGTTTATGTGACATACTTTTTGTACTCATGTAGATAGGTGTATGTAATATTGTAAAAGCTTTCGTTACTTGTTTGTTGCATACTATTGTGATAGAGTTATCACATTGGCGTCGAAATTAAAAGAATCTACTTTATATCAATATTTTTTGACGACTTCCAGATGGTGACTGAGACTTAAAATCATAATTATTTTAATTTATTATAGACTAGCTGGCGCCCGCGGCTTCGCTCGCGTTAATCCTTTCAGCCCGATCCGTCCAGTGGTTTGGGCTGTGCATTGATAGATCGGGATCCTTTCATTTCTCATAAGGTTTATAATCATAATATGGTTTGTCATAAAGCCTTTCTCATATTTTTTTTATCATAATATTTTATTCAAATAATATTTATTGTAATAATATTTGTTTAGTCATAATCATAGATTGCCATACAGATATTTTTTTTTAAATGGTTTATCATAATGGATTTTTCATAATTGTTATGGTCATAAACATTGTTTATTTTTTATTTTGTTCATCTTTTATTTTGTTAATGACAATTGAAGTCATTATGTAAAAATTGATATTTGATTATACTTCAAACACTAGTATAGGTTAGGGTGCGGCGGGGGTGGCCCTTGGGCCACCCCTAAGCCGCGAACATAAACAACAAAAAAAACAAAAGCTTAACAAATCTTACCTTTTCTCTGAGTACAACCGTACATTATGAGTTCTCTTTTCTCTGTACATTATGAGTATTACTATTATGGTTAAATTATATTATGATTATTTATGTTTATGACAATTTGTATTTATTACAAAACAATTATGTTAAAAAATTATTACAAAAATAATTATTATAATTTTAATTTATATTAATTATGATTATGTGAAAAAACATTATTTCGAACTATATTATTACAAATATTTTTATGAGAATCATTAGAGACCCTGATAGATCACTATGTCAGTCAGTCAGTCACCTTTGAGTTATATATATATATATAGAGATACAGGTTGTTATTATTTTTGGTATAGTGTTTTCAATAAAAATGTAGGTTTTATCGTTATATCTAAAACATATTAGTATGGACCCTTTGCATTTAGGAGATCGAAACAACACACAAGTCAGAAGGTACTATATATGCCCTTTGAACATGCCCTTTGAACCGTCTTTCATCTTTGGACCCTAGCTCTATCGGTTGGAAAATACCCTCTAAATAATTTCTATGTCCATTTAAACACGTGTAAAGAAACCGAGCAAAGTTGTCTAAATACATGACAACAAAGAACAAACAGCTAACAGAAGCGGCACTCGCGACATAAAGCAATGTAACACAATACAATTTCTGCCGGCGACGCCTCTATACAATACATGTCATCCTTTTCAGGTCACTTCCAGTTAATGTATTCAGCGAATAATTATGGGATCGGCCTGGAAAAATATTTGAACAAACGAAAAATATTTTACTTGCTTGTGTGTGTGTTTTTTTTTAACACGACTGTTTAAAACACCCCTTGTGTTATGTTTTCAAGGTACAAAGTATGTTTGTGAGTTTATTCCATCATAATTTCTAAGCGCCTTAACAGAATAGATGTGTGAGGCCTATGTTACCCAGAATAATAAGGATATCCTGGGTAATATTGGCTAGGTTTATTCATTTATTTAAACTTTATTGCACAGAAACATATGTTAAAGTACAATGGGCGGACTTAATGCAACAGCAGGTTAGGATATGTGACTGCTATAACTGCAGTCGAGTTTTTTTTTAATGTTATGGTGGTGGTGATATGACATGTACTTACTGTGGTGGTTGTCGTATTAATCTTCACAAACTGTTAGTAGTCAATCGATGTAGTGAAAGTTTTGTCATGACGTCGACTCATCACTCACTCATCACATGTTAATCAAAAAAGTGACGTAAATACGTTAAAGTAGTCCATAAATAATAAGTAAAAGTTGGGTATTAAGTTATTTTACAAGTTTTCGTTGACTTAAGGACAAACTTAACCTTAAAAATAGCAGGTTGTTGTGTATAAAGCTAACTTGCTTGCTTGCGCACTAAGACCTATTAGTTTATACTAATAGGTCTTAGTGCGCAAGCAAGCAAGTTAGCTATTATTAATATTAGTTATTATTTTTAATAAGATGTGTAGTATTGTGACAGTAAAGTGTCTTATGAAGTCGTACATTTCAAGTCATGAAGGGTTAAATTAAATTAACTCGATGCCGACAATGTCTTTCAAAGAAATATTCTCATTAACAAACCTTTATGTTGAAACCAACATTGAATCTTGTAACTTTTGCGACTTCAAAGTACTTTTATATGAATGTAATGTGATATCATCCTGATTTAGGATAGTATATAAAGGATAGGATATACAGGGTTATTTTGAAACCAATGGCCAAATTTTCGCAGCAGATTTGGTTGATGAAATTAAGCAGGTTTCCAAAAATAACTATGTCAAAAAATAAAAAATAAAAAATTTTGCTTTCAATACAAATTGGTCGATCAGCTGATGGGACTTAGTATGGAAAGTTGAAATTTTATGTTATTCTTTTACTATAAATTTCCATTGGACGTAGTTGTATTCCAAGTACTGAGCATATTTTAAAAATTTGGCCAGTAGTTACAAAATAACCCCTGTATATAAAGGAATACTATTTAATTAATAAGAATTGATCCACTCGATGTCCATTGAAAGCCCACTCCAAATAAGCCACAAAGATCTAAGTCAAACACAGTAGCTAGGTTACAAAAATAATAATAGTCTTCGATCAGAGTTATTTCTGGTATCTAGTATATTGATTCATTAATTGTCTCGTCAAATACCACTTCAATAAAATATCTATATTTAACACACGTTTCTTTCATTCCAGATGTGACCGTTCGCGTCATCGAAGTGCCAATCAAGAACAATGACGGGGGACATAATATCTAGACAAAGGACGATTGTGCCAAAGAGTTGTTGGTGAAAATTGCACAAAGTAATAGTAAATATGTCGGTAAAAGCGAGTGTGGGTTAAACAAAAAGGGAAAAAATGGGTGGCAAGGGCTTCCCAAGCGAGGTCGTCGGCTTTTTCCTCGCTGTGGCTTTATGCATCATTTGCCCGGAGTACGGTAAGTAGTTTTCATACTTCATACCCTTTCGTTTGAATATGGAATATTTTTTTCCTTTGTTGCGTGGGAGTATTGATTTGTGGCTTATGTTTTGCCAGTGACATTGGATTGTAGAGCTGGGAACGTGTTACTTTTTTAATCGCAAGTACCGTTCTTTTTATAGTAAAAAAAAACTTTGTCTTCCATTTAATGAACAGTTTATCGTGAAAATAACCGGTCGACTACAATATTTAAATCACAGCCAAACATGAAATTGCTTTTATGTTTCAAACCCAAGTGTATAATTAAGAACGATGCCTTTTCTGAGAATAAACCTAGGTCCTCCTCATGGCGGACAGAACTATTAACTACTACGACATGTCCCCGAGAACTTTCGTAAGTTCTATGTATTAAAGTTATTTCATAATATATTAAGTGTATAAGTCGCGTACTTATTAATAATGAAAAATTCACAAACCAACCCTGCCCAGAGGCTTCAGCTTTGACGTCAAGAGCTATAAATGGTAAGGACAGAACAACAAAAAGGGTCTTGCCCTTCCCAAACGGCTATTATTCTACAAACAATTATAACGTTTCCAGTTGTGTTAACAGACCACGCTTTTGATTGCGTTATCAGAAATAATTAATGACGTTTTCGTGTTATTTTTAGAAAATTCACATATTATTATTTGTTTTTGCCCAACAGAGCAGAGAGTTTTGTTGTATTTTGTTTCTGTTTAAAATATTTAATCATCTTTATCCATGTTCCATCTTTGTATTTTAATTTTATAAATCCCTTTTAATTCTAATACTCGTATATACAGAAACGAATAATAGACTGTAACTCAAAATAGTCTCACTCTTTTCTAATTAATATATTATGAAACAATTAGTATGTACGAACAATTGTGGAAAATTATGACTTAACAGATCGTCGTGGGAAATATTTTATGATTTCATAAAATCGAATTTATATAATTTTTTGCCTATATTATTTTAGAGATATTTTTTATGATGAATATTATATTTTATTACACCTCATATAATTTATTTTACTTCAGATAAATCCATAGTTAACTGTCCATAGTTGGTTGACTGGTAGAGAATGTCTTATGGCGTTAAGTCCACCATTTGTACATATTCTTTTTTTTTTTAATTTTGTGCAATAAAGTTTAGTTAATAAATAGTACTTAGATAGGAATCCATATTACATCCTTCCATAGATATGTTCATTTCATTTAAATATCACGGATAAATCTTGTTTGATTTTGAAAATTACAAAACAAAATGGCGGCGGCCTATGGAATCCAACGTCAAAATTTGCCTAGGCCAGTTTTGTCTCGGTTAAATTTGTTAACGAAACTTTTGAAAGGAACGCGGTATGCCCTCGAAATTTTGGGTTCGGCCCAGCATAATTGGGTTTGCGAACTATTCGCGAGCATCGTTAGTTTTTGGAAAGGATAATGCACATATTTGTAGGTTTGCTCTTCGCATTGAGGTATTTAATCTACTTTTGGGGTATTTAGTGTGGTTTAACTGTTTGATGTTCAGATCTTTCGTTTACGTTACATAAGTGTGATAAATAAGAAATTAAGACTAGTTTTACCTAATATTGTGTTCCATACCTTCCTCTTTCTTAGTATATTATACTAACTGCGCACCAGGGCTTTGCTCCCGTGGGAATTCCGGAATAAAAAGTACCCTATATGCTATCCCGGTACTTTTCTACCCGTATACCAAATTTAATCGAAATCCGTTTGCGTGATTGAGTAACAAACATCCTCACAAACTCACATCCCAACTTTCGCATTTATAATATTAGTATAATAATTATTTAATTAAGGATAATTTAGTTTTTTTAAAACTCCCTTTTCATCTTTCTCCAATATAGGTTATTACAATTATAGTTATCTTTAAATATCCTAATATTAACAGGTACTTAAATAAAATACAGGTAACTTATCAATACCATAAGCTAGTCGAAAGCTATTTCTGCTGTTGGAAATTAAATCTAAGTCGATTCAATACTGTTTGCTACAGTAAAATTTAAACAAATAAACATAAGCCGACGGATGTACACATAAAATAGTACAAATAGTCACGTGTTGCAACGAGTACAGCTGTACTGCTGGTGTATTTTATGGATATCATATATGTACTACTAGCTTTTCCCCGCGGCTTCGAACGCGTGAATTTCCCACGGGAACAGTGCTTTTTCCCGGGATAAAAAGTAGCCTATGTGCTATTCCAGGTCATTATCTACCTCTGTACCAAATTTCATCGAAATCCGTCCAGTAGATTTTGCTTGATTGAGTAACAAACATCCTCACAAACTCACATCCAAACTTTCGCATTTATAATATTAGTATGGATTCAAAGTGTACAGCTGTACATCTTAAAGTAAAAATAAAATGAAAATATTTCCTTTTCGCCTAGATAAGCAAGCATTCGAACGGCTTGTATAAATCAAACATTACTTGGAAAGGCAGTCGTGCAGTAAAAAATATATAAATTAAATAATATCGGGAGTCGGGTCACGCGCGCCACGAAAGAACTTCATAACTAAGGAATGTTTGTATTGAAAAATTTATTTTTCCAACCTTACTTCCTTTGGAATAAGAGCCAGTTTTGACCAGTAGCTTTTGGAGGCTCGTTGGTTATTCGACACATGTAGTTAGAAAACGATAATTAAACAGTATACGTGATAAATGATTATGCGAATGTAATTATTTAATTTGCCAGGGACGTGTTGGACGGTCGAATTTTGTATTGTATTTAGTAAATCTAGAAATATTTTAATTTGTATTTGAGTTAACATCAATCTTAAGGCATAGATAAATACATCCTTACATACATATACCGGTCGACATCATAATCCACAATGCTTAGCCGTAGTCTATAAAAAAAAATCCTTACTAATATTATAAATGCGAAAGTGAGTTTGTTTATTCGTTTGTTTGTTACCTATTCACGCTTTCTCTATTGAACCAATATTCCTCAAATTTGTACACACATAGTACACAAGTCCGGAGAAGGATATAGGGAACCTTTCATGCCGGGAAAAAGCACTGTTCCCGTGGGAAATTCACGAGGGCGAAGCTGCGGGCGAAAGCTAAAATTATATAAAATCTGGAGAATAATAACTTTAACTAAAACTTTCCATTTTTTTTTAACTTTACTTTAAGGTTATTTTTAAAACACAAACAGAAATACGAAAGACTGAATAATGTATGACTCAGTTTAGTCGTTACGTCCAGCTGGGGTCGATTTTAAACTATTCCAACCTCATTAATAAATAATTCGGGGAACATCATTACTAGCTTTTGCTTGGAGGCTTGTTCTGCAATTACTTGTCTAAATATTAAAATTCGATGTTTTCTATCTTTAACTAAGTTATTTAAAATGTAAATAAGTTTATGCATTTTGTAAAGAAAATACCAATTCCCTTAAAACTGCAAATTACTTTTATCTCACTGGCACATTTACATATTATAAACAGTTTTGCTAAAATCTACAGTTTCTAGCCAAGCGTAAAAACCAATAGTTATCTTTGTTATAAATCAGAAATATAGCTATTTCGCTCTTACAAGATGTTAGAATATCATACTGATTTGCACAGAAAAAAGACTAAAGATGTAAATTTCTAATTTTCCTCTATTATAAAGAAAATAAACAGAACTAAGTATTACATTTATTTCGAGAAATGTATTTGTACGTAATTTTATGTTGAATAATTTTAAATTTGATTTCGTAATACCAAATGGCATTCCTTATGTTTAACCCTTTTATAAAAAAAAATAACTTATTATTTATAACTTATCATAAATATAACTTATTGTTTGCTTAAATAGAACCCCGTAGAGTAGGATCAGTCTTCAGACGATGGATATAAGCCGGATAACCGATGCCCGTTCTATAAAGCGAGCACGTACGAGCGGGGAGAACTCTGCTTGAAAAATTAAAAACACGGGTTATTCTCGTTGCGCTTGGAGGGCGCTGAGTAAACTTTGCTGAGGTGCTGAAAATACGTGTGCTACTTTATTACACAACTGTCTGAAAACGAGTGTAATGTTTTTATCAAGCTTTTTTCGGGTCTTTCTAGTAGTAGATCGTTTCATTTACTTTTTAATCAAATAGTAACCTTGTATTTTTGACATTATTGTAAACTTTGGAACTAAAGTACTCTCATATAGAAATTAGATATGGTGAAAAAATTCCATGCGAGCAGGACTTGAACCCGCGACTAATAACACTAGTTTACAGTATTTGTGTACCCTCAAAGCTACTAGGTTATTTGGATAGATCTATATATGTGGAATATAGGTCTGATTATAAATTTCCCCCATCACGTAAGATTTGCGAAAAAAAATGTGTCAAAAATTTAAAAATTAAATTTTCGCTAATATTTTGAGACAGAATTAAAATAAGTAGTTCTAAAATTTTCAACATGTTTTTTAGCTGTAAATGTTCTAACACTCCTCACTAATATAAAGCAATTCAATTTTGAATTTTACATTTTTTATTTCCCGGAAAAACATTTTTTGAAAGTTGTGTTAATTTCTCCATACAAGGACTATAACCATAAAATGTATGGAGAAATTAACACAACTTTGAAAAAATGTTTTTGCGATAAAAAAAATTGTAAAATTTAAAATTGAATTGCTATATATTATTGAAGAGTGTTATAACATTTACAGCTAAAAACATGTTGAAAATTTTAGAACTAAGTACTTATTTTAATTCTGTCACAAAATATTAGCGAAAAATTAATTTTTGAATTTTTGACACATTTTTTTTCTCTAATCTTACGTGATGGAGGAAATTTATAATTTGACCTATATTCCACACGTACAGATCTATCAAAAAAACCTAGTAGCTTTGAGGGTATAAAAAAAATAAAAAAATTGTAAACTAGTGTAATAATTTAATAATATTTTTTATAATTTCTATATGAGATTACTTTTGTACTAATTGCATCTGAGGTGCACAAAAATCCAAAACTAAACTTTGGAGTTTTGAATAACAAAAGAGTTTTGTTTTTCGTTTTTATGAACGCGCTAATCTCTATAACTACCTATCCGATTTGAAAAAGGCAGGCTACAGTCATAGAGCATTACGGACTTCCCAGCACGGAGATCCTTGTTACTTCAAGGCTTTAGTCTATTCAAAATAACAAAACCAGGGAAGCGACGTTGCAGGGTGCAGCTAGTTAAACGATATGGATGTCCAAAATGTATTGGCCAAAGATTAAGTTCGGCCTTACAAAAAGGTAACGGCGCCAGTCTCCAAGGTACCCCATGACGATTTAGACTAGATTTTTTGTTAAATCTAATTAATTAGTTTTCTGTTTATTTTTTGTAGTTTTATAATTAGATTTTAGATTTCTTAGTTATTTAGTATTTTTTGTTCTGTAATAAAGATATTTATAACCACTCATCAATTAATCAAATCATTTATTTACAGTAAATAGGGTTACAAAAACCGCAAACGAATATTAACTGCACGAGTCAGTATCATTATTTTGATTTCAAACCAAATATTTAAGCAGCTAGCAGACTGACTAAAAGTGAAATAACTGTAATTATTTACTAACGGTTCAAAAAGTTTTCTTATTACATAATAACTCATAATTATTGCTTGTACTTAAAAAATATTTATTTTACGAAAACCGAAATATTCTCAATACTCAAATGGGGTATATAGGAAATGGTGTAAGTTATAATACTTTTAGGCTGGTAGTAAATAACATTGGTTTATTACGATACGTAAGTTGCGGAGAACGGGGGAGCCTGACCAATAAATATAATTAAGGTCATTCGTAAGGGCCGATAGGCGCACGCAACTGGGCGATTATGCTCGGCTAAGCCGTACGTGTGATTTGATAACGGTACCCCAAAATAAACTTTTTTTTTCTCTTGAAAACAGTGTTGGAAAAATATTCTTCCCTTTTTTTCTGTCAATCGGTTAATTTATGCTGTTGCAGTACTTGATGATCATAATCTCTTGATAGCTCCCAGTTATCTTGTGATTTCTAAATACTATATTTATAAGGTTAACATCAGATTAGTTAACTCCAGCTTCAGGTGAAAGAAACTATGTTTATTTGCATGATTATGTTCAAAACTAAAAATACTGAGAAGGTCTTTCTCGAAAAATAGATATCGGAAAACAGATTCAAGAGTTTTTAATCCAAAAGCATCGGAATGCTAAGTTGGTATTTTGTGGCTATGCTAACAAATAAAATATATTTACTTTTCGTAGAAAATCTTATAAAATACTTCTCTCTCAGCCGAAAGACGTCCACTGCTGGACAAAGGCCTCCCCTAAGGATTTCCATAACGACCGGTCCTGCGCTGCCCGCATCCATGCGCATCCCGCGACCTTCACCAGACCGTCGGTCCACCGAGTGGGAGGCCTGCCAACACTACGTTTTCCGGTTCGTGGTCGCCACTCGAGAACCTTTCTGCCCCAACGGCTATCTGTTCTACGAGCTATGTGCCCCGCCCACTGCCACTTAAGTATCGCGATTCTGCGGGCTATGTCGGTTACTTTAGTTCTCATACGGATCTCCTCATTTCTGATTCGATCACGCAGGGAAACTCCGAGCATAGCGCGCTCCATCGCCCTTTGGGTGACCTTGAGCCTTCTTATGAGGCCCATAGTAAGCGACCACGTCTCTGTTCCGTATGTCATTACTGGCAACACACACTGGTCAAAGACCTTAGTCTTGAGACACTGCGGTATTTTGGACGAGAAGATATCGCGAAGCTTCCCGAACGCTGCCCAGCCGAGTTGGATACGACGGTTGACCTCTTTCTCAAAGTTGGACTTATATATAAATATATAATACTTAATTAATTCCTCTTTAAAGTACTTAATATACTTAACTTTATTATTTACTAGAATAAAAACCTAAAAACTAATTAATATAAACTAAATTAACCTAAAATAAAAACTATAAATAAACTAAAAATAAACTAAATAAAACTAAAATTAAATATTTACAAAAATGCCAGTCCCGACAATTCGTTGCCATGAGGTAACGTGCCCAGAAGGCTGACAGCATTGCCACGTTGAATGGCAATGCTTAATCTCTGAGCGAGATAAATGCCAGCCCTCTGGTCACGAGAAACCTCAACCAATTTCTGGGCAATGGCGCTATATAATTTATGGGCTGAAGGTCCCCACGGCCCTAAGGTCTCAACCCCAAATGGCTCAAAAATGTAGTAATCACCGATGCCTACATATTTGCGCCGTTTGAGGTTTTCTGCAGCAGCCGCTGCTGCGCCGGCCTTGGACCCGGTGGCCGGGAGGTGGGACGGTGCCAGGGTGTCTACGCAAGTGGCATCCCATACAAGGGGCCGTCCCAGCCTCCAGGGCACAAGGGTCATTCCATCCGGTCTCTTACCATCGTCCCTCGCCAGCCCGCTTGGTTCTAAAACAGCTGGTAAATGGACGGTGGCAAGAGCCCTGTGAATTATGTTATTTAGGGCGGCATGACGCCCTAAACGGCCGGCGCTTTTACGGCATGAAAGGCCGTGATGACCCAGTCCATCGACGCCATCACCACAGGGGCAACGATGTGGGACTGTGCATGTGGCACCTAAGCGAAGAGTGTATATCCAGACACCAGAATAATATGTCTTACATACAAACGGGGTAGACAAACCCAAGAGTCGTGAGACTCGAAGGCCACGCTTAGCTGAATAGTGGGCTCTCTGATGGAATGGAGATTTAGAATCACGTCTTTATCCCTTACGGGGTAGACAAAGCCAAGAGTCGTGAGACTCGAAGGCCATGCACGCTTAGCTGAATAGTGGGCTCTCTGATGGAATGGAGATTTAGAATCACGTCTTTATCCCTTACGGGGTAGACAAAGCTAAGAGTCGTGGGACTCGAAGGCCACGCTTAGCTGAATAGTGGGCTCTCTGATGGAATGGAGATTCAGGTACAGTGTAATAATAGATCTTAAATTAACAACTTGCAGAATTCTACATTTTCAGAAATAATTTGGCAAACAAAATTACTGTACGCAATTCTTACTTAGTCGTATACCTCCGAAAATAATGGGCGTTAAAAGCTTTATTTTCTTTTACGTTTAACACAGTTCCAAGAAATAATGTAATCTCTGCAATAAATAAAGTAGCAAATGTTGTTTTCAAAAAGTTTTACACTTTTTGACACTTTCTCTTTTGGTTAGTTCTTAAATCATTTTTTTTATTATTCTGGTTTTAGAATACACCAAAGGTACAATCTTAGCTGCTTAACCCCAGGCTCCACTTTTGTGGGAATGTTAAGATCATCATCATAAGCTTTCTGCTACCCACTGCTGGGTATAAGCCTCCCTCTGTCTACGCCAAGCTTCTCTATTCTGGGCCATCGCAATCCAGTTCTTGCCAGCAATATTCCTTACATCGTAGAACCACCTAGCAGCTGGATGTCCTTCGCTTCGCTTTCCGTTGCCAGTAGTTGCCAGTAATAATGTTGATAGAATTTACCATTTGTACTATTACTAGTGTTGATTTGAATGCGGGTGCCAAATTACCTACATCGTCGATCTTTATTCATTCATAATATGAGTCAGGCTGATCTGATAAAGATAATTTCCGTCTTGACCAGATTGGAAATCGAACCCGGAACCTAAAAAATAATAGACAAGTGTTATTACACCACGAAGTTTGTCTAAATGATATTACATTGATCTCCATGTTGCGAACTCTTTTGTAATTACTTAAGTTTTTTTTAAAATAAAATAAATGTATTTTTTAGTTGTCTCGTGGTTTTAGTTCTTGTACTTCAAATACATGCATATATTGAGTTTACCAGTTTTTCGTTCATATCCATTTATTCCACCACACTTCATATAATACCAATACACTGTTATTCTTATTACTTTCTCGTAAAATGCAGTCAATATATTTTCTGTTTAAACGAGCACCTTTCACTAACAATGTCAATATGCAAAATAAAGTTGCATGAACGCAAAGCTCATTATAGCGAAAATTGGAAGCACTGAAAGCTCCGTCGCGACCTACTTTGCCTACAAGTAACTAGACGTCTCGATATTCCTAGTAGTCATTTATTTACTATGTAATTTGTTCGAGGGTAACGTTTTAACGACAACTTTCAATCCCAGTGGATTCTCTCAATCAAAAATATGAGTATATAATAGGTACATATGTTTAAAGAGAGATGTTAGAATCACCTATAACCGCCGGCTAGTATATATGAAGATGATACAAGACCAACAAAAAGGGTCACAGAATGGATACCTCGAAACTGTAAAAAAAGCGCAGGAAGACCAGTAACTCGATGGCGGGACATATTCATTCAGGAAAAAGGCAGGACCATACTGGGTGCAAAAAACCAGAGAACGCAACACTTGGAGAGCTTTGGGGGAGGCCTACGCCAAGGAGGCGACTACTACCTACGAATCTACCTAATTCAATTAATTATATAATAAGTTTGACCTCAATGTATATATTATAATGATAAATAAATATATAATAAATAAAAAATCATAATTAATACTTGAAATAAATAATAAAAAATGGAATATATATACATAAATTAAAATATTTAATAATTTTTATGACACTAAAATTAAAGAAATTAAATTTGGACATTGAATATAATATTTTATTAGAAAAAATGTGATGTATGAGTGTGACATTTGCTGTACAAGCTTCTTTAAGGTAGTAGAATAAATGGCTTTTTTATTTTTATTTTTATTATTTATTTATTAGTATATATGAAGACAACAATGCTTGTAGAAGAAGCGAGAGAGATCTGTAAGGATCGTAACAAGTAAAAAACGCTAGTCTGTGCCTACCCCCAAGGGAAAAACGCGTGGTATACCACGCGTTTTTGCCATAAGTTATGTATGCATGTTTTATAGAGCGGTATGATTCAAAAACCCTAGGTTAGCTTATGTAGCTGTATGTGTGCTTTAGCTCACTGCACGCTTTGGGAAACTGTCAGTGCAATGAACTCCTAATTTTAAAGAAATGAAGATATGTACCCTAGGTCCTCTAGGTAGCTAAACTAGTTCAAATGTAACCCACAAAATTCCTAGTTTCCAAGACTAAAAGCCAACCTCATTTAAGCGCCACGCACTGCCTAATTCTAACAGACAGCCCTTCCATTTGCATCCCTTAGCAATTACTGGGCTTGCAGCCGCTCTGGCCGTGTAATCCGGCGGAGTCACGCAGGCTTGGCCCACCCCCTCTTTGGAAATAGGGTTGGACGAAGGTGAAAAAATATGGCGATGTTTTAACTACGTAAGTACTAAGTAGTATCGATATATCAACATTTTAGTTTTAAATTCAAGTCAATCGGAAACCACTCCATTATCGTTGCCAAGATAGTCGTTGTATGTGTTTCATTCGATATAATGACCACGACCCTCAGTCATGAGGAAAACGACTAAAGGATGAGTTTTAAAATTCATATTTATAAATAAAAATATCATATCCTATCTATAATGATGTTGAAGTGGTCCAATGGCGAATGAATACCTTACCTTATAAGTCAAGTAACCAAAAGATCCAGGTTTGAATCTGTATACCAATCTGATTAGAAACCATCGAACTTAACATCAAAAATCAAGTAGATATTGAAGCTTTGGAATATCCAAGACAGATAATCATGACGAGTAAATACTCCACCGACAAGAGCATAGCTCTTAATTAAGAAGATTACCTAATACTAAGATATCGATAGTTTGTTTCCCAAGCCTATCTCTAACCCCCTCCACCCCCCCTCTACCCGCAGGCGAGTCTATTAACCAAATTGTAGCTCAGCAATGCGGCAGTTACCTAGTGGCTGCACGCACCGTAGAGACTACCAACTATTTAAGTTTTAGCGATCTCGTTACAAGAAAATTGTAACTTTTCATGACTTGTGTCAGATCGAGACTGGCATTGTAAATGCGATTTCCTATCTTACTTTGTTTAATCGTAAGAAGTATATTATTTTATGAAATGTTTCACAAAAGTATGTTACAGAAAAACTAAAGATAAATGATGCTTTTTAAATATATAATAGGAATTACTTAATATATAAAAGCGAGAAAAACCGCGGAGAGTCTATCAAATTAGATGTGGTATTAAAAAATCAATTTCTGGATATGCGTGCTAATGGTCTCACAACCAAGGATGCCGAAGAAGAAGAAAAAGTAGGAGAGCGGACCCTGGGCTCCGACGTGTACGCTGAGGATGCAACCGGGAAAGCGCTCAGATGAGAGAGAGAGATAGGGATCTTTTATGTTTTCTCTCTTTCAATTTGATAAATTTATTGACCAATAATACAGCATTGGTAAAGAAGGTTCATGATGCAAAGCTCTGGTGGAGTGGAGACCATGGGGCGAAACACGCCCACAACAGCAGGTGTGAAATGGATTGAGATTGCCCAAGACCGGGAGAAGTGGCATACGATGAAGGAGGCCTACACCCATAGGGTTGAAAAGGGCTGAAGAGAGAGAGAGAGAATACTGCATTGCTGAAATCATTATCTACCCGTATCATAGCCCAAAGCAATGCATTTGTTCATCTAGCTGACTGAGGGTAATCATATTGCTTGCCCGGCAAATCAGTGTCGCAGATCAGGTAGTCTAGAAGATGTGATACCTAATGGGACTTGGGATTATGGTCTCAATTACTGTCTTTAATTTTAGGAACTAAATGTAGTTTAAAAAAATTGTGTTTTAACTACTTTAACTTTACAATTTATGAACTTACCTATTATTATTCTTAATTTTTTTTTTTTTTTTGGTTCAAAATATGTATACCTATGTGAGAAAGCATTACAATTATAAAATATACATATAGTATAAAGAATACAAGAAGATGAAGTTAGTAATTTAAATCGATTCTAAATCTAGCCTAGACAACAAAGATTTGAGTTTATTTTTATATTTTTTTATTTTTTTTATTCTATGTTATTATAATAAATTAAAAACTAAAATACAAGCTAAATTAAATACCTACTAAAATTAAAAACTAAAGAATACAAAAAAAAAATATATAATTACAAGTTGTAAAGCCCCTCAAGAGCGTAGCCCCGCGGCAACGTGCCCAAAAGGCTGGCTGCATTGCCAAGTTGTATGGCAATGCTTAGCCTTTGGCCAAAGAAGCTGCCAGCCCGTTGGTCACGGGATACCTCGACCAGCTTTTTTGAAATAAAAATAAAAAGCTGGTGAGCTGATGGACCCCATGGACCCAACGTTTCCACCCCAAAAGTTTCGAAAATGTAGTTATTGCCAATAACCACATATTTGCGCCTTTTGAGGCTCTCTGCTTCCGTTGCTGCTGCACCGGCCTTGGACTTGGTGGCCTGGAGATGAGATGGCGCCAGTGTGTCAACGCAGGTAGCGTCCCACACAAGCGGCCGCCCCAACCTCCAAGGCACCAAAGTCATACCATCCGGTCTCTTGCCATCATCCCGCGCCAACCCATTAGGTTCTAAAATAGCCGGCACGTTAATGGTGGCAAGAGCGCGGTGGATAATATTGTTTAGGGCAGCATGACGCCCTAAACGACCGGCGCTTTTACAACAGGAAAGTCCATGGTGACCATAGCTGTCGACGGTATCCCCGCAGGCACACCGATGAGGGACTACACAACTTGCTCCTAAACGTAGAGCTGTTACCAAACGGAAAGCATTATTATGCAGCAGCGTTCCGAGATTGGCCGATGGCAGGGCCTGCAACCAAAGTCCAGATTCCCATTGCATAACAGCTAAAAGACGGGCACGCTCTATAGAGTTGCTAGATGTTTCTATTAAATTATCTTGCACAACTCTACAAAGCGGCCTATCCCACTGTCTCTGCGAAGATGAATAATCAGGAAATTTAGAATTTGGGAGTTTGGTTGCCCAAGCATTTCTGGCTTCTGCTAAATTATCAATTATGTTGAAGTTATTTTTACATATTTTTTTATAAAGGTCTTCTACGCTGTGTGCAGAAGACAGAAAAGCTGGGAGAGCTACACTTGAAATTTTGCGGATTCCAAGACCTCCATACCTGATAGGTAAAGAGGCTTGATCCCAAACACGGCCAGAAAAGTCAATATTTAAAACAGACGAAAGGGAATTTTTTATTAATGCATCTAATTTGTGGAGCAGATCAGGAAATTTCCAGAAAGGACTGCATCGCAAATTGTATGTAAAATTTGGAACGAACAGGCAGTGTTTAATTATTACATAAGCGAAATGAGTTTGTATATCCGAAAGGCGATCGGATGCGTTCTGAAACTTTATAATTTTGTTATCTATGAAATGGGAAAATGATTCATCAAAAATAGGGGAACCTAGGAGGTGAAGTGAAGTTTTGTCAACAATTTGGATTTCTGGAGAAATTGACCTAAAGTCTGCAATGATAGTATCTTTTTGAATATTTGTTTCCGAGATAAAGAGCTCACATTTTTTTAAAATTTAAATCTAGACCAATCTGTTGAAGTTTATTTATAAGAATTTGAAATCAGTTAAAATGGATTGGGCATCACCTCCTAAGGTTCCGTCATCCAAATACCACACATTCAATTTAGAATTATTTTTTTTTATGATAGGATGAATAGCGAGACTGAACACTGCCGGGCCGAGTGGGTCGCCTTGCTGACATCCTACACAAGAAAGTAAAACATTGTCCTTATACATTAATTTCGAATTTTTGCCATAACATTGCCAAAGAAATTTGTATATAAAGGGAATTTTGTCTTTTACTTCAGCCAGCAAAAGACCCCTATCCACAGAGTTAAATGCGTTTTTAATATCCACCTTCCTTTATTCTTAATAATATTATCTTCTCTATTTTAAATATAATCAAAATAAAAAAACTACGCTACGAAAACTCCGATATCTAGGAAATCTTTCACGTTTAGAGTTCTCTTTTGACCTCTCGACCCCTAAATATTATTTGGTCACAATTTGTTCACTGGACCCCTAATCTTCTAGGGGTATAATATTTATAGAGTACTAGCTTTCACCCGCGGCTTCGCCCGCGTGATTTTCCCACGGGAACAGTGCTTTTTCCCGTGATGAAAGGTACCCTATGTCCTTCTCCGTACTTCTAGCTATGTGTATGCGAAACAGGAAGATTGGTTCAGTAGATAAAACAGGAAGAGGTTACAAACAAACAAATAAACAAACAAACCAAGAAACAAACTCACTTTCGCATTTATAATATTAGTTAGGATTAGGATATGTATAAGATATTATATATAAGAGTTAATATTTTTGTTTTTGTTAATTTAAATTTCTTGTTTCTCTTATCTATGACGCCACGGCCCACTTCCCGTTGGCCCAGTGATGCGTGATCCGATGATAAATAGATAGACCTTTGTCTGGATTCATATTGGTTGGATTCATAATGCTGAAACCATTCTGTTTCATCTCCATTTTAGTAATTATCAGTCCATTTTGCTATTCTATTTCTTTTTTTCATTAAATTAAAAAGTATTAGTAAAGTTTAATGAAGAACATGAAAACCTACGCTTTTGTGAAGCAAAATTTTTATATTACTTACTTTTTTCATCATTTTTAGTCCAAATATTTATATTTATGTCAGATGTTTTAGGCGACTTGAAGAAAATCTGTCTAGAGTCTGAATGGCCCAAATTTAATGGACCGCGGGCCATCAGTGTAACATGCTCGATAAGAAGTTCAAATATTGTATCTACCTCAGAGATTGCTCAGATGTGAGTAGAATATCACCTACTCTCATATCTGATCATTATGAATCAACTTGCTATAGAAATTATTAAAAATAAGAGATCATTTGGTTCCTCCTTTTCTGTGAAATAAGATATTCGAACTGAACATTTTATACCATCACACCAATTAACCAGGTATACTTACCAGCCACTTCAGGTTCTTAACCCTGTGTATAAAATTTTGCTGTCGTAAAATTACAATCGTACCATCTCAACAAAATTTAATTTGCATTAGCCATCTGTAAGCGGATTCCATCGATTTATTGCATGGCAATTAATCCTGAGCTGGTTCCGACTGTCATATTGTTCAACAGATTTTGTACAATTGTGCGATTTCACTGGGTAAAGCAAAAATTATAGTAATTATGTAGTTTATGTATAAAAATAGGAGAAAAACACCTGTTTTTCTCTGTGCCCTGTGGTTTTGCTCCCGTGGGATTATCGCGTAAAACTTTCATCGGAAATGTGGCTATCATAGAGAACATAGATAATTTTTTGAACCAAACCGGCACCTTAATACAGTATAATACCGCATTCGATCAAACAAACAATCTTAAGCTTTATTACTATTAAAAATTATTATAGGTGTAAGTATCTATAGTAAAAAATAAAAAACCAATAACATGTATGGACATATATGTTTTTGTTTTTTAATTTTTTAATACGGATTCAAGCAAGTCGTCACACAGAAGTTTAATTTTTACATAAAAAACACGTGTCGTTTGATAAAAAGGAAACGATAAAAGCTAAATTAATTATCCTAGTAAAAAAGCCAAAAAATACACATTCATATATACTATTTCCAAGTGTATGATGATAGCATTGCGTATTACCATACAATTATTATTCATAACTCCGAAATATGTTCATACGGATACGAAACAAGGAAAGTTAAATTAACTTGCAGAAGTTGGATTTGAGCTTATCCAAACGTGTTCTATGTTTATTAAAGGAAATAGGTCAAATTACAAAAAGACGAAATTTTCGGAGGTACATGTATAAAAAACTTTAATAAATTAAGTAGCTAGACAAATTTATAGACAATTAGCTATATAGTTGGTATTAGGTGTTTCTTTCAGCATTGAAAACGGTTTCATAGTTATGAGTTTGTATATGTACAACTAATCTAGGAAAACCGAGAGAAAACCTAGGCCCCGCCATTAGATCGTACAATATAAAGTACACCATGATCTTATTTTGTACCCCTTCTTGGCGGCTAGTTTAGGTTGACAAATAATGTACTTATTATGTACTTACATAATAGGAATCAAGAAAGAAAGATACGAATTCATATTGAATGTACCCATAACATCAATAAACTTTTATATCATGTATTAATACTATGTACTTACTTATTTTCTACGGGTTCGTGGCAGAAGCTTTAGTTTATCAGAGAATTTATCAGCACCAGCTGTCCACCGTGACATGTATGATACCGACAAGAGCGTAGATTTAAAATAGTAAGAAGATACCATTGATATCAAAGAAAGCTTGTATCAAATTTAACCCGTGCAACGAATCTCCATCGTTTCACTTGCTCAAACAGTGTTGTCCGAAATTGGAACGATCAGTTGACGGGTAAAAGGCTTTTGTATAGCCTTTGTTGGCTTAAGAGGCACTGACTGCCATACGTCTAGCGAAATACTATAGCTGAGAGTATAGGCTGAGAACACAGTTTCAGGTTTTTGCTATGAATGTGGAGCAGAAAAACAACGGCGGATCCAGGATTTTTTTCTGAGGGGGGCACAAGGATCGTGGTGAACTATGCATGTGGGGGGGGGGGGGTCAACAAATCGACACCCGTCCTGATGCTGTTGCCACTCGCCTTGAAACGAATCCTAAAGACTTGCTCTCACTACGACACTGCAGAAGACAAGATTCGCAAAAAATCAAGAAATAAACCAGATGGTCAGAAAAAAATCTGTTATTGCTAAATTGATATGCACTGTTATGGAATTTTCTCTCCACAGTAGATACACAAAAAACAGTCTGGGGGGCACGTTTCTGTTATTTCTTAATTTGATATGCACTGTCATGGGAATTTCCCTTCACAGTAGGTACACAAATAAGCAGTCTTTTGGGGGGGCACGTGCCCCCGTGACCCCCCCCCCCCCCTAAATCCGCTACTAGAATAGGAGATACGAATATTAGAAGCGCTTTTTACTCATCTAGTTAATGGATGTGAAGTTTTTGTATCAAAACTAGCATGGCACTTTAATCCCGTGGGAATTTCTGGAATCCTCTTTTAGTGCTCCCTGTACTCCTCAAGGAATCAGTCTATCAATCACTCACTCAGTAATGGAAGAATTTTATGTATATCGATGATTTGTATAAAAAATATTTCACATACCGTTCGGCTACATAAATTCCTTGTCAGTCTATGATTCAAACAACGGCAAATTTACTTTAAAAATTACAACAAATTAACTACCACAATGACATATCATTGTTTATTTGTAATTGATAGTCGAGTTTATATATTTACTAGGCGAATAAACATGTAGTTGGTGTAGTTATGAAGAATATTTACGTTATTAATCACTGTCTAGTCTAGCATTAATAATATCTAGACAATGACAGAGCGCGGCACAGTAACATATTAAGTACATAAAACGCTTTTAACCTAAATTTGAATTTACGCAGTTCAAGAGTTAGCAAAATTCGTTTAAAAATTACATTTTTCATACAAGATATTGATGAAATATTTATAAAAAATCAAAGTATAGGCAACTTTTTAACAATACTTTTGTTCGATTGACTGAAATTTATCGAACTACTAAAAACCAAGAATTCTCGCTGTCCGATTGATCGAACTGTAAGGAACTAAATACCAGCGTGGATCAATTAATCGATCAGCGCGATCGAACCTCGCGACCAGAGGGATGAGAAGAAACCAAATATAAATATTATAAATAAAAATATAATATTCTTGGCAACTACTAAAGTCTGCTAAACCAGTTTCTAATTACAGGCATCTCTTGAGACGTACCTAGTTTTCTAACAGGAAGTTGCTTGGGTCGAGCAAAGCTTAAGTATTATGGACGTTAACATTATATTCTCTTATACTTCCTAAGTGCAGTCTTGGTTTTAACTTATTAATGTTTTACCTATTACTTGAGATAAAACCTGCTTTTTCCGATTGCCTATTTTTTACGGTATGCATTATAAAGTTTATTATCTTACCAGTTTTAATTTAGCTGTAAATCACAAGCTGATATAACCTGGTTTCAGCCATGTTCCAATTTCAGCACTCGATAGCTGCATGGCCGATTTCAATATGTATCACCTTATGGCCTAACTCACATAGGTATTATCATACTAATATCAATTTTGTAAGTTTATCGTCTAGTCTACATAACCGTGATAATTTTTCTTTTAAAATTATTATATTTGCTAGTTATTATATATATTTTTTATGTATCCACCCTTCACCATTTTCCTGTTCGAGACACTTGACTCTAACAAAATTTAGCAATTTAAAGTTAAATATTTCGCAAACATATCCCTAAAACAAAAAATTGTCTTCACATACTCATAATATTTTTAAAAGACCTATCAAATGATACCCCACACGATGAAATCAATCGAAAGAAAAAAAAAACATTCCCACTTTAGGTGTAGGGGAGGCCACCTAAAAAAATTTTTTTTTTTCTAAATTTTATTCTACAGTTAACTCCGCGTAGTAAATATGTATATCTATAAATATAAATAAATATATACGGACAAATCACACATATTGAGTTAGCCCCAAAGTAAGTTCGAAACTTGTGTTATGGGATACTAACTCAACGATACTCTATTTTATGACAAATCTTCTATATATATAAAAGAACAAGGGTGATTGGTAAATCAACGCCCAGCCTAAACCATAAAAGCTATAAACTTGAAATTTGGACCGAAATTTTATGTTAATACGTAGTGCTCAGATAAGAAAGGATTTTTCAAAATTAGACCCCTAAGGGGGTTGAAATTGAGGGCAAAGATTGTATGAAAAAAAATTAAAATCTTCACTGATTTACTTGAAACTTGGCAAGAATGCTTCTCAATAAAAATAACTAATGGCGTGTTTCAGCGTTTTTTGAAATTCAACCTCTAAAGGGGTAAAAAAGGGGAGGTAAACTAATTTATCATCACAAAACCGAAACTATAAAAGCTATAAACGTGAAATTTGGTTAGTGTCTTCATTATACAATATACTGCCCACATAAGAAAGGGTTGTTCACAATTTTAACCCTTACAGTCCAAAAAAAGGGGTGAATTTGCGTACCTTTAGACAAATCCCATTTGAAATTTCGCCAGTCACAAGCAATGTTCGTTGGCCTATCGGTAAAGGCCGCGGATTATTTTTTAAGTACAGGGTTCGAATCCTGCCAGATGTAACTTTTTTTTTCCAATTTTTTTTTCGTTTTGTATTAGTTTTTTAGACTTCTATATTTTTTAAAATATTTTAGTAAAGAAATATTTCAAGAAAGTAGCTGGAAGTAGCTGGATTGAATCCTGCCACTAACAATAATTTTCTGTTTTCTTTTTTTATTTGTTTTAAAGAATTATTTTCTTACTTTTTTTTTAATTTTGAAAAGCAACGAATAAATTCATTTGCAAATTTATTTCCGGTCATCTACTGATTATGCCAAGAAAAATATCCAATAGATGGCGTAGATAAAATGAGAAATGTAAGCTGAAATTATTTCTCAATATTTTCAATAGATGGCGCTGCGCCATTTTGGTGATTTCTACTTCGCGCTTATTTAACAGCATAAAGGGGTCGTGTAGTTCGTTGGGTCGTGGGTATAATAATAAAACAGTAAAGATATTTTGTCTGTACAGTACATTTAGTATTTTTGACTGAAATGGATAGAGAGACACTTAAAAAGAATAACAGAAAGCAAAAACATTTTTTTGGAATTTTTTGTCTGTCTGTCTGTCCGTCTGTATATGTATGTACGCGTTTCACGCAATATCTGCTGGACGGATTTGAATGAAACTTTTTTTGTTGTATAGCTATTAAGCCTGGGCAACATATGGCTATAAGTGATTTTGAAAACTGGAACACCTGATGAAGAAGCTTAACAGAACAGCTAAACTATTAGAAATATGGAAATGGTACCTTTTTCTGTTGACGTATAAAAATCGAAGATCAGGATCATCTGATGAAGAATTCCAAGGGACCAGCTACACTATTACATATATGGAAATGGCGCCTTAGCAAAAGTCGTTTAACCTGATGAGCATTTTCTGCTGATGTATAAAAATTTAAGTTTATGCAACATCTGATGAAGAACTCCAAGAGACCAGCTACTCTATAAAAAATGGAAATGGGGCCTTAGCAAAAGTCGTTCAACCTGATGAGCATTTTCTACTGACGTATATTTATACGTCGTTTTCTACTGACGTATATTTATACGTCAGTAGAAACACGAAGACAGGACACGGGATAGGATAAAGAGAGACTCGGGGTGGGAGTGGTGGTACACGGGAAATTGTAGATAACGAGCAGACGAAGATCGTTTATTGAATGAAATATCACTTTTGCTTCATTTTAACACCGTGACTGTACTACGAGTACCTAATATATTCCCGCGGGACACGAGATAACCAAATAGCTGAAATTTTGGGTACTGGAGTTTAGGTTACTACAGTTTGGAACACAAAAAGATTTTTCATCTAAGGAAACTCACGCGGTGACGAAGATCGTTTATTGAATGAAATATCACTTTTGATTCATTTTAACACCGTGACTGTACTACGAGTACCTAATATATTCCCGCGGGACACGAGATAACCAAATAGCTGAAATTTTGGGTACTGGAGTTTAGGTTACTACAGTTTGGAACACAAAAATATTTTTCATCTAAGGAAACTCACGCGGGCGAAGCCGCGGGCAGCAGCTAGTACATATATAGATAAACATCCAAGACCCAGGCTAATCTGAAAAAGATCATTTTCCATTTTGACCTGACCGGGAATCGAACCCGGGACCTCCGGTGTGGCAGTCTGGCGTGATAACCGTTAGGCCACGGAGGTCGTCAAACCAATTTACAGTTTTCTAGTACAAGTAGTCTCTTAGATAAACTGCAGACAGACGGACGGATAAACATGACGAAATTATAAGGGTTCCTTGTTTATTTCGGAATCCTAAAAGTGGACCTTATATATGGTTGAATAAGGCCGTTGTAACCACTCTGAACTCGTACACTTCTCGCAATGCAACGTACAGATATCACGTCTTCATCAGACAGAGCCAAGAGTCGTGAGACTCGATGGCCACGCTAGCTGAATAGATTTAGGTAAGTACCGTCAGATGCAGAAAAACCCCCCTGAGATAGGATTTGGTGAGATAGTCAGATTTCTATGCAAATGTACATGATTTTTCAAATTTAGTTAAAAAATCAGACTTCGTTGACATCACCCACCGCGGCCCGCATGAATCATGGTCTCCACGTGACTGTAATTTAAAGGTAATTGGCTAATAAAACCACATCGAAAGGCGTAAAGCTGTTTATAAACACGATTGTGTTGACCAAGGGTTTATTAACTTTAAATGTGTAGAAATAAAGAGAAATGTAAACATTGTTTTTGTTAAAACAAATGTATGATATACAAATTATTTGCGCTCATTTATGTATGTACTTTTTGTCACAACTTTGTATGTTCTTTTCTGTAAATTGTGCAATAAAGTATTGATCTATCTATTAAATAAATCGTTTCCTACTATATTCACTACTATTAGAGAAGGCTTATGTCCTGCAATGGATTAATTAAGCTGCCAAAGAAGAAAGAAGATGTAAACTTTTCAAAAATGAATCAAAATCAATGTGAAGCGAGCCTTAATATCACCTGTCCTATTTGTGGGAAGGCCTGCGATTATATGCGAAGGGTAGTGGGGAAATAATCCTCCCGGAAACAAGTGAAAGCCGACTAGATATCATCCCAGTTATTAGATTGGGTAGGGTTTGGATCAATACTTCATTCCCAGGTTTCGTACAATAATATGAATTGAAAATTTATGTATTAGTGTGTAAACTATGAAACTTTTAAAATTATATTTTTGATCGAGTGAGCGAAGCGAGCGAAGGTCTCTAAATCGAGTTGGGGGCGAAACACATTGTTTGTATGTATGTATGTTTGTACCGCGATAACTGCCGAATCGATAGTCCAATTTTGATGAAATTTGGTAGGCATGTAGGAAATATCAATAGAATTTTTAAGTTCATTGGGCATCAAAATCGGTTCAGTAGTTTTTGAAATATTAATAAAAACGTCCGCGATTATGTAGCAAACGAAACCATAGCGTGTTCTAACTTTGGATAACGCCATCAAGATTTTATTTAGGGAACTGAATTATATATGAAAAGTCGAAATCAGAGTATATCAATTAAAACGCGAGTAATAATTGCGAGGTCTAAGTTCGCGGCGAACTACTAGTTACTTTAATTATAATTTTAAAACATCATTTAACTTTTTCTGCAGTTTATACTTAGTGCGTGAACTATACTGCAGGTTTAGTTAAAATTTCATTCGTAATCGTCGACAGATGACAAAAACAATTTTCTTTCATCATCAAAGCGAAAGCGAACGTCAAATGTATGGAAGTAAGCGTTAAACCAGTTCGTGCAGTTTATACCTAGTGCGTGAACTATACCTGATTTTCGTAGTTTAAGTTCAAGCTTATCCATTACAAATTCACGAAAGAACTAGTTTGTATTAACTTATATATTATCCGATTAGGTTAAAGAAACCTAATCAGATAAGTCAGTTTTACATAATTAGGCATTAATTGAAATTATCTACGGTTTCAGGAATTCGAATTTTACCGAATCTTTTTTTCTTATTTCGATTCAAGG
Source organism: Ephestia elutella (assembly GCA_018467065.1). Taxonomy (NCBI): domain Eukaryota; kingdom Metazoa; phylum Arthropoda; class Insecta; order Lepidoptera; family Pyralidae; genus Ephestia; species Ephestia elutella. The sequence continues at coordinate 4,987,709 of CM031576.1, read as the reverse complement.
ATACACAAATCTAATTTCATTTCAATTCGTTGAGGCGGTAAATCTTTTATAACAGATATTTTAAAATAAATAAATAAAATAAAAATAAAATAAAAAGTCTTTTTTATTTCTAAGTTAAAAGAAAGACTAGTACTATCTACTATTATAAAAAATAAAAATAATAGAATTCAAAACAACAAAATTAAAAGAAAAAGCGTTAAATAAAATAAAAATTAACTTAGAACCCCTCTGTGGGTAAAGGCCTCCTCCATCGAGTGCCATTTGTCTCTGTCCTGAGCAACTTGCATCCAATTCTTTCCAGCCACTTTCACTATGTCGTCTTCCCATCGAAGTCTTGGATGTCCTTGTTTTCGTTTCCCTTGTGGTCCTTTCCATCTAGTTGCTAACTGTGTCCACCTTTTGTCTTTTAAACGTGCTATATGACCAGCCCACTTCCATTTTGCTTTCATTGCGTATTCTAAAGCGTCTATTACTTTTGTTTTATGTCTGATAACAATATTTTTAATTTTTTGAATTTTTCTTATTTTTAGTAAAGATCGTTCCATGGCTCGTTGGCATGTATTTATTTTGTTTTTTATTATATTTGTAAAAATCCAGGTTTGGCATCCATAAGTAAGACATGGTAAAATATTTGTATTCATAATTTTTCTCTTTATAAAGATGGGAAGATTACTTTTTGTTATTTCTTTCAAGGCCCAGAATTTGCTCCAAGATATGGCGATCCTTCTATCTACTTCTCGTAGGCAAGAGTCTTCATCAAATGATATCCTTCTTCCGAGATATATATATTCTTTAACAAATTCAAGCGGTGTACCTGATACGGTGATATTAATTTCTTTGTTATTGGTCATTATTTTGGTCTTGTTCAAATTTATATTTAGCCCTACTTTTTTGCTTTCTTTTTCTAGCTCGAGTAACATGTTTTTCAAATTTCTTCCACTTTGTGCTAGCAGGACTACGTCGTCAGCAAAACAGAGGTGACTCAGATATTTCCCATTTATAAGGATACCTTTGTTGCTCCAATTTATGCTCTTCATTATTGTGTTCAACACAGCGATAAATATTTTGGGGGATAACGGGTCACCCTGTCTAACTCCTTTTTTAATTTTTATTTCAGAGCCTTTGCTTTCTAGAAGTATTCGACTGGTGCAGTGCTCATATATTCTTTTAAGTATATTTATATATTTCTGCGGAACTTTATTATCTTCTAGAGCCTGCCATATTGCTTTGTGCGAGATACTGTCAAAGGCCTTAGTATAATCTATGAAGGCGATGTATAAGTTGCTTCTAAACTCCGTGTGTTTTTCTATAATCTGCTCTACCGCATGTATGTGATCTATCGTGGAAAAACCTTTTCGAAAACCGGCTTGTTCCACAGGCTGTTGAGTGTCGATAATAGCGCCGAGTTTAATTTCTAATAGCATTGAAAAAAGTTTATATATGCAGGATGATAGGCTTATTGGACGATAGTTTCCTATGTCTCGTGGGTCTCCTTTCTTGTAGAGCAATATTATGTTCGACTCAGCCCATTCGCGTGGAATTTCGAAGGTCTCCATTATAAGATTAAACAAGTATGTAGTAGGTTGTGATAGGAGAGGTATCGCAATTTTTAATATATCGCTTGACAGACCATCCGGTCCCGGGCTCTTCTCTGATTTCAACTTTTTAACATTTTCTAGAATATCTGTTTCGTCCCAGTCGTCAGAAGTATGTTGTGTGTACTGGCCGTGGTGGTGTAGTGTGTAGTCCAAGTTTGAATCTTTTTCGTAGTATAAATCTCTGTAGAAGTTTGTGACTTGTTTTATTATTTCTTCTCTTGACGTTGTAGCCTGAGAGTTTTTGTAAAGACTGTGAATCCATGTTTTATGAGTGTTTAATTCTTTATAGGCTCGTTTCGTACTTCCTGTTTGTTTTATATGTTTTTCCAGAGTATTTAATCTATATTGTTTATAATCTTTCCTTATATTTCTATTCGTCTTCTTGTACAGTTCGCTTAATTTTTTCCTCATTTGTTGTGTTTTATTTTTTTGTTTTTGTAGTACCTGACGTTCTTTTATATATTTTTTTGTGTCGTCACTTATTATGCTATCTTTTTTGAGTTGTTTCTCTTGCTGCTTTTCTGGGTCCGTAATGCTTTTTCGGATAGTAGAGACTATTTTGTCATAATATTTCTGAACTGGTTCTTGTATTGGGATCAAATTATCATCTCTATATTGTTTAAGATTTTCTGTAAAATTTTTCATACTTTCTTCAGATTCTATTTTTTTAGGGATGTTACAATACTGAGTTCTACTCTTTTTTAATGCTTTAATAACGAATTTGGCTCTTACAGGACGATGATCACTGGGGAAACTGACACTAGTCAGTACTTTAATATTTTGACAGTTCTGAGGAATATTCGTCATTATAAAATCGATTTCATTTTCTATCCTGCCGCCTGGGCTTTTCCAAGTCCATTTTTCTTTCGGTTTCCGTTTGAAATATGTATTCATTATTGAAAGTTTATACTCGAGTGCATGTTGCAGCAGTAGTTCTCCTCTATCTCCGTAGCCATAGTTTCCTAAAATGATTTTCTCTTCTTTTCTTGGTTGACCTATCTTTGACAGATATTTTAACCCTCTTATAAGTTTAACGACAATGGTTTTTCTTGGCTCAAAATATATGAATGAATGAATATTATCTCTATTATAACAAGGGATTCTTTTATAAAGACTCAAACTAAAAACCCCCGAACCCATTGGATATGTTATGGATAGAGATAGGGTTGGTAAAGAAGATTAGAGGGTTTTACGAGCAATTGTTTGTATTGTTAATATGTAAGATAGGTAGTACAAGTAGTATACATTGTATGGATTGAGGCTCTTCTCCCGTGGGGAAATAGCCTATGTGAGGAATGATTGAATAACAAACATGCGAAACTCTTCCGAAAACACATCCGAAAATTTTGGGAAGTTTTCTTTAAGTGACACTTTTACGAAGGTTTAACATTTATTTTAATTTTGTTGAGTTAATGGGTGATACGGGTCCAAAGTGAAATTAAGACACCAAAAACTATACTCTTTTCACCCAGGGAAACACATACATACATCACGTCTTTATCGCCAACTGGGTAGACAGAGCCAAGAGTCGTGAGACTCGAAGGCCACGCTTAGCTGAATAGTGAGCTCTCTGATGGAATGGAGATGGAACAGAGTGGAAAATACCGTATAAATCCAAACTATCTTATTAGGTACATTATAATAGTACTAGACTATTTAATTCGTGTCTTTCATCTGTTATATAACTTCCTAACTAGCCTTTTTCCCCTGCTTGGCCCACGTGAATCTTTCACACATAAACAAAATACTTAAACCTAACAAAAACCAAGAACATTTATTCTTCATAAACATCAAATTCATGTTTACACACAACAAGGTCTCGACACGCCACGAGCGACGCTAACGATCAATACCACAGCTTTTATGATTAATTGATCCAAATTTTCGCATAATTAAACCACAGGCACGTTAAACTTCATAAATCTTGCCGTGAATGCGTTCACAGTTTGAGGTTAAAAGTACGACAAAAGATGAGTTGCGCAATCAACGATTTCGCATCCAGGAATTAAGGCTCTCACGTTTTGAGGTCAGGGTAAATGGGTTTCTTTCAGATCGCTTGCAGCTGTGGCTGCTGCTGTCGGCTATTGACGTCACGCAATTATTTTCGAAAATTCTTCTGCTCCGATCTCGTGGGAATTTTGATTAATATTGTCTAGAAAGTCGTAACTAATATTATAAATGCGTGAGTTTGATTGTTTGTTTGTTACCTCTTCACGCTTTATCTACTGAACCAATCTTCCTTGCATATACATAGTTAGAAGTACGGAGAAGGACATACCTTTCATCCCGGGAAAAAGCACTGTTCCCGTGGGAAATTCACGCGGGCAAAGCCGCGAGTAAAAGCTAGTTTCAAATAAATGCGTTTTTTTCAAACTTGAGATCGGCTTTGTAGTCCGGACCGTCGTAGAAATAATCTACCTTTTATATTATCTGCATAACAATTTTTTCATCCCGACTGGTAGTCCTAGATATTTTATTGAAACAAACATGAAACCTATTCAGTTTTATTATATGTCCTATCGCTCTCTAGGAGACTTTCAGACTTCGAATGTACGCATAATTTATCCATGATGGCGTCCTAACCATTATCTATATGACTCAACTTAGGTACCTAACTACTTAACTTAGGTGTTATTATGTTTTTAAATACATAAATAAATCTATTTTCTTATTATATCTTTAAGGATAATTTAGTATGTCTGATATCTTTAACAATAAAAGTTGATGAATGTCTTTTAAACTCAAAATATCTTACTATTTAGAGTCGTATTACATCACATTTTCCTGTGTTTTACATTTAATTTAAGCGGAATGTTATAAAATAGTGATATTGCATCTGTATATAGTACGTACGACTATATGAGTGCTATAACAGATCCCTGTCATAACAAGTCAACATAGCCACCCTAGCGTCATTCACAAAAACAAATTCTCCTTATCTAACCGATGGATCCACGGACAGAGTAATCTAACTTGTGTATTACGTATATCGTGCCTTGTTTACGTCGAGACAAATGTAAGGAATTGGCATCAGATAGTACAGTTAAGTTGTTTATTTCTCAATACGAGTATCTTACTGATAAATGCGAAAGTTTAAATGCGTGTTTGTAAACATCACGCAAAGTTTAGTGGACGAATTTCGATGAAATTCATTACAAAGGTAGAATAAAAGCTTCTTCTTAGACGGTCACTCTTGTCAGAGTGGTCGTGGTTGTGCAGATGGTGCTGGCATGGGATCTTCTGTACTGCCCGTCCCCTGGGCGAAGGTTGCTGCTTTTGCAATGGCTCTCTAGCTACCAATGAATAAAAGCTAGTAGGATATTTAAGTAAGGTATCATATGCTATCATAATGCTCTATATGCAGAAATCCTGAAAGGTTTATAAACAGAATATTGCTAGATATTAAGACAGTTATATTAATTTAATTTTTACTCTTCATACGATCTTTTAGTATTTTACAAAATTTTACAAAAATGCCCAGCAATATTCAACGAAAGCCAAGGATGAAAACTGTCGTTACAGCAAAATGGCAAGTCATCTCTAAAGTGGCAAACTCAATGCTGTCTCACAATTTGGCTCGCTATCGCCTGGCATTCCGCTCAGATTTATGGCCACGACTCTTTCTCTAATATTGTTTACTCCAGTAATGGTCAATTTTATAGCACAGTATGTCGGTCGCATTTATTTTGCGCAAATGCTATGGATTATACTGCTTTAATGCTATTTCCTAATTGACTAAGCGGTCGTATTATAGAACGTATTTCAAGAAATATATTCGTTTAATCACAGGTCCAAGTACCTCACACCTCACTCTGTCTTCAGTGACTCACTGTAAATTCACTCACACTTCACTTAAATTTTCAACGCGTTCTATTTTTTTATAAAGGTAACATTTCCTCTTTTAATATTGTTTTACAGATTCTTTGGTATTGTAAAAAGAGGGTGCATAGTATACAAGACATTTTCAAGGAAGTTATGATTTCGATCGTACAAAAAATCTCCAATGCACCAGTGAAGTGTGATACATGTATTTTAAAATCAACCTTTCGATAAATCGGTACGAGTATGTGTTGATATCGATAACGTTATCTCCAAAACATATAGATTTATTGTAAAGACTATCAACGGGACATAATCAATCCTTATTCTCCTAAGAGCCCCCAATTTGTCACCGAGGAAGTATCCCATAAAATGGATTAGAACAATGAAGATCAATGCGCCTTGCTTCCGAGTAATTAGACACGGACGGATAGACGAGACGACAACTTCTTATTAGATATTAGATATACCAGTGGATCAACAAAAACAATACAGAAGAAAAACTATTCTACCAGTAACTTACGGAATCGTTTCAGAACGAATTAGGAAAATTACTTCCGTGTGATAGATTTCAGTAAATACAGGTAAATATTACTCTGTTTTGGATAAAGATAATTTTTTGTTAAAAACAATATTACATGTATTCCTCTCAAAGCACCCACTTCAAGCTCCTATGAATACCGATCAATATTTTTTTAACCATTTTTTTTACTTTTTTGTATAAAAAGTGCTCCAAGTGCTAGAAGCTATTCAAATTGATAGCGTGAGAAGACTGCCTTCCGACCTATACCTTCAATTTAAAAAATATGTCACTTTTTTATTTGCAAACATTTTCAAGAAAAGATGAATAATTTGTAATATTATATGAAAATACAGTACAATTCTGCAATAAACTGAATTCACTGCAACAATTTGTCTCCAATTTCAGTTCACAATTAGTCATTACAACACTGTTCCTGAACGATATTCCTTATTTCACCTAGCAATTACTTGCAAAGCCAGCATGCACTTCGTACAGACGACAGCACAACCTAGCCAAATTCATAGCAAATTAGGCGCTATTGCTACTACGTAGAACTTAATGTAGAGTAACTTCACATCCAGTAAGTACTTACTACTAGCGTGTACCAACTAATTTCCTTAGCACATAATTGACCTTCTCGTTCGAAACTCAGGTTGTAATTTCAATCACAGGTCACCTACTTAGAAGTCACTTTGGATTTGACCGTCTCGCAGAAACTTCATTGTTATAATTAATTTTTTTGACTTACAAACTTTTCTTTTGACTATAATTGAAAAAAAAAATGTTAACTAGAAAACTTGTTCGAAATTCAAGTTTAATATTTTATTCATTTTGTTCACAAACAACTTGAAATAGCAGTTTGATTTTTAAAACAGCTTTTGAAATTTAAATTGGAAAGTATAAAATAATACTTTTTTACTTTTAAAAACAGGTTTATAGAAATAAGTATTCGGTCGATACCTAGTAACCACCAGTTACCGTATTATCTACACTAATAATGTACCATAGAGTTCTAGTGTCTGTAGAGCACGAGTACAGATTAATTAAATTCCCTTTCCTTACTCATGTGGCACGAGTAAAAATAAGCAAATGTAATAAAAATATTTACGTTTTCATATTTTTACTTAATCATTTTTGTGCAGTTTTAAATTGTGCTTTAGAACCTAATATTAAAAAAAATATATATAAAAATTAGTAAAAAACATTGACAGAAATAAAACCAATGAAGGAAGATTTATTTATAATGGCTGGCACAGCAGTAAAGGTTTTTGTATGTTGGTTTAGGTGTAATACAAAATAAACTAGTTAGATTTTTATTTTTTTAAATATTACGATATAATCTAGTTGGCGAATGCTCGGTGCGGCAGATGTATTATACAAATTCACGCTTCCTTGTCACGCTATTTGGAGTTAAAGTCCACACTCTATAGTTTATAGACACTCTAAGCAACATGATAGTAAAATACAAGGCCGCAGGGCGTTGTTATTGTAGTATTGAATATCCCAAAATGGCGGCGAGGGATCGAAAGGAACAAAACAAGAATGTGGAAGGGTTGCGAAGAGAATGTTATGGTGGCAGCCCTGAAATATTTTTATTATGCGCCAATACACTTAACAGAAGGAGAATTTTATGATTTCAACTATCGTTGATAGTAACTGAACATATTTTCAGAACTAAGGAATTACTGTTTCATACCAAAAATATCGTCTTGGTTGACCTTTGGGACCTTTGCAAAACACCTGTTTTTACCTTTTCGCATGATAATGAAAAGAATAACATTTCAGAATGTCACCGACAATTTCGATTCCAATTATTTTAATAGCTTCTGTATTATCGAAATTATCTGATGAAATATAAATTTAACTTCTGCTTGCTTGTGTACACAAAGTGTAAACAGATTTATTATTTGTTTGCTTTTCATTAATGGATCTAAACAATCCATCGATTTATTGTATCCTTTGAACAGAAATGAAATATGAATTGAAAATTGGGTATTATTCGATCCTATACATAAAAGTAGGAAGCGCGCCGCGCAGCCCTTACTACTTCTATGGTCCTATAGGTATAGCTTTTTGTTTACGTGAGCTTTAAGAGTTTCATCGATTAATTTGACGTCTATTATTTTTGAATCGGCCTAAATATTCGTACTTATACAAAGGTCTTCTGTCTGACAAACTTTCACAGCAAATTTTGATGAAATTTGGCATTGAAATGAAGACCCGACGTCAATTAAAAGCTACATCAAAAAATCTACCACAGGTATAAATGGGTGTGTGTATTTTAATATCCGTTACTTTTCCACATAAGTCTACTGAACTTTGATGAAACTTTATACTTACATGGATAAGGTCCAACCGGTGCTAACGCAAATAATACTTTGTATTCTGAATATTGCACATAAGCGGAGCCCCAAAGGACAGTTAGGTAATAATTAAGGTTATAAAATGTGGTGTAAAATATTAAACAGTCATGAAAAAATAATGAGCCCGCTTTGTCCCATCCAAATTTATCCCGCTCTCTCCCAATTACCGCTAGCTAACGCTACGAGTATTATGCCGCTCAGTCCGTGTGGAAAATCATCAAGCAAGCGAGCACTTTGACGTAACACTTTATCATAACCTTGTAAATGACCAAACGAGCAAAGTGAGCGAGGGCTATAATTCAAGTTGGGGCGAAAACACATTGTATGTATGTATATGTATGTATGTATGTTTATAAGTATGAATGTATGTATTTTTGTTTGTTTGTTCAGCGATAACTCTCCAACCGTTGAATAAATTTCGATGATATTAAGATTACGTGTAGCAACTATCCATAGAATTGTTATGTTCGTAGCGCAACAAAATCGGTTTAGCCGTTTTTGAGATATACGCATATTTTTAAAATAATAATCACGAGATCTAAGTTCGCCTCGAACCACTAGTTATTACAAAATAGATACCTAACTAGTTCGAGCTTTTTAGATATATACAATAGCTCATTAGTAATAATGTTGAAAACCAAATTTAACGCTCTCTTCCGATTACCGCTAACGCTATTATTACGCTCAGCTCGAGCGTATCGACCAATCACGTGAGCGGGCACCATGACGTCACACCTCATTACACATTGAACTGGTAATCATCGTTAATAACTTATTGAATTTATTTAGTTTTATATACCTATCGATGTACTATGCCATCACACTGCGATCGCCAACCCGCCTGCCAAGCGTGGCGATTACGGCAAAACCCCCCCATGGATAAAATCCTTGGGGGAGGCCTTTGTCCAGCAGTGGACGTCTTTAGGCTGAGAGAGAGAGAGAGTTTTATATATTGTTTGATAATACAACTCTCTCTCGATTACCGCTACTGCTATAATAAGCAAGTGACACGAGTGAGTGCCTACCCCACGTGACGTTGCAAATGTCAGCGTGATGGGAATAGCCACATAGTATTGCTATTCATAGAAATTACAGACGATACTTTTTTTTAAACGAGTGCGGATAGAAATTGATTTATTTATATTGCAGGCATTTACAAAAGGAATCTCTATAATCAACTAGAAATAAGAGCACAGCATGTTGTTCCCTTAAATACATACATAGAATCACGTCTTTATCCATTACGGGGTAGACAGAGCCAAGAGTCGTGAGACTCGAAGGCCACGCTTAGCTGAATAGTGGGCTCGCTGATGGAATTGAGATTCAGATATAGTGACAGTGACCCTTAAATAAATTGTAAAAACTGTGCCTTTCAATAACTTCAGCTTCAATACTAACAAATGGGCACACACCGTTTGACTTTTATTATCAAAGTCCTAAGCTAACACATTTTCTTAGTTTTCTTTCTAACAAAAACAGAATTTGTCCGTATTATTTCTGCTAAGCCTGCGCTCACTTAGCTCTCTAAACAAGGAATAACTACATAATACAAACACAGTAACTCGATACAGCAATATAGAAGTACGGAACGAAGGTCGCTCCCCACTCGTTTTAGTGCCCACCCAAATATAATATTTGTTTTTCCCCTTCCAATGCTTTCTAAGTGCTTTCGCTGGCACGGTTTACTGCGTGCGTTCTGTTTAATCTGTACTTTTTCTTTTTACGCAGTATAGAAGTGTTGACTTTTTGGTATTTAGCTCACTTTTGCCCTGAAAATTATAACTACTACCCATAGAGCTTCAAAGATTTTTCCTTACTACTAGAGAACTATTATCGGCCAAGTCCTATTGTTATCTGCGTGAGCAGACAATTCATAAACAAGATAGAAACAAATGACAAGATAGATGTATTAGTGATTGGCACAGCCGACGCGACGCTCGCACATAAATATATCATAATCATTAGATTCATTTAAATATGAAGTTCATTTGTTACATGTAAATAGTTTATAGTAATGTATAAAGTTTATAACACAAAATAAAAATGCAAACAGGCCTCAAATATTTTATTTATCTTCTATTTTATTATAATCGAAAATAAACACTTTAAAAAAAAGCATGGTTAATGATTGAAAAGTTTACACGTCTCATCACTATCGAATTTAACTGTCAAAAGATGCACTATGCGATGCACCGACGTGTCACGATTTGCGAATCATAGGCTTGGTCTATACTAGGGAACGATTCAATAGTTTCGGCTACCACCCTTCGAGCAACAAGGACTTCCGCGAAGGAGTCCGTGTTGCTCTATACTACTACCCTAAAGTGGAGAAAGATGCATTTGCGATAAATCCGCTTTTGGTCTATCTAGTTTTCTAACTAAATTAAATATGTAGAATTTTAGCATATCGTTGGATAGATATTTTTACACGACTGACCAAAAAAGGAGTGTTATGTTTTCAGGGTTCATGTATGTATGTAAGTAAGTATATATGTATGTCAAATTGAAGCGCTTTAAAAGGCGATTTCAAAAATGTATATAAATTATATGTTTGTATGTACTTTTTGTGCAAAAACTTGGCAGTCGTGTTTTTTATTTTTAATAATTAGCTTGTTAAAGTGTTAAGTTCATGAACATAAAACTTTGCCAACTTTTAATACAAAATATTTAGCAAAATAAGTTATTATAAAAAACAAATAATAAACATGATGAAAGTTAGATAAATTGAACTTTGAATTTTTATAAACGAACTCCGCAAAGGAGTTTTTGTAAAGTGAACACTGGTATGGTACACCATACTGCACATAATATTGGTCATGATTCATGTAAATTTGAATACCACCTAGATTTAGCTGCAGTGCAACCAATTGCACTAATTCCTATTAGATTGACATCTCACGAAGGTCTGAATTCAATAGATTAACAAAATTTTAAATAAAAGCCACGATTTTGACTCAACGTTTGTACAATGGACATAGAGGATTGGAACTCAATTACGTCATAATATGAGGAAATACACGTATATTTATATCCATGGTTAAATCTTTTGTCTCCATCTTGAATATCCATTTTTGAAGTTCATTGCTCCTATTTGTGACATTTTCCTTGAAATCTAAAAATAAGTCCTATCCTCTTCAAACTTTTAATTGAAAATTTCAACTTACTAAAATAATATCAAACTTTTCCAGCGTCGTATAACATACATATTTTTCTCACAAAATCGTCTGAAAAGTACGAAATCCGCAAGAAAAATGGGCCACTTAAATGTCCTTTCCATTCTTTACAAAATGACACAATCTGAATAAAAGTAGCCGATTATCAGCACCGCGTCTCTCTGATTGGCACCCCTCCCTTCGATACATAATCTTCTATCCTTTTCTATCTCCCAACGCGTTAATGGAAGTGAGAAAGATAGCAAATAGGACGTAAGATAAAAGTCTTGACGGAGGAGTCTTAACTACATTTTTATGTAATCTCAAAGAGATAAATGCTTCAGGCGCTTTTTGAGGGATTGTGGGGTCAAAATTATGGGATTCTTGGCTTATCTTATGAATTGAAAGTGACGCTTTCTTTTTACAAGGAAAGATTATTAATCAGCAGAAAGTTATTTTGCGTTTTGTTTGTACTTTCGGACGCCGATTTTATTTAATAAATTTTTCGTCAAACTTTTATTTGTATTCAGGACAAATGTGTATAATATTTACGGTACATTCAAAAATATTTTAGGTATTTTTCTCATGAGTGATATAGGTAGATAAAACTGGTGTTAACTTTTTTCAAGCAGCCTCAATTTAAGGCCATAGGTGCCCGATGCTCTTTTATTTTTATGGGCAAACCATGGCGCAAGGTATCCCGCTCCTCCACTGTATAGAGACAACACGAAATGGGCGAATGATCTTTGATATTCACATAGTATGAAAAATCTTGCTCGATTTGCAAGAGACTTGAAGCGATAGAAGTAAAATAAATGGTGTATTTTTTATGTAAAAACGTCTCGAACGTCAGTGGAGCAGTAGCGACTAGTAAGAAATACATGCCATTATGTTATTATTATTTTTCATATAGTAGTTTTTACGTAACGAAAAACATATTGAAGAAAAAGTTGCTCAAGACCTGATAGTACATACCTATTTTTTCTGATTTTTTTGGCTAATCACAGGCTGAGCATTAGTTTTTACCAAATCACAATTTCACAGACTATGACAAATAAAGCGCCTTAAGTGTGCAAATCATGTATCGAATAAAATCAAAGAAATAATATTTTACATTTTCTGTATTTTTGAAGTTGGTAAATACATTTCTGGCATCAGACTAGATTCGGGTCCCTCGAGGATAATGTCGTTATCGTGCATGCAGGTAAGGAGCTTAGTAAAATTAGTAACTAGGTAGAGCTTTCGTTGGAAAAGCAAAGTTATAACAAAGAAATGACTTACATTTTAAACAGTTATTTCCTTTACTTTTCAAGTGTACTAATCACCTAATACACAATATTGGACTATATTTAATGCGGTTGTTACAGTTGTATTGTTGAAGATCTAAATTAATATCTGGCGTAGGTTTCATCTTGAAATGCCACTTAGAACAAAGTTATTAACAATAGTAAAATACACGCGAACGAAGTCACGTGCACAAGCTAGTAAACAGTATTATAAAAATATGAAGATAGAAATATTTTTCTATGACAATGACTTAAATTGTCAGAAAATTACACTAAACAAACTTCGTAGCACATAGCGTAGGCATCGTAGACAACGCTACGACGTCGTAGCACCAGCTACAAATTAACGAAGTTACGAGCTTTTGCTAGCATTATTTACATTTACTTATACGAAGTTCTGATCATGAGATGGGATAAATTCTGTTTTTATTTAGAGATTTTTAAAGGAATATTTTCTTTCAGTGTACTATTTCTAGTAGGGAGGTTCAAAAATTTCACCCTGTAGTACTTCTGCCAAACCAAACGTGTACCTATTTATAAACACAAATTAAAATTTTATTAAAAAAAATATTTAAATTAAAATTATGAAAATATTTTCAAAACCTCGTTTCTTTGCCCACAGTATCATCAGCCCAACGGGAGCTCGGTAAAGGCACCCCCACCAATGAGTCGGCGACAGTGGCGCCGGCGGGCCCCGTGGACAACGCGATCCGACCGGGGGCCGGGGCCGTCGACCCCCCGCGGCCCACGCCCCGGTCTGGTCCTTACTTCGACCTGATGGCGTCCAAGAACGTCACAGCCCTGCTGGGGAAGACTGCCTATCTGAACTGCAGAGTGAAGAATTTAGGAAATAAAACTGTAAGTTTCATTACTTGTGACATTTTGTTTGTGAGTTAAACCGCCAATTTACGAACAATTTTGCTAGTTCCTCTAGAGAAATGAACAAAATTCAACGGCCTGGACTAAAGCGCATACGACCCTACACGCGGTTAGGGCCCTACTTCTACCTGATGACGTCGAAGGCCTGACGGCTTATATGAACAAATACATACTATAATCTCCAACAACCTACAGTACTATCGTTAATCCAATGAACGCTCATCAACTGGCCAGCTACAGTGGTGTGGAATATAAAAAAAATACATTTATTTTGTTTTAAAGTAACATACCTACCTCATACAGTAACATACCTACATCAAAAAAAAAAAGATCTCATGTTTCTCGATATCAATACCACGATGATAAACGGTCAGAGAATTCAAATTTCAAAATAGACATAGACAACGCTGAGTGATTACCATAAAACAACACAAACATATCAAGCGTTACCAAGTGGAATTACAATGCAAACTCCACTTCAGCGAGCTAGTAACCGCTCCGTTTCATAACACAAATATACGAGGAAAGTCAAGAACACACGCTGTAGAGTCAGGACCGGATTATCTTTAAAGCAGGAGGTAACGACTTTGGGGCCACGCATTGGTGAGGGCCGGACCAAGAAAATTAGAACAATATAATTATTTGAGAATTATTTACTAGCTTTTGCCGGCGGCATCGCCCGCGTAAATTTCCCACGGGACCAGTACTTTTTCCCGGTATGAAAGGTATCCTATGTCCGTCTCAATACTTCTAACTATGTGTATGCGAATTTTCAGGGATGTTTCAGTAAATAAAGCTTGAAGAGGTAACAAACAAACCAATAAACGAACTCACTTTCGCATTTATAATATTAGTTAGGATAATACACTAGTTTTTTCCAGCAGTATTAGCTGCAAGAGTGGACACCTTATAGATCTACTAATCCTAATCCTAACTAATATTATAAATGCGAAAGTGAGTTTGTTTGTTTGTTTGTTACCTCTTCACGCTTTATCTACTGAAACAATCTTCCTGATATTTCGCATACACATATCTGGAAGTACAGAGAAGGACATTGGGTACCTTTTATCCCGGGAAAAAGCACTGTTTCCGTGGGAAATTCACGCAGGCGAAGCCGTGGGCGGAAAGCTAGTGTCAATAAAAATCCCGTCTATTCATGAAAACAGCAAAAAATTATTAAAATTTGATCAGTCCTCAATTCGATCCTAACTAGACGTAAAATATATTATTGTAAAATGATGTTCTATGTGTCATGAAACTTTAATTTGTTTGGTCTTGTACAATAGAGGATCTATGCCCCCAACGATAGGACGGTTAAAGTTGCCATATACTGGTCAAAAATAATATAATTATAGCCATTTCGACTCGATAAGAAGAAGAATTTGTTTGTAATGTAGTTTGATGTCGCAATTCAATTTTTATGTGGAAGATATAATGTAGGTTTAGTAAAAAAGGGCCCTACAAATTTCATAGTCCTAGGGCCCTACAAATTTCATAGTCCTAGGGCCCTGACACGGTAAATCCGGACCTGTGCTGCGTCCTTATTTCAGCAACGTCCAATTTACATACGGGTGTGCCGCAACCACGCTTAAAATGAAACGTAACAATAGCACAATGCAACTCTAAAGTCTCTATTGTGAGCTCAACTTTATAAATAAAAGTCTCATTAGGCGACGCCACATCTTCCACATAAATAAGGCTAACGAGATATCTCTGTTTCTTTCTACGCTGGTGTTGTGAAAGAGACGGAACATCTAAATGTTCTGGGCAGCAATTAGGGTAACAGATCGTATCGTGGATGCAAGTGGTGACTAACGAAATGGGGATGGGTGGAAAGTTATTAAATTGGATTATTTATTTACATATTGCGACTGCTTTTATATTATTAAATACCTAAATAACAAAAAAAATATATTTTGAATAACACTGGTGATCATAAATGTCTGAAATAAAAAGGTTTCCTGTTTAAAAAATCTATCTATCAAGTCATAGTTAAATATAAATAACCTATTTGTATTAACAGCTATAAACGTAACACAGTTTTAAAAATATTACAATTAATAAAAAAGTATTCTTCTATATATTTTTTTAATAATAAAATAAATAGAGTAAAAATAAGAAAGAGGAAAATTTGAGTAAAAGGTCAAGTACAAATAAAAACAATTTTCCGCCACTGAAATATTTAAACGAGCCTCATTTTTACTGCTACATAAAAAGTTAATCAAAACAATGACAGAACAGGCTCCTACGACAGACAATCTTATTTCAAAAACAGAACAAACGTTGCAAATTAAATTTCGCTATTAAATTTATTGCTCGAAATTCAATCAAAACTTCGGCTGGCCTTGGGAATCGCGATTTATGAAGGTGCCATTCTGCTCAACCACTAAGTGGGAATCAAGCTTTGGATTAAACTTTAAACGGGCTTAAGTTGATGATTTGTGTTAACATTAAATTCGCGGTTATAAAAATGTACAAGATGAAAGGACATTGCCTATTTAGCTACAAGAATGGTAGTCATCAAATAAAAATAAACTTTGATTCCGAGATCGCGTCAAAGGAATTGAAATACAGTAGCAGTTGTGATTAATTTACGTTGATTTGAAAGAGCGTTCTGCTTCTGAATAGTTTTTTGTTATTTTTATGAGGCATCTTAGCTCAATGCGGTAACTATAGCTCTTGGGAGATAAAAAAGATGGCATGTATGTATGTATTAAGTTAAAATCAAACTTTACACATCGATGGCTTAGAGTGAAAACCTCGGATACCTTACAGTTTTTAAAAGAAACATCCGAGGTTTTCACTCTAAGCCATCGACATACAAAGTTAATATTATCACAGCCCATTGTCTACATAGTTACTGCATTTTTGTATTCAATGTTTCTTGAATTAGCGATTTTTTTGTTTAGTGAAAACATCGTCAGGAAAGCTGCACTTCATTGATTTGCAAAAAATGATTTATTTGAGAAAGCATGGCACTATTTTCTTGCTAAAAAAAGTCAAATTAAAAGTGTTTCATTCCACGATGGAACGAGGATAACGATTAAAGTTGCATTTTGAAGTTGATGTTATAGTGTCTAGTCTAGATATGTATGTCTATCTATGCCACATACTTTCTCCTCCAGTTTATGATAAATGTTAAAGATAACTTGGTTATATTTGAAGTAGACCGTAGCGAGATGGCTTCATGCATATATTTAGCATATTTCCGTCTACATCACAGTTGTCTGGATTGTCTGAATATCTGGAAATAAAATGTTGTCTTGAGAACAATGTCTGAAGTTTTGTGTATGTTAAAATAGTACTGTCAGTTTTAGGAGTATTTAAGCTAAATCAGGGTAGTTTTAAATTTCAGATTTTATGGCTTTATTACTCGAAAGTAATAAGACTTTATAGTGAAAACTATATTGATAACGCTATAAGCTATAAGGAGCTATACGGATTATTAACGCTATCGCTAATGAAATAGATATGTTTAATGTAAGTTTGACGAAGGTCATGGTAGTCGATCAGAAATACATAGAAACGCATTGACTTTTGCACCTACCTACCCATTTATGTTTTATTGTATTACATAATAGTTTTTTTTATAGAATGCTTATAACATTGCTTTAGTGTGTACACTGTGATAATGTTATTATGTTTTTTAAATATCTAAATAAATATTTGAGAGACAGGCTATTACCAACTATTATGATAATCAGAAGGCTGTCAGGTACCTACTTCTACACCTAATGATATAACTCATGTAATAAAATGAAGATCATTCTTCAGCCTTGTCCATAATGCACACCGTGTTATATTAACATAACGATGTATAATCACGAAATATAAATAGGACAGAAGAATAGGTACCTTGCTAAATTTCAAATAGGTGAAAGTTGTAAAATGATAACCGTCTACAATAAGCCTATATAGTACGATGCTGATAAAAGTCCGAGGTTCGTGTCAACTTTGCCCTTTGTACTGCCCAATGAAAATCCCAACTCGAATCCTGTACTGTTACCTGGTTTTGGTATTATTCATCATCATCATCATTATCCACAGCCTTCCGTGACCCACTGCTGGGTATAGGCCTCCTTCTGTCTACGCCAACCTTTGGTATAATAATACCAAAGGTTGGCGTAGACAGAAGGTGATGATTTGATTAATCCGAAATAATAATTTCGGATTAATCAAATCATATAATAATAGGCAGCAAATACTATGGGCACTACGCATTTTGTAGACCCCGCGCACGTATTTTGGGGCCCAGCTCGTATGATATGTGACTTTATTTTTGTTTTGGTTATGTGACGGTTTCCGTACAGACAGGCTTACAGCACTGATTGCACGTCACTAGTTACTACTACCTCATCTGGGCTCAGTGACCCAAAATGAGTCTTGGCCTCTAAAACAAAAAAGTATGCCAGCGTTTCTGGTCCCTAGTCGATCTAATAATTTTCTTATCCTTAGAAAATTCTTTGGTTAGTTTTTGTATTCTGTATTATCTTTATTTTTTATTGAAACTACAAAGGTTGTAATAGAATCCACTCTGAAATGAGCATAGCATAAAGCGTGAATTATGCAAAATACAGAGGAATGTTCTTACTTAGCATAGTTGATGGGTTCTCGCCACTTTTACACTTTGAACTGACTTTCATAATAGTCTAGATTCGCGTGTTTATTGTTTCATTCGTCAAAACACAATAAATACATTTACATTCCGTTCTGTTGCACAGATAAGCACATTGTTACCACTTTTTAGTAATGTATTGTGAATTAATGAACTGGAGAGAAATTTTGTTGCGAATTGATTTATAACTTCAACAGGAATCGAACAAAAACATGTATTAATAGCTTTCCTTTCTCGATAAATTCACAAAACTTTATCCGAATCGGTATGAGCAGATTGTGAAAACACTATCAAGGAGTCATAGGTTCGAAACGTGCCAAGACAAACTCCGACTAGTTCGTAGCCTGAGCAAACACAGAACTCATTTCCTGAGCTAACTTTCAAAAGTAATTTTTCGACATTCCCCCCCGGAATACGCGTTGGCACCATTTTAGATTTTCTGCTTCATGGGGCATTTTATCGGATATCTTTTGACGTTTTATTAATACATTGTATTATTATATGTATTGATAAAATGCAGTTTTTAATTTAGTAGCTTATCCTCCGTATAGTTTTAATTTTGTTCTTATTTTGGTCCCCTCATCATTCCAATCTGCTTCATGAAATTGAGGTAGGTGAGGCCTTTACTCATGAGTAGGACACTAGAAGGCTCTCGAAATGAAATTAATTTTGTACCTATGTTTCAGATATAAGTTGATTATTGATTGAACTATGCTCTATTTTTATAAGTGGTAACTAAAATGTATTTGTTCCAGTTGAATATGCAAGTATCGTGGGTGAGACACAGGGATATCCATCTGCTGACAGTTGGCCGGTACACGTACACCAGCGACCAGCGGTTCAGAGCAATACATTTGCCACATTCTGAAGATTGGACACTTCAGGTGAGACATCTTTGTTTTTATTTTTTATATAATGCCAGTGACATGACATAAGTTTAATTTTAAAAGAAATGTTAGTTAGGTAAAAATTTTTGATTCATACGCAGTTCTACAGTCGCCTATTTTTTAACAACGCGTGACTTTATTAAGTATTTAATTAAGTTTAACATAAGAAAACTGCCTCTATAAATGAAAAATGATGTGAATTCATGGCACGTCAATCAAAATTTTAATATAAAAAATGTCATGTCCACTAGACTGTTAAATTGAGTTGCATTAATTCGAGTCTTGTTCAAAGGAGATTGGTTTTTTCGTAATAAAACATATTTTTCGTAATATTTTTTTTCTTGCAGATAAAGTACCCTCAACATAGGGACTCGGGTATCTACGAATGCCAGATATCGTCGACCCCTCACATGAGCCACTTTATACATTTAAATGTCGTAGGTAAGTACCTGTCTCAATTTATTTACCTTTGAAGATATTTGATTTTTTTTTCAGCGCTATTGAATCCTTTACAGCTGTATTAAGTAAGACGATATGAAATCAAATTTGTAAACGAATAGTTATTTGGAGCGTTAAAATTGTTAAAAAGTATATTGTTATTTGGTTTGGCTGGGTTCTTTTCACGCAACAACTGAAGATTTTATATCTCAACTTTTTGGCAGTAATAAAATGATGGATAGTCATAGTTTTATTAACTGCATTATATCTTGAAGGGTTACAAATTGGTTTAGACACTGACTTATCTTGACTAATTGGATGGATTACCTAGAAGGTATAGAACTTGGAGGAATCCTCACTGTAAAGCCCTTTACCTCGATTGATTTTTACAATGTACCCGGGAAGAGAAGCAGCTGGCACATTCTATGTTTTTTCCTCGCTCCCAGAGAATCATGGAAGATGGACGGATGAATTATATAGCGTCCCGCATAATCATCAGAATCATAGGCGATAGACTAGCATCCTGTCACTATATCTGAATCTCAGTTAGCCCACTATTCAGCTAAAAGTGGCCTTCGAGTCTCACGACTCTTTGCTCTGTTGACCCCCGGTTATAGACGTGATTCTATGTATGTATGTATAGAACTTTTGACCCCGCCCAGCTAATTTGCTTAGACATTTAATAGGTGATAGGCGACTTATCATTATCCTAACTAATATTATAAATGCGAAAGTGAGTTTGTTTGTTGGTTTGTTTGTTTGTTTGTTACCTCTTCACGCTTTATCTACTGAACCAATCTTCCTGAAATTTCGCATACACATAGCTGGAAGTACGGAGAAGGACATAGGGTACCTTTCATCCTGGGAAAAAGCACTATTCCCGTGGGAAATTCACGCGGGCGAAGCCGCGGGCGAAAGCTAGTTTCTGATATTTACTTACTAATTCATGACTACTGACTCTGTCTATCCCGTAAGAGATAATGCTGTATCTGTGGAACCTTGGACCATTTAGTCCCAAGCGGGTCGCCCCCAACATTATTTTATTTCCTACAGATCTGTCACTTTTGCGTGATATTAATATGACCTTAATTTTTCTAAAGATAGATATATAGGTATTATACGTTATGCGTAACGTGACACCTCAGAGTCAAACTTCTTAACGCTTCACCCGTTGATGTTTGTCTTAGGATTGTCACAAAAGTTCGTCAACTTGGCATTGTTTACTCTTCATGTTTGAGAAAGTCGGTTAATTAAGTGTGCTGTATTAGAGGCACGCACGCAACTTATGGGGTCAAAGAAAACAAACAACTGGCTGGTGCAGATTGTGGGGGAAATCAAATAGTTTTTAGTTGCTGTGGGGTGAAGGAAGTTTAACGTTTACGTCATAAGCTAAGATGGATTTATCATCATAGTGAGTAATTCTATAGGTATTTTCCAATTCGTAGTAGGAATTCAGTAATTTATCACTTTGTGAGAGGTTTGTACGTGTACACTATGACTGCGCGCTCACTGAATTAGGACAGTACAAAGATAGTCTGACGCGGCTGATGTGGTAGCCACATCTACCGCATCAGACTACCCTTAAGTTTTCAGGGAAATCCAAAATCTGCTTTATTGGATCAATTTCTTTGTGCTTTATAATAACCTATATCCGGACATGCTATAGTTAGTCTTTTGTGTAAAGAATTAGAAATGTACAAATGACATACATCTTTTTCCCATGTCACGTCTTTATCCCTTACGGGGTAAACAGAGCAAAGAGTCGTGAGATACATATCTCCGTGAAAACGAAGAGTAACATAAGGTTAAAGTTTCTAACAATTAATTACTTATTACCAGGGTTCGTAATTATCAAGAAGAGTATTTTTTTTATTAATATCCAGTTTAACCCATTACTGCTCAAATAGAGAGCTATCTTGATATATTGCTTATTTCTAAATAGATGGATTTATAATATTTATTATAAATTCTAAGAAAAAATATTTATTTGTATCTCCAAAGAACTGTAAGTAATGATCCCGTCTCATTCATTATTATGTTTCACGCAGAATATTTAATACCGAGCAATAAAACTCCAGCCGAGGCGATAATTTAAAAGAAGCATTTATAAAAAAAAAGTTGACGCAGAATATTTTTTTATTGCTCCAAAAGAATTAATCTTTATGAATTCTGCGGGCTGTCATTTTGCTTGATTTTTATTGCTTCTTAGGAGCCTTTTTATTTCCATCGTGGACAAAATATTAAAATACGACAACTTCCGTGTTCTTCAAGAAAATATAATCATTGCAAAAAATTGACTTTATTTGGTCTGTCTGTAATCAAATATTAAAATTTTAAAATTTCTTTCTCATCTTTTCCCAATGAAAACTGAAAAGCGAAATTGAAATGTAGCCTTTAGAATAATTCTACTGTTTTGTAATGAAAATATCCACTGCTCTGACGCCCACTAAAACAAGTATTCAACAAAACGGTACATGTATACCTAAACTAATAAACGTATACATCAATACGTTGAAATTTCTAATTCGAACGGAAATTAGACTGCGCGTGAATAAGATTTAATGTTTCAAAGTTCTGGCTAGCTTTTACCAGGTGTAACATACGCGGCCTAAACTTAATTCACCTGAGCTTATTCATCTCGGTTTATTAAACGTACTTTTAGTAAACTTTAAACACCTGAACAGATATTTATTTTAAACAATAAGTAAAGGTTGAGGTCGAGAAAAAAAAACATATTTTAAAAGTTACAATTTTTAAAATATGTTTTTTTTTCTCGACCAGCCTGTTTGGCTATGAGCAGACGTGTTGTGTGATTGCAAGAGCATTTAAGTTGTTCTCCAGTAGGAATTTTTTAAATGTGTTTCTTTTTTTTCGTAGAACCAACGACGGAAATCATCGGAGGTCCCGACCTGTACATCGACCGGGGTAGCACCATAAACCTCACGTGTGTGGTACTTTACTCGCCGGAACCACCAGCGTATATATTTTGGAATCACAATGATGCGGTAAGAACCAGTTATTTTTCAGGTTTTTTTTTTATATTTTTTTGCTGTTGAAGTGGTCAAACAGGTAATAAATACATAAGTCTCCTCACTCTTAACCTAGCTAGGTATGCAAATATATTTAATGAGTTCATCATTACAATCCTCATTTTACAAACAATATTAAATCGACACTAACTGTCGAAAAGAAGTCCAATGTTGAACAAAGGCATCATACATAGATGTTCATAAATTCTGAACTATCAATGTTTTTTATATAACTGTATTTTTAGATTTATTTATCTGTATCACTTGCTATATAACCAATATTTGAGTATTTGGCAGGAAATTCGTGCAGGAATTAAACGAAAAATTCTTTGATTAATCAATCAACAATTGTTTTGCGAATTCAATGTAGGTATAAAATTCCTTTTGAAAACAAATAAAATCAACAAAAGATGGAATTACTCGGATAGCATCACAATTTCCTGATCCGAATCGGGATCGACGTATAAACGTAAATCAAAACTTTCGACGCGACTCGATGTGCCACTGACAATTAAAGTGGGTCAATTCCCTTTTACTGTAAACAAAACAATACGTTTTCTTATCCTGTTTCCTGTTGATTTTTAAAAATGAAAATTAGCTTGTTATTTGTTATTTCCACTCATTTGTGGAAATAATAAATAACAAGGTTAAAGTTTCTTCACTCACTAGTTAGCGTTACTGACGAGTAAGGTCTGTCAGATGGTACAATATTGTTATTTGAATTTGACAACTGACGACATTGACAATATGACAACAGTATAACGATAACCCTCTTTGCATATTTATTTAGAAATATACCTGCATAGAAATAGGATCGACTCGGTGGACCGACGACCTCCCACTCGGTGGACCGACGACCTGGTGAAGGTCGCGGAATGTGCATGGATGCGGGCAGCGCAAGACCGGTCGTTATGGAAATCCTTGGGGGAGGCCTTTGTCCAGCAGTGGACGTCTTTCGGCTGAGAGAGAGAGAAATAGGATAACAGATAGTCTGGTATTCATTGGTAGAGTAAACGGTATTTTTGACGTGAAACGTCTTTAAAATCAGCGCCATACGGGTACCATGCCAGGATTTCAGACCGTAACGAAATGGGATATATCGTCTCACCTTAATAACTTCAAAACTATTAGTCTTAGAAACATGAATCTAGTATCATTATTTAGCTTATATAGTCAGTTTAGTGTTAAGACCTTGAGATAAGGTTGGAGCCCTACGGGAGGGGCGGGGGAGCCGCCGCGTGAAATTACGAAAAACGCCGTTTTGAAAATTTCAATTTAGTATTACTCACGACTCATTAGTGATAGAGCGATGATTTTTTCGTTTACTTATAGATATTATTGAGAACTATTAATTAAATTAAAAATAAAAGTAATTTGAATAATATTTGTACTTCAAAATAACCAAAAAGAATTTTAAAAAATAAAAAATTACGTTTTGAGCCACAGCTCGAGCAAAATCCAGGATGAAATATAAGTCACACCTATCATCGAAAAGAGGAAGTTCTAGGCTACACACTGGTATACAAATATCCAATATCGGTCGAGCGAAGCAGATTTGACATCGTTTTAACACTATCAAGGCGAAACGGAATTTACTTTTCTTTCAGGGAAAGTAACTTTAATCCTGAAGACTTCAAATTTTTATTTAAAGAAACATTCCTTTGTGTAAAAAATAATCAAATCTGCATTCAAAGTTTTTAAAAAATCATTTTGCCACGGTTCGGAATCGAACTGGCTACAATCCAAAAAAATAACACCTGTATTTTTATGGAATCAATCGATGGAGTTAATCAAAAGGATCAAATCTTTCTAACAAACATTATAAATTAAATTACAGGAAAATGGGGAAAACTAAACCTAATAGTACTTTTTTGTCATTAAATTACGAATATAGGTAAATTACAAATCCCATTTGACCAACCCAATTAGACAACCGGCATATCTACACTAGACGAATGCAGGTCGTTGCCTGGCTTGATGTTATAATAATTTGTATATATTGGCCCGCCTTAGCACAGGTGAAAATGTTAAATAGGTACACTTTATTGAAGAAGTTTCCTACCTAAAATTTAAAACCGCATCAAAATCCGATCAACTAATATACACAAAATAATATTAAATTATATAAGTACCTAATTATGTAGGTACCTAATCCTTCCCCATGAATCACTTCGTCTATTAATGAAAACCGCATGAAATCCGTTCAGTAGTTTTTGAGTTTATCGGGAAGACATATAGGCAGCGCCGCCGCGGGAACTTAAATTTATTTATTATTTTTTTATTTAATAGCCGTCAATATCCCAGTACTGGGTAAATGCCTTTCTCTCCTTCTTCCAAGACTCTCGATTGGAACTTTTTATTTATTTACTATTTACTATATGAGGACGCCAGCGCGAGCACCAGACGGGTGATCAGTCCACTTATGCTGGGACCATTTCACCCAATTCCCCGAGACCCGTATAGGGTTTTGAGTTACCTGGTAACTTACGTTGGTGGCGACCCACTGAATCTACCTGTTACTTTGCAGAATTTTAATAACTCTCACTTATTGTAATGTCGCTTAGATCATTTTCAGATAGGGCGTCTGAGCCCATTACTTCTCTCCTCGCAGCAGCGTAAGTGGGACACTCTGCTACTAAATGAAAGCTAGTTTCCTCTTCTTCCAGGCAGCTGGGACAGATAGGATCTCTTTGCTTAATCACTGTCAGGTGTCTATTCAGTTGGCAGTGTCCTGTGAGGATTCCTATGATGATGCCAATGTTATTCCCACTCAATTTAAGTAGGTGTTTTGATTTATTTTGGTCTGCTGCTTTGATGAAGATTTTAGATTGTCTTAGACTTCTAGTTCTTCTCCATCTTCTTTGGATTCAACTTTCATTCTATGCTTGATGACGCCTTTCGTTATCCCATAAGCTATGGGAAGTCTGGGTACAGGTCCCACGAAAGTTTCATCTGCTCCTTTCATAGCAAGTTCGTTCTGCTCTTTCGATTAGAACTTACATAGTATTATAATATTATGTTCTTAATTATAAAGTGACGGTAACCGCGCCACTAGGAGACAGCTTCGATAACATCCTCCTGGAGAGGTGATTTGAATCACACTGATATTATTGTGGCAACGAGATAGATTTGTGTTTGTTATTATTTTATTCGTTGTTTTAGAGGGGGTCCCATGGCTTAACAAACTCAACAACAAACAACTTCAAACTTGAACAACATCGACTTCGCGAGCATTGCTACCGAAGATGTACTTATTGCAATGGACGTAACAAGCAAAGATATACTTACAACCCATACAAATGTGGAAACCGTTTAGTGAACTGGGGAACTTGAACAGTAGTCGAAGTGATGTTATGCAAAATCATTGGCGATGGCGGATAATCGCTTCAAAACTATATTCGAAGTAAATCCGTTTGGGTTATCTTGCAATGTTTGTGATCAACTTTGGTTCGAGAGAGATTTAAAGAAAGTAAAAGACCACAACATTTATTTCCTTAGACTTCATATCTTTTAGTTTTGGTAAATAATATTTAGCGAACGATGTATTTTGTCATAAGATATTTTATCTTGCCATGTTTTACCAATTGAAGTCTTTGTTAAGTAATTTGTTTGTAAAATAATCATTTTATAAAAAAGGATTAGTTTGTACACCCAGATGTTTTTAAAATGTGTAGTTTATAAAAAACATTGTTATTAAAATGACAGTTTTTGAAAAATATTATATAAAGCGTGGGTGCACCATCTTTATTGTATCATCTTGAGTATATATATACTCGTACAAGAACATCACAAATAAATTATCACATCAAACCAAAAACAGCCTTATCCACATGCAATTTATTTTAAGTGTTATGTTTTTAAGTTACATGTTTGTATAGAATACAAGGTGTATGTTTGTATAGATAAATCGAAATAGACCATTTTGTTTTCTTTCAATATAATCTTTAAAAGCGACTCGCTGACATAGACGTTTCACGTTAAAACCAACGGCCGTGTCCACCGACACAGCCCCACCCAATTTTTTTTTTACTATCTAAACCAATGTAAACATTATTGGTAGAGTCTACTAAATCTTAAGTTTTCGGTGAAGTTAGACATAAGGAAACCTGTCCACAAGCTGATTATTCACTGTTCAGTTTACCAGTGTGTAAATGACTATTGCCGCTAAATGGTGATAGCCGTCATGTCATACTTTTAATAAGTAACACGAGACATTTGAAACAAAAAAAAAGAAAATATGAAAATTTATATGTTGTCATAATCATTAAATATGTGTGTCTTTTGGAGACTTGAAAAGAGTCTAAAGAAAGAAAATTTTATCCTACAGATAATCAGCTACGATTCTCCACGAGGCGGAGTATCCGTGGTGACGGAGAAGGGGGAGACCACGACCTCGTTCCTCCTCATCCAGCAGGCGAGGCCCTCGGACTCCGGCACGTACCAGTGCAATCCGAGCAACGCCCAGTCGAAGAGCGTAGTCGTACATGTGCTTAATGGTGAGTATCATTATCACTTAAGTATATTACTAGTGCCTCTGTGAGCTGTAGACCTCGCGAGCTTATAGAGATTTCAGATCGAACGTAAAAGCCGTAATCCAAAGGCACTTAAAAACCTTGTGCGAACTCTGCCATTTTCAAAACTTGGCTGGCTCTAATATCGATTTTCATATGTTTATCGAACCTGCTCCCAAAATTTCACGAGAATTGGTTGTGAAATGTGACTTGTAGGGGAGAACTTCTTGAGTAGATTTGCAAAGCATTTTTGGCCAAGTTGAAACGGAGACGGGCAAAAATATAATCTTCATTAGGCTGGTCCACTCAAATGACCGAGATGTCTTCGAGCTGGTAATTGGTGGCTCGGCCGGTCGGTCACTCGCCTGCGGCGAAGCTTGCTTCTACCTCGGCCGAGGAACGTCCACACAGGCCGAGCAGCGTCGCGCGGCAAATGCTTTGCGAGGCTGCTCGCTCTGTGTGGACCCGCCTATTAACAATATTACAGACGAGTATTATAGGAATTTTTTTGTACCATGTCAAACCGTAACTAATCAAGTATTAATTGTAAAATTGATTGGATACTTATGAATATTGGGGCACAGAATATTTAATGTATATTCTAGTTTAAATAATCGGCTCACTGACGTACTGTAGTGTAGGTCGTCGGCCGATCTGTTTTCTCACGTTGGTTTTAATGATATAATTTATATAATACCGATATGATTAAATTAATCAAATACATATAATTTAGAACTAAAATGAAAGCTGTCAAAAATGGAAGCAATAAATAACGACTTTCACAATTTAACGACCTTTCAGACTTCATGAAAAGGAAATAAAATTATATAATTGCTGGATAATAACGTCTTTCGTAGTTTGAAGTCCAATTTTTACACTCAATATGATTTATGAATTTCTTTAGTAACTCAATATATTTGATTTTACGTTAGTTTATTAATTGCTCACTTCACGAGGTCACTTCTTATTCTTATTTAAAATTGTGTTTTATGTTTTATCACTCGGTAATTTCTAATCAACCACATAATATCTTGACGACCTCCGTGGCCTAACGGTTATCACGTCAGACTGCCACACCGGAGGTCCCGGGTTCGATCCCCGGTCAGGTCAAGATGGAAAATGATCTTTTCAGATTGGCCTGGGTCTTGGATGTTTATCTATATATGTATTTGTCATAAAATATAGTATCGTTGAGTTAGTATCCCATAACACAAGTCTCGAACTTACTTTGGGGCTAACTCAATCTGTGTGATTTGTCAGTATATATATATATATATTTATTTATCTTTATAGAAATATATAAGATGGATTTCTTGCACCAAAGGACTGACATACATGGAAGGAGAGTGGGAAAGCTTTTGTCCAACAGTGGGACAAGATATAACTATAAAATAAAGTCGCATCTATCTATTAAATATTGTTTTCTTTAGCTGATAAAAAAGTAAATTATCGAAATTATCATTAAGTAGAAACAACGCCTAACTTTTGTTTCTCTACGAGATATCGTTATAGCTGTTACTATTGACAAAACTAAATCTCTCTCACTTGAATTACGCCTATTATTATGTGTAATTGTTATGTCCAGAGCAGTTTTAATTTTGCCAAAGAAGCAAATTCTATTTTTCCTTTGTCAGGTGAGTATCCTGCGGCTATGCAGCGAGGCGGCCAGGCCTTCGCCCCGACATCACCAGCACACTGCCTCATCTTAGCCATCTCTCTCTTCATAACCCTATCTTGACATATACCTATAATAAAATGCCTGTAAATACACGAGTAATTGATTTTTTTGGCTGTTTTTAATAACATATTTCATTTAATGAATTAAAAATGAAAAGGTTATTGCTAGCAGCTGAAATTCTCGCTATTTTATAGTGTGGGTTGTGTTATGTAAAATATAAAGTTAAATCCCTGTAGCTACAACGCTTGTATCGTATAGAATTGTATATAGTGTACTATAAAATACTAAAAGTGTTAATGAATATTGATTTTCGTGGATTTTTAACGTTAGCAAGTCACTGTTAAGTTCCCTAGCTCCAATATTGTTTCAAATTTTAATCTGTGAAATATTATTTGTAGGGAATTCTACATTCATGGAATCCGAAATGAAAATGAAAAAGATATGTTAAAAATAGATAAAATTTCATTGGAAAATATAATTCGGATTGTAATCATAATACCTAGATATATGATATCAAAATTGGGAAAAATGTCGATCCGTTGAGAGAATTAATGTACACAGGAATGTATAAAACAGCTGACAATACTACGTTAAAACACAAATGTTTAGAAATTACAAGGAATGTACATAATATTAAAGTAAAGATATACGAATCATTCTATCTAGCTTTATTGTATCTATACTAAGAATGTAAATTGTATCTAAGTTTAGTAAATAAATTGTGGATTTAAATAATGATGTAAATAAACTTGAGGACAGATCTATAAGGTTTCTAAGAAAACAAAAGAATTAATCACAGGCTTGAGAGATCGAAAAAATAAAACCAAAGAAAATAAGTTCAGCAAACCTGAAGATATTGTCCTCATTGTAATTAAAATATAAAATACAGACTAGAATATCGATATAAGAATAACATTAGAACAAGATATAAATTTTACAGATTAGTTAGAAGAGTTCTGATTTGAAATAAACGTTGTTTGTATGTAAACTTCTTTTAAGAAGATTCTTCCCGATTGATCTTTCCAATTTAACTTGATAATACCTAAATATTTTTTCAATATCATTTGACAATTTGTGTTGCGACAGTTTTTGCCAGACTGACCATGTTTCATTGATTGAACTTGAAGATAAAAAGGTCTTTGGTAATTTATAACAATAGATACAAATTTCAATTTCATTGCAAAGAAGCGATTGTTTTTGGCTATAAAATATCGAAACATGAACTGTTATCTTTTCAATTACTTTTCATGATAGTTATTGTCTTCTATTCCACCTCAACTGCTCGGTATATAAGTATCTGCTCTTCGACTTAAATTTGTGTAGATTAAATTTATTTTTGTAATAAAATATATTTATTTGTTTTGTATTGTAGATTGCCCCGTCCCTGATCGTTTTAAAGCAAAGAGCGAATCTCATCAGCAAAATGAGATTGGATTGAAGTGCTTTCCAGACAGATGCTGTCGATAAAAGAGATTTATATTTCTGTTTTAATATGAAATTGTACATAATACGCTGTCCAAAACTCTGCTAAATCTATTTCAATGTAAAATAAAAATATAAAACGATACTATTTCATTGAGGTGTTTTTCTTGGATTAGGATATTGACAGATCTTGATTAATATAACCAGTTATTATTATGTCAAAAGTTTATTATTGTATACAAGTAACAATAGTATAAAACTTGTTGTATGTATTATGATACCTGATGGTGTGGTTCACGCACAGTATACATTACATGTGTAATAACATAATAAAGAAAACAATAAAGTTTTAAAAAATAATTGCGTTTGCTTTTGATAACCTCGACCTCGATTCGATACGATCTTTTAAAATTTGATGCTAGGAAAAAGGCGGGTCCACACAGAGCGAGCACCCTCGCAAGATATTTTCCGCGCGAGTCATGCTACTCGCTTTGTGTGGACCAGTGTGGACCTGCTAATGAACATTTTGTTTTTCACTTCAAAAACACTTTGGAATATTTTTCGCTATAAGTAACCCTGTTACCACACTGTTACGTACTTGCTATTATGTAATATTTTCTCCTAATCGGCAATAAATAGTGTCACACAACTTTGTTCCCATTCAGAAAGTTAGAAAAAGAAATTTTTTCTAAGTCTATGTTTGTATATGGTAATAGTGTCGGAATATTTTCTCCTAATGGATAATAAGTGTCACACAACTTTGTTCCCGTTTAGGAAACAAAGTTCTTAATACAGATTTTGATATACTTTAGATGCCACAAGCAGTATGTCCGAGCGTGCCCGGCGTATGTCCAATGGACAAACAATCACGCGTTTGCTACTCTATTGGCCTTCATTCACGTTTATGTTGCGCCCATCACTAAAATGACTGGCGTGACCTCATCGTAAGTAGAAAATAATATCACGCTCGGTTTTCATACTATCGAACAAACATGCGGTATCTAGTCTAATCTAATCTGTGGTTCCTACCATAAAGTTAGAAAAAAATTCTATGTCTGTCTATGGTTCCTACGTAATTTTGAATCAATGCCGATTCTTTTCTCTATATCAATGCCCGCTAAGTCTGGATATAAGTAAGTATATTTGAAGGTAGAATATTATCATGAATAGCATATAGGGTACCGGGAAGGCATTTCCGAAGCGTAGATAAAAATAAGTTTACTAAATAAAATACCCTACAATATCATTAATATTTAAGACAAGTAGCCATCAACCAATAAATAATAATATAACAAAAGTTATTCAAAACTCCACAAATAAAATATCATCAAACTTTTTGTTTACATAACGAAAATGATAAACAGAGCTTGAGCGACCCTGAACGCTTCTTATGAATATCTAATAGCTGTGAGATGAAAGATGCCTTCCCTAATTCTGAACGACTTATTTACATGCTACATCAGACATATTTTGTAGGAGAACGTCGATTCACTTGGTTTAAGGCCTTCTAAAATTGTTTACATGTCGTAAAAATTTCAACGCTCTTGTCGACGCTCGAAAGCTTTGAAAGGTCGTCAAATGTGTAACCTTTTGTTTTAAGGAAAAAATATGTACAACTAGCTACGCCCTAGAGCTTCGCTTCCGTGGGAATTTCGAGGTATAAAGTACCTTACGTGCTGTCCAGGCTTTATTCTATACATGTATAAAATTTCATTGAAATCCGTTTAGTACTTTTTACGTGAAAGAGTAAAAAAAATCTTACCATTAATTTCCACAAACTTTTATTAATACCTTATTTTAAAAACTTTTATCATAACTTTTATAGAAAATTAGCTTGATAATTATACTTATGAAAATACTATTTTAGGTTTAGAAAGAGACAAGCAATTACAACAAGACTGAAAATTAAATACCTATAATTTTCTCGGGCCTAAGTAAAAAATAAAGTCAATTTAGCATATTTTCGTAATTATCCCTACATAATTTTCTTTAGACAATTATAGACCTAAATTTATTATCTTAGGTCTATTAACACGTTAATGACTTCAATTATTTTAATAACTGCCTCCGTGTTGTTATTCTTGGTGACACTTATTAGATTGGGTTCAAAATAAGTTATCGGAGGATTATTACTAATTTTATAGTATTGCGCCATATTGGGTAAGCTCGGTAGGTCGTTATTCTAGTAGCATAGTATTGTACTTCTCTATAATAATGAAAATCTGTAAGAATGTTCATATGTTTGTTACCGCTTTATGCATAACATACTCATCCGATTTCAATGAATTTTGAAACACGGGTAAAGTGATATATGGAATAAAAATTATAGTCCGTAAATTATAGTATAACACTACTAAGTAAGGTATCTTAAAGTAGTCGTGTCGTGACACATATTATGTTAGTAAAACAGCCGCATCAATTTCTTCAATAAAGAAAGTTACGCCCAGATATTCAAAGTTAATATTAGACAAAACATTCTTAACTGTTATATTGTCTATCTATATGTATCTTATGTCTAGACTGAGATAGTACGAGAGTTCAAGTCATAAAATGTTTTACAAATCGATAGTGCGTGTTCGCAGCAGTGACACGTGTTAATGTCACAAATAGTCGATTTTTTTATATTCCCCAACGGCAAGCAAAGCAGTGTAATGTTAAAAGTTGACGCTCATGACCGGTATCATTATCGGATCGGATATTTTCCTCACGCACGTATAAGAAATTACTGAGTGGCACGAGGCGGCTGGCTCGGGGTAATTTTTACGAGAGTTTAGTAAAACCTTGTTTATGTATAAAAGTTTGATGGCGGCGATACTGTTGACTCATGTATGGATTTAGATTAGGGAAGGGGAAAGGCACAGTTATAATTACCTAGTTATTAGCGCAGTAAATAGAGCGAACCTTCCCTAGGGGTTAATTACGTGCGGTCCAGTAACTCATTTTTTTTTATATTATTGTTTAGGATGGTTGTAAGTATTTAAAATAAATATGGCACAATTGAATAGCTTTTGCACTCGCCGCCAAATTAGAAAAATAAATAAAAAACACCACTTTGTTCGGTTTTTCGCTTATATTTTCTTTTAAGTGCATTTTCGCTAGAAAAGTGTTCTACACAATGTTGTAGAAAATTAAATTTGCCGTTATTTACATTTTATATTTTGTTTCTAAGATTGACAGATTCCGAGAAAAAAAAATCCTTTGCCTTAAAAAAATCTCATTTTTCAAACATTCGTCAATCTTTTTTAATTTAGAACGATGTAATCCAGTCATGACCTATTCTAGGAGAAAAAGTAGCAGAACAAACATCGTAGGGAATTTAATTACCTGCAAAACGCAATTGCATATTTCTTAACCAACCCTGCAAGGTGGAGAGTAAAACTAAATGATAAAACAACGGAAATTGTTTTTTGCTATAATATTTTACTTTTTACTAACTGAACCTCGCTCCCATGGAAATTTCGGGATATAAAGTACCTTATGTGCTAGTCGTGATATTTTTCTACTAGTATACCAAATTTAATCGAAATCCGTCTAGTAGATTTTGTGTGATTAAGCAACAAATATCACATCCAAACTTTCCCATTTATAGTATGATTCATTGCAGGTGAGTAACTGGTACCTGATTGGGACACTATAAAAGTGTCTGTGGACATTATCAAGTACAGATATTAGATAATATTTGCTTCATCAGCAATAAAGTTTGGGAAAGAAACCCGATTTTAAAATGAAAAAGTTTGGATGTGATATTTCTTGCTCAATCTTAAAAAATCTACTAGACGGATTTCGATAAAATTTGGTATGCTAGTAGAAAAATATCAGGGCTAGCACATAAGGTACTTTTTATCCCAATATTCCTATGGGAGTAAAGCCCCCGGGTGCAGCTAGTAGACAATAAAATATGATAGCAAAAACATAATATTTTAACTTTTACTTTTACTCCCTTCTCCGTAGGGTTGGTTAAAAAAAATTACATGTGTTTTGTAGGTAATTAAATTTCCTTCAACTTTTATTCCAATATATATTTTCCTAGAGTAGGCTATAAATGAATTACAGCGCTCTGAAGTAAAAAGTTTGACAAATTTCCAAATGCGATCAAAAATGTGATTTTTTTCAAAGTGCACATCTCCATAACTATTAGTCCTAGAAACAAAATATAAAATGTACATTATAGGAAATTTATTTTTATAACATTGTGTAGAACTCTAATGTAGCTAAAATGCATCTAAACGAAGGTGAGAGCGCAAATCTGAATAAAGTGGTAATTTTTTTTTGTTTTTCCAACATATGGCGGGCGTGGAAGGGGGGAGAAATTGTGCCTCTTGCATTTTAAACACTTACTAACTATCCTAAATAACATATCAAAAATTCAGAACTATTGACCCATTTGTAAGTAAACCCTACCCTTAGCCCTATTTTGGTCTTTATTCAATGAACTATGGACGGATTTGTATTAAATTTGGTATACTAGTAGAAAAATACCAGAAATAGTACATAGGTTACTTTATATCCTGAAATTCCCACGGGAGCGAAGACCCGAGGCGCAGTTAGCAGAAAATAAAATATTATAACAAAAAAGCAATATTCCGTAGTTTTAATATTGAGTTTTACTCCCCATTCTGCAGGGTTGGTTAAGAAAAATGCAAATGCGTTTTGTAGGTAATTAAATTCCCTACAAATTTTGTTCCAATACTTATTCTCCTAAAATATGCCATAACTAGATTACAGCGTTCTGAAGTGAAATGTTTGACAAATTTCAGAAAAAGAAGATTTTTTTAATTTTTTTTATGATCACACATCTCGGTAACTATCAGTCCTAGATACAAAATGTAAAATGTAAATAATAGGATATTTAATTATCTACAAGATTTTGTAGAACACTTTCCTAGCAAAAATGCATCTAAACGAAAATATGAGTCTAAATCTGAAGAAAGTTTTTTTTTTTTAGTTTTTTTAAGATTACTACGGACGCGGAAATTTGGCAATTGTGCCCTTTTTATTTTGAATACTCACAATAATCCTACACAACATTTCAAAAAATTCACAATTGCTGGACCGTTTGTAATCTGATTCTCGTCTATTTACTGCGCTATATTGCCAGATGATTATAGTAATTGAGGGTCATAGAAGTATTTGTCGGAAATAGAGAGTAAAGTAAAGTAGAATTTGCATGCAATGGTTTTTTAACTAAATTATTTGGTTTTTAATGTGACTGCATGAAGCCTCAATAATTTTTATAACCATGTTAGATTTTTTTTACAATTTACACAACTAACATTATGCTATGAAGAAACTTAGCTTACGTAAATGACAACCGTTAAACCATTTATATTCATTTTCTCTCGTTTTATTCAAATTGCGTATTATAATTAAAGAATGAGTTTTAGAAAAAATGAATAAAAATAATACGTTGTCTCCTTCATTAAAATTGCTACTAAAGAGATACGTCGTACGAGTAACTCTTCATTGTCATTGAAAATGCAAAGATAATAAATATACTCAGTCAGACTTTTACAACAAAAAACATTCGCTCTTTATCCGAAAATAAAATAATATGAGATAAAGATTTTCATTATACCTTTACGTCGAAAAGCTTTTACAATTTTAATCTTAAATTTTCCAATAATTGCAGGTAGACGTTGTATCGAGACCAACATTTAGCATTATGTTTATTTATTTAATTAAATTTCACAATAAAAACAACTTTACATATTTACAGCAGTACACTATAAACTTAAATTAAGCAAAACTTAAATGTCCAAACTTAAATGTCGTAGCATCAAAGGCATTACGAAACGAGAATATCCATTAGTGACTACAAATCAAACCTACGCGATACACAAATATTTAACGATAAGAATCATTCCGCGCTTTGAATATCTGAGCTCCTTGATCCCCAAGGAACGAATCCTACGCATTTTTGTTTCGTACCGTCCAAATTTATTTATAGATGACTTTGTGCATGCCGAGGGAATAATAGGGTCAAAACTTTGAAATTATAAATTCCAAAGAAAACCGGCTTTCTGGAAGGCCAGGCAAAGATAGCGGGATGACCTGGACACACACTTTGAAGACTGGCTCTCAATAGCTCAAGATAAGTGGAGTTAGGAGTGGGGAGACCTTTGCCTAGCAGTGGGATCAGAATGGCTGAACAATAAATATATATACGGACAAATCACACAGATTGAGTTAGCCCCAAAGTAAGTTCGAGACTTGTGTTAT
The DNA here is from genome assembly GCA_018467065.1 of Ephestia elutella. NCBI lineage: Eukaryota > Metazoa > Arthropoda > Insecta > Lepidoptera > Pyralidae > Ephestia > Ephestia elutella. Next base: position 4,951,290 of record CM031576.1, on the reverse strand, counting down.
GGGATGCTAACTCAAAGATACTATATTTTATAACAAATACATATATAGATAAATATCCAAGACCGAGGCCAATCTGAAAAAGATCATTTTCCATCTTGACCCGACCGAGGATCGAACCCGGAACCTCCAGTGTGGCAGTCCGGCGGGATGACCGTTGGGCCACGGAGGTCGTCAAAACAACAAATCAAACAATAAATCATAATAATGTCTTTGTGGCTGTTTTGTCCCGCTGTTTCTAATATTTTTGTCATAGTATAACAATTATTTTGTTGTGAAGTGGAACCCCAAATCAAATGGGATAAGGTTAGTTAAAGAGACTATGAGCCTGACCATGCCGCCTCCGCCTGGTCCTGGCAGGAGGGGCAAACCCAAGAAAAACTGGCTTGATGTCGTCAAGAAGGATATGCGTGCCAATGGTCTCATAACTAAGGATGCCGAAGAGCGAAGTGGAGAAAAAAAAGTAGGAAAGCGGACCCTGGGCTCCGACGCGTACGCTGAGGATGCAACTGGGAAAGCGTTCAGGTGACAGAGAGAGAAGGCTAGCAAAACAGAAAAATTACTCAATAATTGATGATATGACGGTCAAAACAAGTCGGCACAGTCGATAAAGTACACATGGGACTTCCGTGTAAATATTTACAAAGAAAACAATTGTTACAAAGAAAATAATTCTATTATTTTTCTTTGTTGCTGCCATCGAGAAACTTACTTGTTTAGTTAGTATCATTTTTACAGATTCTAGATGTGATGTCTAAGGCGTAGGTATTATTAAATAAAAATGTAGTTAACTAAAACGAATTACATAAAAAGGACCTCCTTAAAAAGGGAGATATTAGGAGCACCCATAACCGGAGAGCATGTATGAAGAGAGTGATGAGTGTAGAGGAAGCAAGAGAGATCTGTAAAGATCGTAGCAAGTGGAAATCGCTAGTCTCTGCCTACCCCCACGGGAAAAAGGCGTGATAATATGTATGTATGTATGTAATTACATAAAAACTTGGAACATAGTCAAAATTGGTATGTCATGCCAGGAAGATTCAAAAAGATTACGCAAAATATCCTAATCTCTAAATCTGAGTCATAATTAGTAAGAAATCACAGTTTTGACTACCTACTTACTACATTTTATAACGTTAAATCCTCTAAGCAATGATTTACCAAAATTGCCACAGATACCAAAACTCCAGCCAAAAACTAACTCATAAAAATAAGACTACAGAATTTGTTCAAAAACTGAAAACATGAAGTAACTTTAGTCGTTTAAGCTCTTAAACGCTAATACCGCGCTGCTGTGGCTCCCAAAACCCCCGTTTGATATAATGACCCCATCGACTCCGCCTGAACCTATTTCCTTATACTTATACCTTATACTTATACCGTATACTCACGAGCGCGTTTCGCCAAATTGGCCCGCGTGACTTGCTATACTAGGCATCGAGAAAATCTGGGGCACACTGAGTGCTACGTTTGTAAATTAGATGTTATTTTAGAGTAGGTAGATTCCTATTACTGTTTTTATCAGATTTAATTACGGTGTTTCTAGTCTTTTGACGTGAAACGTCTTTAAAATCAGCGCCATACGGGTACCATGCCAGGATTTCAGACCGTAACGAAATGGGATATATTGTCTCACCTTAATAACTTCAAAACTATTAGTCTTAGAAACATGAATCTAGTATCATTATTTAGCTTATATAGTCAGTTTGGTGTTAAGACCTTGAGATAAGGTTGGAGCCCTACGTGAGGGGCGAGGGGAGCCGCCGCGTGAAATTACGAAAAACGCCGTTTTAAAAATTTCAATTTAGTATTACTCACGACTCATTAGTGATAGAGCGGTGATTTTTTCGTTTACTTATAGACATTATTGAGAACTATTGATTAAATTAAAAATAAAAGTAATCTGAATAATATTTGTACTTCAAAATAACCAAGAAGAATTTAAAAAAAATAAAAAATTACGTTTTGAGCCACAACCCGAGCAAAACCCAGGATGAAATATAAGTCACACCTATCATCGAAAAGAGGAAGTTCTAGGCTACACACTGGTATACAAATATCCAATATCGGTCGAGCGAAGCAGATTTGACAGCGTTTTAACACTATCAAGACGAAACGGAATTTACTTCTCTTTCAGGGAAAGTAACCTTAATCCTGAAGACATCAAATTTTTATGTAAAGAAACATTCCTTTATTTAAAAAATAATCAAATCTGCATTCAAAGTTTTTTAAAAATTCATTTGCCACGCCCGGGAATCGAACTGGCTACAATCCAAAAAAATAACACCTGTATTTTTATGGAATCAATCGATGGAGTTAATCAAAAGGATCAAATCTTTCTAACAAACATTATAAATTAAATTAAAGGAAAATAGGGAAAACTAAACCTAATAGTAGTTTTTTGTCATTAAATTACGAATATAGGTAAATTACAAATCCCATTTGACCAACCCAATTAGACAACCGGCATATCTACACTAGACGAATGCAGGTCGTTGCCTGGCTTGGTGTTATAATAATTTATATATATTGGCCCGCCTTAGCACAGGTGAAAATGTTAAATAGGTACACTTTATTGAAGTAGTTTCCTACCTAAAATTGAAAACCGCATCAAAATCCGATCAACTACACAAAATAATATTATATGATATAAGTACCTAATTATGTAGGTACGTAATCCATCCCCATGAATCACTTTGTCTATTATTGAAAACCGCATGAAATCCGTTCAGTAGTTTTTGAGTTTATCGGGAAGACATATAGGCGGCGCCGCCGGCCGCCGCCCCGCCGCCGCCGCGGGAACTTACATTTATTTATTATTTTTTTATTTAATAGCCATCAATATCCCAGTACTGGGCAAATGCCTTTCTCTCCTTCTTCCAAGACTCTCGATTGGAACTTTTATGATATGAGGACGCCAGCGCGAGCACCAGACGGGTGATCAGTCCACTTATGCTGGGACCATTTCACCCAATTCGCCGAGACCCGTATAGGGTTTTGAGTTACCTGGTAACTTATGTTGGTGGCGACCCACTGAATCTACCTGTTACTTTGCAAAATTTTAATAACTGCCCTATTGTAATGTCGTTCAGATCATTTTCAGATAAGGCGTCTGAGCCCATTACTTCTCTCCTCGCAGCAGCGTAAGCGGGACACTCTGCTACTAGATGACAGCTGGTTTCCTCTTCTTCCAGGCAGCTGGGACAGATAGGATCTCTTTGCTTAATCACTGTCAGGTGTCTATTCAGCTGGCAGTGTCCTGTGAGGATTCCTATGATGATTCCAATGTTATTCCTACTCAATTTAAGTAGGTGTTTTGATTTCTTTTGGTCTGCTGCTTTAATTAAGATTTTGGATTGTCTTAGACTTCTAGTTCTTCTCCATCTCCTTTGGATTCAACTTTCATTCTATGCTTGATGACGCCTTTCGTTATCCCATAAGCTATAGGAAGTCTGGGTTCAGGTCCCACGAAAGTTTCATCTGCTCCTTTCATAGTAAGTTCGTCTGCTCTTTTGATTAGTACTTACATAGTATTATAGTATTATGTTCTTAATTATAAAGTGACGGTAACCGCGCCGCTATAGGAGACAGCATCGATAACATCCTCCTGGAGAGCTGATTTGAATCACACTGATATTATTGTGGCAACAAGATAGATTTGTGTTTATTATTTATTCGTTGTTTTAGAGGGGGTCCCATGGCTTAACAAACTTAACAACAAACAACTTCAAACTTGAACAACATCGACTCCGCGAGCATTGCTACCGGAGATGTACTTATTGCAATGGACGTAACAGGCAAAGATATACATACCAGGGTTGTTGCTGATGCATAATTTTGTCACATCAGCGGATGCTGATGCTGATGCCGATTTTTTGGAATAGACATCAGCGGATGCTGATGCTGATGCTGATTTTGTTTCTTTTTTTCTAAAATGTGCTCATTATTATGATTTTTTATATAAATATTACATTTTCTTGGCTTATGTATTTCAATAAAATAGGAAAAAAAAATCTGTAAGTTTTAATTAACCGAAAAACAAAAATACTTTATATTACTCAATACTTAACCTAAGTATTATCAATATTGAAATTGTATTAAAGGTAAATTATATTTTAAAAACAATAGTTGAGCTGCTTTTTCAGCTTGTAATCTGTTTCGGGAAGGTTTGTATATAATTCCGGCACTGCTGAATAATTGTTCGCTGGGAATACTTGCAGGCGGAGGTGACAGGAATCTCCGAGCTACTCAGCATCAGCAACGATCATTGCGGATGATGATTCTGATGCTGATGTGTAAAATGAAGCTGATGATCAGCTGATGCTGATGCTGATGCTGATATTCGCAACAACCCTGATACATACAACCCATACAAACGTGGAATCCGTTTAGTGAACTGGGGAACTTGAACAGTAGTCGAAGTGATGTTATGCAAAATCATTGGCGATGGCGGATAATCGCTTCAATACTATATTCGTAGAAAATCCGTTTGGGTTATCTTGCAATGTTTGTGATCGATTTTGGTTCGAGAGAGATTTAAAGAAAGTAAAAGACCACAACATTTATTTCCTTAATACAAAATTTCCCGGTGAACATGTAGGGGACTTCGCTTATGTCTGTAGACATATAAAACTTCATATCTTTTAGTTTTGGTAAATAATATTTAGCGAACGATGTATTTTGTCATAAGATATTTTATCTTGCCATGTTTTACCAATTGAAGTCTTTGTTAAGTAATTAGTTTTTAAAATCAATATTTATCTAGTAATTTGTTTGTTAAATAATCATTTTATAAAAAAGGATTAGTTTGTACACCCAGATGTTTTTAAAATGTGTAGTTTATAAAAAACATTGTTATTAAAATGACTGTTTTTGAAAAATATTTTGTAAAGCGTGGGTGCACCATCTTTATTGTATTATCTTGAGTATATATATACAAGAATATCACAAATAAATTATCACATCAAACCAAAAACAGCCTTATCCACATGCAATTTATTTTAAGTGTTATGTTTTTAAGTTACATGTTTGTATAGAATACAAGGTGTATATTTGTATAGATAAATCGAAATAGACCATTTTGTTTTCTTTCAACTCGCTGACATAGACGTTTCACGTTAAAACCAACGGCCGTGTCCACCGACACAGCCTCACCCAATTTTTTTGGGTTTTATCAGCTATTGGTGTAGTACATTACTGGTTCAAGATGATATAATTCTAAGAAAATCGTACCGACTGACAAAGAAGAAGATACATAATGCATTTTATTGCATAATGCACAAGTTTAAATACTTATTTAGACGATAATTTCAACAGGGAAATGATACAAAATAATAAGGAGATGTTTGACATCTTGTTATAAGTGTATTATAAACAATCCGCGCCCCAGGGCTTCGCTCTCCTTGAGAATTACGGGATAAAAAGTACCCTATGTGCTTTTCCCGGTATTTTTCTACCCGTATACCAAATTTCAACGAAATTCGTCTATTAGATTTTTCGTGATTGAGTAACAAACATCCTCACAAACTCACAAGGTCACAAACTCACATCCAAACTTTCGTATTTATAATATTAGTAAGATTTAATTGATTGGTTGAGTGTGTCCCGGACCTTATCACTAGTCGAGGTCAGGGTAATAACGAACCGATACCATCCGCCGGTAAGTTGTTAGTTTTAAAATGTTTGATCGTCTACCTCGTAGGCTGTACTATATTAATATTTTTATGGCAACCCCCGCATAGGCTACATAGTTTGGACTACGAGATAAAAGTTAAAAAAAAATAGGTAAAGGTCTGTTTTTTTTGGTAAATATATGTTGATAAAAACTCCACCGACAAGAACAATGTTCTGAAATGTTGATAAATTAAAAATTATACAGTAACAAACTATCACGTAATACAGTACTAGGGATGTGTTTCAAATAAGAATGTCAGCGACATATACGTGTACCTTGACATATATGTGTACATTATTTATCACAATGAAGATGTCAATTAAATATGGCATCTTTAACTGTAGTAGCACTGACATATAATTTTTCGTACCAAATGAGATCATTCTTGTTAGCCCCTTAAAACACAGCCAATTTATTACAAACTAGCGACCCACCGCGTTAACTCGGGTATATATTACCTCTATAAACTATCCGGAATAAAATTTCTAAATGATTGTGAAAACCGCATCAAAATCTGCCTCAGGACTCATCTCTTATTAAAACAGTAAAAATATTTTGTCTGTACATTTAGTATTTTTGACTGAAATGGATAGAGGGACACTTAAAAAGAATAATAGAAAGCAAAAAATTTTTTTTTAAATTTTTTGTCTGTCTGTCTGTCTGTATGTATGTACGCGTTTCATGCAAAAACTACTGAACGGATTTGAATGAAACTTTTTTTGTTGTATAGTGTAGCGTTACACCGCTACATAGTCAAGTCTATTTTAGTTTGCGATTCTATTTCTACGCAAACTTTTTTCTGTGTTCTTTCTTTATGATAAGTTTTTTGAAATTAAAATTCTGGAGGTTGGATTTTTTTGACTTACTGTGAATTGGGTGAAAAAATTGAGATTTTTTAGAGAGTTGATTTTTCTTTTTGATGTTTTTATTCAGAATTAAATCTTTAATGTGCTTTTATTATTCTTAACATACAAGTATCGATCTCTAGCAATGAAGTTTATAGTAAAAACTTCAGGGTGGGGAATGCACAATAGAGGCTTTCCCAACGACATCTATTTTGGATATCAAACGACAGATTTCTTCACATCTGAAGATTCCAATTGAAGATCAAAAGTTGACGATCAGACCGTTCAGGGGTATCCTATTAAAAATGGGACGAAGTTGAATCTAGTTGTCAAAAAAAACCAGAAGGATTATATGAAGTGGCACTGAAATATTTCATGTATGTATTGTATGGATTGTTTATTAGACGAGAGTGGGCAACGTCGGCCTGCACCTGGATATTCGTCAGCGTGTTGTAAATCAGGTTGTGGACCAAGATGTGGGACTCAGCCGGGTTGAACGCGCTCCGAAATCTTCAGTCGCGGCAAAGTCGGCCTGCACATGAGAATGAGTCACAGAGCGACGAAATGTTTAGTTTGTAACCGTGGCGCCTGTGGTTCTTTTAAGATAGACTTTTTAAACATATTGTGATAACTTTTTCCTCTAAATTCTAAAGGCCCCCCTTTTGTCGGGATAATTTTTGTTTCGGTTTTGATTTGGAATTTTTATACATCATTTCATCCATTTCTTTCACTCATTTAATTTTCTTTTTAAAATAACAAGCAAATTCATGTATTTCTTATTTTACCTGTTAATATTCCTTTCCTGTTGTTAATTTTTCTTTCTTTTATTTTTATTTCTTTGGTGATTTTTTGTTAAAGGACATTGGTCAGATTTTTTTTAGTTCAAAAATTATACTCGTGTTTTAAGCAGTGATTCTTTTATTTTGAAACCCAAGTTTCACTGCAATAGCTACTAAGTCTGGGCAACATATAGGCTATAATTGATTTTGAAAACTGGAACACCTGATGAAGAACCTTAACAGAACAGCTAAACTATAAGAAATATGGAAATGGCACCTTAGCAGAAGTCGTTCAACCTGATGAGCATTTTCTACTGACGTATAAAAATTTAGATTTTGGAACATCTGATGAAGAACTCCAAGAGACCAGCTACTCTATAAAATAAATGGAAATGGCGCCTTAGCAAAAGTCGTTCAACCTGATGAGCATTTTCTGTTGACGTATAAAATTTAAAGATCAGGATCATCTGATGAAGAACTCCAAGAGACCAGCTACACTATTACATATATGGAAATGGCGCCTTAGCATAAGTCGTTCAACCTGATGAGCATTTTCTACTGACGTATAAATATTGAAGATTTGGAACATCTCTTCCCATTCATCAATATATATTCCCGCGGAACACGGGATAACCAAATGGCTGCAATGTTGAGTACAGGAGTTTAGGTTTCTACAGTTTGGTACACAAAAAGATTTTTCATCTAAGTTAAACTCACGCGGGCGAAGCCGCGGGTAACAGCTAAATAAGTGAAAACCACATGAAAAAGTTTTGTTTTCGAGTTTATCGCGAACAGACAGACAGACGCGGCGGACTTGTTATAATATGTATGTATAAGGATTTATACTGTAATTTTATACGAACGTACCATCTAGTTACTATAAATTTCTACAAAATACTCGTATTTAGCTCCAAGGTTACCTTGACCTTTATAACGAAGAAAATATTTTGATTTCCTTCATTAAGAGTGATAAAATAAACCCTTAAAACTGTGTTCACAAAATGTTTTCTTAAATCCTAATCATGATGATCCTAATTTTAATAAAAATTATAAATACGATAGTAAGTTCTTTTTATTTGTTACCACTTCAGGCTTTATCTACTAAACCAATCTTCCTGAAATTTCGCAAACACATAGTTAGAAGTACTGAGAAGGACATTGGATGCTTTTTATTTCGAGAAAAAGCACTGTTATTTACGCGGGCGCAGCCGAGGGCAGAAGCTAGCAAATATAGTTGGAAAAATATTCCTCCCCACTACCTAAATTATAATCACGCCTGGTTCTTGCGGGGATAGGAGAGACGGGGAGATACGATTAAGAGATATTTAAGAAAAAAAATAAGTCTCAATTTTTTTTTGTCTGTCTGTCTGACTTGAGATATTAATAAAAGTAAATTACGCGCGGTGAAATCGCCGTCATAGGCTAATATTAAAATAAAATGAAAACACGTTTATGAACATATCACAAATACCGACAATATAATAGTTCTTATATCACACAACTTGGAACTCTATTTGTACAAAACTTTAAAGAATTAGTGGGTGATGTCAAAATTATTCGCTAACTTAAAAATAAAAAATGTGTCAACAAACTTTGCGGTCGCAAAAGTAAAATATATCTACAAAACTTAGATTCAAAAAATAAAAAGTTGTGCAGTGTTTATGGTCATAAAAGTCGCAGTTTATAAGAAAGTTGTAGCGGAGGAAAATATTAATCACGTCGCTTTGAAAACGCTGCTGGAGCTTTGAGCTTCTAAGTTTATGAATGGAGTGAAACAGTACACACACATATTCCTTATTTATTTATATAAAAGTTATTGAGATATCGATGATTAACTAATAGTAGATTTTACAACAAGTGCACAAAACGAATCATTTTTATCCGAGACTTTTAGCAGCCCGAGCCGAAGGCGAGGGCTGATAGTAATGTCGAGGATAAAAATCGTTTTGTGGACGAGTTATAAACTCTGCTTTTCACTTCGATTGCGAGGAAATTAATCAAATTAAAGAAATTAATAAACGCACGAAAAAACAAGAGCTGTTTCCCGCCGCTTTATTTTTTTAATCTTACGACATTGATAGGCTTGGGCTGCAGACCTATACAGCCTACTATTAAATTAATTTTGTAATAATATTTTTCTTAAATTAATTAAATAACCTACCGTACTTCAATTTAAATTTTAATATCTTTTATGTCTTAAAAAACACATAAGGCAAATAAATTAAATGTAAATATTATAAAATAACAAATTCTATCTATGAACTTTTTATCGTGTTTGGCTGTATGGCTCATTTTTGTGCTCATTTTCTTTGCCTTAATATAGATACATTTATGAGTAGATACGTTAATGCCCTTGTGCACAAAATTCGATTTTGTGCAGCCTATATCCTGCACAAATAAGCACTTTCCGAGCATGAGAAGTGAAAAAGGTATTTTTATGGTTAAAGTTAAGGAAAAAAAAACTTTACTGCTTAAGCTAAAACTTGTCGAAAGCCCTCTATGTCGGGTGTGTGCAGAAGCTGATACGTCGGGTGTGTGTGCAGAAGCTGATATGTCGGGTGAGTGCAGAAGCAGATATGTCGGCTGTGTGCAGAAGTAGATATGTCGGGTGTGTGCAGAAGCAGAGGAGTGTATGAAGCACGTTATATTGTGTGAGTGTGACTCTCTGGCTAACAAAGCGACTGGCCCTCTTTGGAACTGCGAATCCGGACTATAGGCAAATCGTAGCAGGTGATATTCTGAAACTTATGCATGCAGTCCTTCTTCAGGAATTCCGCTGTAGTTCACTTTTGTACTTACCCCCAAGCCTTACTCACAGGCTTGGGGGTAAGTACAAGAGGGACAAAGACTTGACGTGCTACCGTGAATACGGACCCGCTGCTAGGTAAGATATTAGTGTATACATAAATAAATACAGCAGCTTTTTCTAATTAAATGATATTATTTTGATTTCTGTGATTGATAACCAATTAAAATATTCGTTGAAACTTTTTTAATTTAATTTTTCGAAATATGTTAAAACTGCAAAGCTGAACTTTTTAAAGTTGATGAGTTACTCAACTGCAAAGACGGACAGGAGTAAGAAATTGAGGGAGGCATATGTCTCGCAGTGGGACATATATATCTGAAAAGACTAAAAATCTTGCAATTTTTTACACCTCAAAAAGCCAACATCTGTCCGCACCCTGTGTGATTTAAATTCTCTCCGCGTATTCCAACTTTTTTGTAACACTCCATAAAAACAATTTTTGTGGACATTAACAAATTACTGCAAGCCGTGTTACAAATAAAATGCTATTGTTTTCTTGCAAATTGTTTATGATTTGTAGTTGTTTCTTTGCGAAAATGAAAAATAAATCTTAAATTTCAGATTGTTACAGATTTTTATGTGAATGATTGACTTTGAACTATGAATTAAATAATTTAAATTAAATTATGTTTCGGTTATTCCACTGCTTACAAATTTATTTTTTATGAATTATTATTATTGTGGAAATATATACATTAAGTGGAACATTCACAACTCAAACACTTTTATTTATTGCTTCATTATTTTACATGCATATGAAATTTAATAAAATTGATGTTTTTACAAGGCAAAAAATATAAAATAAATAGGTACCCTAATTCAATTGTGTCCAAAATAATACTTCATACAATAATATTGCATTTGCATCAACAACTTCTGAAATATTTTTTTAATATTTTTTGAAAACTTTATGCTAAAAAATGCTATTATATTAATTTTAGTCTCGCTAGTCTCTGTTTTACAAACTACACCCCAGGGACCTGGAGAAATAATGGTGTACTACACTACAAGTCTTATTGTTTTTCTTCAATCTTATCATATCTCAATTTGAGAGAAATGAAATTTTAAATTAGAGTGGAAAAATATACAGTCTTCGTTTCGAAATATTTTGTGAAAATATTTATTCAATTCTATTTTACATAAAAGTGACGCTTAGCTACAATGAGTTCTTTCATGGTCATTTTCATGAAACAATTTATTCAGACAAAGAAGACTTAAAAGCACAGTCCTCAACTTTTTGAAATTATATTTTTTATTATTTAATCTCCATTCCATCAGAAAGCCCACTATTCAGCTTAGCATGGCCTTCGAGTCTCACGATTCTTGGCTCTGTTTACCCCGTAAGGGATAAAGTCGTGATTCTATGTATGTATAATTTTAAGGCAAGGTAAGGTGTATTGAAGGCAAGCGGTCACGCGGTCGATCTCCTACCAGATGGTTCGATCTCATCAGAAGTGCAACTCAGTGTCCGGCAGCAAAATGCTCCAGAAAAGCTACCAACAGAAATAAATTGAGAGTAATCGCAAGAGTAGCGGCCAAGTCCGAGAAGACCGATCCATAATCACGACCACTCTGTCAAGAGTGAACGACTAAGAAGAAGAAGAATATTTTATGCTCTCTTACTGTTATGCAAAGGGCTCCCAAGGAAGACAAGTAATGCGATGACATTGATGTTCCAATATGATTAGTCAATTGTTGTTTTGGAAAGGTATAAGTGGAGGACAGAGATATAATATTATTATTATTGTCACAGTTTTATTTTCTGTGCATTTGAGTATTTGAACTAATTTCGTAAACCACATTGAAAAATCACGAAATTATCAGCAAAATATTTCGTTTCTAGATATCTAAATACACTAAGCACGTTTGTTTCCGAAACAAATCAACTAATTGGACGTTCGTAAAAGCGAATCAATCCAAAGGTAAACCGCTGCAACAGCTCAATTTGAGCTGTGTTGTGTAACCACATTTATTGTGTACACTGTACCTTGTACATTTTCTGTGTTCCGCATTTCCTTGAAGCATTCTGAGAAATGCTTGTGCAGGAATTGTTGAAAATGTATTGTGTTTTATACGAGAGCTAGATGTAACTAGGTTCGTGTTCTAGCTTTGCCACACTTTCAAAAGATAAATTTATTTGACACTGCAGTAGGAATTTCGGTGTTAAAAGTATGTATGTTAAGGCACTAATCAATATCTTATCTGTATTTGTAGAAGCGGTGCGGAAACGGTGGTGGCCAATTGGTAGGGCGCCCGCCTGTGGATGCTAAAGTCCCAGGTTTGAATCCTGCCCGGGCCACATGAGTTTGTTTACCAATCTGACTCATGAACTATGTTAGTTCTCATCGACCACCACTTGCTTCCGGTGACGGAAAACATCGTGAGAAAACCTGCACACTGGTTGATGATTATATGATTATCAACTAGTGTGTGAAATGGAGAAGGCAATGGCAAATCACTCCATTAAAATTGCCAAAAGAGTCGTTGTGTGTGTTTCATTCCATATAATGACCACGACCCTCAGTTATGAGGAAATACGACTAAAGAGATTTGTAGAAGTAAATAAAATTTCCATATTCAATCTTAAGATGAAGCAATCAGTCCCTTTCTATTATAGCGCATTGTGTTAATTACAAAGAGGAGTCTATATTAATATAATATAGTTCAAAAAAGTATTTTTGTTGTGATATTGTGTTGCTGATAATTTTCGATTAGTCAATCAAGGTATCTGGTGACCAAAGGACTGGTAGCTACGGATAGAGAGGTTATGGATTGCCTATCAAAAGATCAATGCTGCCAGCCTTTAGAGTACGATCCCGGGGAGAAACGCTCTTGACTACAATTTGAAATTTTCCTCCTTTAATATTTATTTTATTTTTCAATGAAAATAAAGCCGCCGGCAAAAGCTAGTTTAGAATAAACACAAAACTAGAACAATACTCAATCATCGAGAACGCTTTATGATACAGAAAAAAAAGCTAAATTAATTCATAACATTCTCATATTAGCCTCATGTGGGAGACGTCAACAAATTACCAAGTTCAAAAACTTCCGCCGCTCACTCCTAATAAAAGGTACATTTATATTTAGTAACCCGGATGCAGGCCAGTACAAGGAACTTTCGAAATTGAACCTTATGTTTATCGCATTAAGGCAAAATTGCTCTAATAGAAATATTGTGTTTAATTTTCTAGCCAGGTGGTTAAACTTTAGGAGCTTATTATTTATTTAATGTTTCTCTGAAATACCTATTTCTTAGTCGATATTTTGTTTTAATTGGTTCGTTTTAGCCTAAAAATTCAAAATGAATAACAAAAATCAGTTAAAATTTTTCACTTTTCGGAATTTTGTTTGTTTGTAAACTCTTTATTGCACATGCACCCAAGAAAAATACAAAAGATAGTGAAACAAAAAGAGAGGCGTACAATGACGGACTTATCCCAAACAGAGATTTCTTCCAGTCGACCAAGTGTTAGAAAGGAATATTTGATTAACGATTTTTATCGATTGTTCATCAAGATCAATCAAGATACTAAAAGCGTTGGCATTTTACCAGGTTTAAAGAAAGGGTGGGTAAAGTTATCTGGTGCACTTCCGGAATGGCAGCCAGTTCTACGTGTAGCTGGCTTCCGGTTACTAGTCTTTTGATAATATCTTAATAGCTGTTTGTTTAATTAACGCTTTGTTACTGGCGCTAATTAGCCGTTTAATTCATAAAAGTTAAATAATACTTTATGTCTGCAAGCATTGGGTGTTAAAACACATATCCTCTCCACTTTGCTCTGGTAGAGAATGGCTGTTAAATCAAATCAAATCAAATCATTTATTTGTAACTAGCTTTCGCCCGCGTGAATTTCCCACGGGAACAGTGCTTTTTCCCGGGATGAAAGGTACCCTATGTCCTTCTCCGTACTTCCAGCTATGTGTATGCGAAATTCCAGGAAGATTGGTTCAGTAGATAAAGCGTGAAGAGGTAACAAACAAACAAACCAACAAACAAACGAACAAACGCACTTTCGCATTTATAATATTAGTTAGGATTAGGATAAATAGGGTTACAAAAGAACTTACAGATAGTCATAACTATACTATGAATATATTTGGCTTTTTTATCAGTTCATAAGCTGCATATTATACTAATATAATAAAGAGAAAGTGTTTCTAAGTTTGTGAGTATGTTTGTAGGGGGAACTACTGAACTGATTTCAAAAAATCTTTCATCAATAGAAAGCTACATTATACCTGATTGACATAGGCTACAATTTATGAATGGACCTCCCGTACGAAGCCGGGGCGGGGCGCTAGTATAAAATATTTTGTATTTAATATATTTATATTTTCCGATGTACAGAAACGCTACTTTAACAATTTTATATACGGACTCACGGCTGACTGAACTCACGCCATAACAGAACCACCCAGGTGTTAACCCCGACAAAATCTCGCACGCGTCACTAAAACTATATCCGAACGTAGTTCTAGCATCAGCACAATTTTCTCCTAAAGTAAAACGTATGGCTATACATCCGCCGACATCGCTTCCCTTGAGCGTAAACTGACGTATACAAATATATGTAATATCCTATATGTCGCATAAGGAATGATCTGATTTTTTGTGATACCCCAGGGACTTGTTCGAGCGCGAAATGGTGACGAATCATTGTTTTAGTTGAAATGTGTTGACATTTCCCTTAGGAGTTAATGTGGCGTAGTGGTTAGTTCTAAAGTTAGTATTAAATTGACATTCCTATTAGCCCTATGTAAAAAGACAGTAATTGGCTGGATGAAAGCAAGATTTATTTATTTAAAACTTTATTGCACAATTTAAAAAAAATGTACAAATGGTGGACTTAAGAAGATTTATGTACCAGTCTTTAATTTCTGTGGCATCAGTACAGACCCTACTAGTTAAATTATTCTCTTTGTTTTCACATAATTATTTTTTTAAAATCTTAATAGGTAGCTAATTTGATCAAGATCAAGTCCAAAGTATGCTGACCAAGTTTCAAAAAATCTACACAGGTTTGAAATCATCTCTCTTCCTGTTAAAATCTGGGATTTTTTAGTAAGATGTCTTAAATTGTAACAAATAAAAAATGGTAGTGAACCATAAGAAAGGACACGCTAAGGGAGAGAGGAGTCGACACATTAAGAAGAAGATAAAGAGAAGGAGTGGAAACTTCATAAAAGCGAGATCTGTGTATTACCACAGAATACATATTACACAAAAAATAAAGTTCTTTTGTGA
Source organism: Ephestia elutella (assembly GCA_018467065.1). Taxonomy (NCBI): domain Eukaryota; kingdom Metazoa; phylum Arthropoda; class Insecta; order Lepidoptera; family Pyralidae; genus Ephestia; species Ephestia elutella. The sequence continues at coordinate 4,935,938 of CM031576.1, read as the reverse complement.
TGCGCCGAAAGTAGTTTTGCCTTGAAAAACTATAATTGGTGTTAAATTTATATTAAAATTGGATTGAAGCTTTCATCTGGCATCCATAGTACACACAAAATTTAGTACCGAAGCTGAATACTGTAAAATTTGCGTACGCAATGACTATTAATAATGAAATATTGCACTGTGGCTTTATTAATCTGTGCAAACATCAGCCATGCAGGCATGGTTGTTAGAAAATTGCAATTCAGTAAAAAATGCGCTCGATGTAAATGTTTATCGAAAAATTGGCAAAATATGAAAATAATGTTCAACACAATTTTATAAAGTATATCGTTTTATGTCAAAGTCGGAGAATGTAATGTCAATGTCATCATAAAATCCATCATCACCATCGAACTAAATAAAATATGCTATACTAGCTTTTGCCCGCGGCTTCGCCCGCGTGAATTTCCCACGGGAACAGTGCTTTTTCCCGGGATGGAAGGTACCCTATGTCTTTCTCAGTACTACTAACCAATGCGAAACTTCAGGAAGATTGGTTTAATAGATAAAGCGTGAAGAGGTAACAAACAAACAAATGAATAAACAAACTCACTTTCGCATTTATAATGTTAGTTAGGATTAGGACACCATGTATGACCAATCTAAATAAAATGTTTCAACAAATCGGCGACATTTTGAGAAAATAAAAGGTCACACTAAGATGCCAGAGAAACTGGTCCCGGAAAGTGCCCCTGGGACTCGAACTCGTGAACCTATAAAACATAGTTATTTTGAACGAGCCAGCACGTCCGTGTATCGAACCTCTATTTGTTACTTAGAGTGATAGCGTACTTTGCGAATATTTTGCTTACATATTCCGATGGAATTTATACAAGGATTTTTTTATCGTTTGTCGGGGTAGGGACATGATTTTTAAAGTCAAACGGAAATGGGAGGTACATATTTATGTATGTGCACTAGCATGGGCCTGGGACTATGAGCCTTAGTTCCTGTGGGAATTTCGAGAAATCCTCTCTTAAATGCTCCCCTATACTCTCTATGAGATCTAGATCGAATATATTGCTGCTTCACGGACTTGCTGAAGCAAAAGACGAAAAATATCCCTGATATCCTACTGAAATTATGCTGTGACAAACTAAAGATCTCTGTTACATCTAATTCTCTTCAAGCCTGTTGGCGCATGGGTGGAGTCTCCTAAGGCTGACAAACCACGTCCCATCTTTATCCGATGTGGAGATATCTCTACTTGGCATGTGATTTGGTCTGCAAAGAAGCTTCTTAAAGGCAGGGAACCTACTGCCCGGTATATATTTATGTATGTGCACTAGCTTGGGCCTGGGACTATAGACCTTAGTTCTCGTGAGAATATCGGGAAATCCTCTCTTAAGTGCTCCCTATACTCTCTATGGAACCTACATGCCCGGTACTTATTTATGTATGTGCACTAGCTTGGGCCTGGCACTACGGGCCTTAGTTCCCTTGGGAATTTCGGGAAATCCTCTCTTATATGCTCCCCTATACTCTCTATGGAACCTACATGCCCGGTACTTATTTATGTATGTGCACTAGCATGGGCCTGGGACTATGGGCCTTAATTCCCGTGGGAATTTCGGGAAATCCTCTCTTAAGTGCTCCCTATACTCCCTATGGAACCTACATGCCCGGTACATATTTATGTATGTGCACTAACATGGGCTTGGGACTATGGGCCTTAGTTCCAGTGGGAATTTCGGGAAATCCTCTCTTAAGTGCTCCCTATACTCTCTATGGAACCTACATGCCCGGTACTTATTTATGTATGTGCACTAGCATGGGCCTGGGACTATGGGCCTTAGTTCCAGTGGGAATTTCCCTTAGTTCCAGTGGGAATTTCGGGAAATCCTCTCTTAAGTGCTCCCCTATACTCTCGGGAAATCCTCTCTTATGTGCTCCCCTATACTCTGTATGGAACCTACATGCCCGGTACTTATTTATGTATGTGCACTAGCATGGGCCTGGGACTATGGGCCTTAGTTCCCGAGATTCGGGAAATCCTCTCTTATGTGCTTCCCTATACTCTCTATGGAACCACATGCCCAACTTCCTATACCCAGTAGTTTTGGCTGAGCGTTGTCTGTCAGTCAGTCAGTAACGGAAGAATTTTATATATTTTGATTTTGTGTTGAAAAACTAAAAAGCTAAGTATTTTCGTTTCTGTCAGAATTACTATTATTTAACTGCGGTAACCGCTTTCTATCAGGTGGGCCGCATACTTAATAAAAGAAAGAAAATAAATTTATTGACTAAACTCAAGGATACTTAAAATAGCCAAAACCGGACAAACAGAGGAAACCAACCAAACTTGAAATTATATTATAACTAGTATTACAATCTACGATTGTCGATCTACTGAATAGGCCTTAGATCACAACTTCCTCGAAAACAATGACTGTTCCGATGGTCGAACACCTCTTGTTGAGGGCCAAAGTTCTGGCAATCAATAGAGTTGGAGCATTAGGACGGTGTTCCATTGCTAAGTATAGACACTAGTTCATAGAGCTAGATTTTTTTTTAATTTTAAAGATTTTTTTTCTGTGTCTATGCTCTAGATGGACAACAAGGATATCCGCGCGCGGATCGGAACAGTCCGTGTTGCTCTATGGTGGGCAGTGACTATTATTATAGCGGGTTTAGGTCCACTATTTCAGGAATTAGCCAGGGTAGTTTCAGAGCGAATAGATTTGCGCTTATATCAGAATCTAATTTTTGAGTACACTTCATTTGAATAAAAGGTTTTGCTGACTTCTTCGTCTTAACTTTACTTATTATATGGGTATTCTAGCTTTGTCCTGTATTTATGCATACCTAATAGAAAACATGTGTCTATATACTATCTTTTTTCTAGTCGTCCTAAAAAATTATTAAATACTGCTTCTAACTACTGAGAAGAATACAATTCTGTTTTAAGATTTATGAGTGTAAAAAAAAAATATTTTTTTTTGTAGTTGTTCAGTTTTTTTAGAGTGATGTTTTCAGAGTGATTCCTTAAAACAAATCACTTTTATGGTCTGTATATAGTGATGATGAAGATTGGTGGATAAGTAACCTTATTCTATATTGAGCGAAGTATTTGTAATCCAAGTGGATCAAATAGTACGTGAGGGCTGATTGGCTCAGAAAGGGCTCTGGCTATTCGGTTAATCACTGGCTAGTAATCAAAGGAGGTGTAGGTAGCTAGTATTGTTGATACCTAAGTAGAGAGGAGTTGAAGGTTTCTTTACTATTTGCGTTTTTAAAACTAAATTTGCTGGACGACAATAGATTATAGATTAAATCCTAACTAATATTGTAACTGCAAAAGTGAGTTTGTTTGTTTGTTTGTTACCTCTTCACGCTTTATCTACTGAACCAATCTTCCTGGAATTTCGCATACACATAGCTGGAAGTACGGAGAAGGACATAGGGTACCTTTCATCCCGGGAAAAAGCACTGTTCCCATGGGAAATTCACGCGGCCGAAGCCGCGGGCGAAAGCAAGTAATATATAAAAAAAATATTCTCACACAAAATACATATCTAAAAAAACTATTACTGCATATTTAAAATCCCTAAGTTACGATGAAATTGAAACCTCATGTGAATAGTCCCATATTTAACGACACAGCACACACACGTTATGCTCACACACACAAACACGCGTTTCTCTCATCTATACACATACACAAACATAAAATAGGTAGTTAAAACAGACTAATGCAATAGTTTTTAGTTATATAAGTACATTAATATGTACATACTGTTGTTATTGAAGAGCGGGATCTCCTAACACAGTTAATTATTTTACTTAAATGGAGATCCCGATCACAAATAAGATAATGTAAATGGTACAAACATAAAGAATTTTTTTTTTTTGCAAAAATAAGCCTAGAAGTAAACTAAAACACACGTAATGATTAGCATGTCCTAATCCTAACTAATATTATAAATGCGAAATTGAGTTTGTTTGTTGACGACCTCCGTGGCCTAACGGTTACCTATCACGCCAGACTGCCACACCGGAGGTCCCGGTTTCGATTCCCGGTCAGGTCAAAATGGAAAATGACCTTTTTCAGATTGGCCTGGGTCTTGGATGTTATATATTTATTTGTCATAAAATATAGTATCGTTGTGTTAGTATCCCATAACACAAGTCTCGAACTTACTTTGGGGTAACTCAATCTGTGTGATTTGTCCGTATACATTTATATTTATATTATATTTATATTACATTTATTTTATATTTTTTTATTACCTCTTCACGCTTCCTAACTAAACCAAACCAATCCACCAAACCATTCACTAAACTAATCCTCCCGAAATTTAGCATATACATAGTTAGAAGTATGGAGAAGTACATAGGGTACCTTTCGTCCCGGGAAAAAGCACTGTTCCCGTGGGAAAATCAGGCGGGTGAAGCCGCGGGCAAAAGCTAGTTATATTATAATGCAAACTATAATGTTTCCTTTGGGAATTTGTTTGACTTGATTGAAAACTATACTATTTTCATATCTCTTTCGGTTGATTTGTGACAACGTATATACAACATTGTGTAACGAACTTTTAAAAGCTTTTATTTAACTTGCAATGTAAGTTTGTTCGTTCGGAGTGGAATCTTAGAACTCAATTTTGAAGTAGATATCTTCAACCGATTGAGCTGAAATTTTGTACACACGTTTAGTTTGGATGACAATGCATGATATGGTATGTGACGTCATACTACATCTAATATTAATTGTAATGCATTTCTACAATAAAAATGAAAGGGTTTGTTAGTAGAGGTATAAAAGCTTTTTTACTATTAAAAATTTATTTATTCGTTACACATTCGCGTAAGTGTATCGTTCAGTTTAAGTTAAAGATTTAGTACAACTTAGTCTGAAGTCATAAAATTTATGATTTCAAACAAAGCTCTTTCGTCAGTACATTTTGTTTTTTTCGTTATTGCTTCACACCGTTGTGGTAGAAATATATTTACACATTTGTATTTGTTATCATTTAATATTTGTAGATAAACATTGGTCTAGTAACGCTTGTAATTGGTCAATAGTTAAAAATAACAAACCATTTATTTTATTTTGTAATAAAAAGTAATAATATTGTTAAATCATAGAAGAAAAATTAAGTTATAAATGTCAAGGGAAGAATAACGGGCAGTTAGGGGAGCCCCCAAAATCTCAGTAATCTTCTAACTGCAGTCAGGGGAGCGGAGACCATGGAAATCCAATAACTGTTTCAACTTTAACTTTTACCATAAGAATTATGATAAGCAAGGTTAGGGTTCCAAAAATGGAGACAATTTTAATTATTGCGATGATATCTTGTTACTAATTGCCTTGTTCGTTACTATATTTTTATGTAGTTACTCAGTTGTTATAACCATAATATGATTTTATTTATTTAGATCAATCATTCACGCGGTCCTTTTTGCTCTATGATCAATAACAAAAAATATATATTATTTCTTACTCAAATGTTCGCTAATTACGAGTTTTGTCTATTTTCATATTTTGTCTCCATGTATTTTGGACGTAAGCATGCGTTTAATTTTTATATCGAAAGAATTACTAAACTAAAACCTTAAAAGATAACATCATAATTAGGGTATTAAATATTATTTACTCATATTATAAATTTATAAACTTATACATACACTTACAACATTTAACAAGCTAATTATTAAAAATAAAAAACACGACACGACGTGTTTTACTCAAAAAGTACATACAAACATATAAGTTATATACATTATTGTAAGATT